>JAPXFQ010000968.1:0-491088 GCA_028564705.1 Apricaphanius iberus
TGCAGGAACAGCTTCCTGTTTCTTACGTTTTCTTGCAGGAACAGCTTCCTGTTCCTTACGTTTTCTTGCAGGAACAGCTTCCTGTTTCTTACGTTTTCTTGCAGGAACAGCTTCCTGTTCCTTACGTTTTCTTGCAGGAACAGCTTCCTGTTCCTTACGTTTTCTTGCAGGAACAGCTTCCTGTTTCTTACGTTTTCTTGCAGGAACAGCTTCCTGTTCCTTACGTTTTCTTGCAGGAACAGCTTCCTGTTTCTTACGTTTTGTTGCAGGAACAGCTTCCTGTTTCTTACGTTTTCTTGCAGGAACAGCTTCCTGTTCTTTTCCTTCTTTTTCTTGCAGGAACACTTCCTGTTCCTTACGTTTTCTTGCAGGAACAGCTTCCTGTTTCTTACGTTTTCTTGCAGGAACAGCTTCCTGTTTCTTACGTTTTCTTGCAGGAACAGCTTCCTGTTCCTTACGTTTTCTTGCAGAACAGCTTCCTGTTTCTTACGTTCTTGCAGGAACAGCTTCCTGTTCCTTACGTTTTCTTGCAGGAACAGCTTCCTGTTTCTTACGTTTTGTTGCAGGAACAGCTTCCTGTTCCTTACGTTTTGTTGCAGGAACAGCTTCCTGTTTCTTACGTTTTCTTGCAGGAACAGCTTCCTGTTTCTTACGTTTTCTTGCAGGAACAGCTTCCTGTTTCTTACGTTTTCTTGCAGGAACAGCTTCCTGTTCCTTACGTTTCCTTGCTGGAACGCTTCCTGTTTCTTACGTTTTCTTGCAGGAACAGCTTCCTGTTCCTTACGTTTTCTTGCAGGAACAGCTTCCTGTTCCTTACGTTTTCTTGCAGGAACAGCTTCCTGTTTCTTACGTTTTGTTGCAGGAACAGCTTCCTGTTTCTTACGTTTTCTTGCAGGAACAGCTTCCTGTTTCTTACGTTTTCTTGCAGGAACATCTTCCTGTTTCTTACGTTTTCTTGCAGGAACAGCTTCCTGTTCCCTTCGTCTTCTATCATACGTAACTTCCTGTTCCCTGTGACTTAACGGGAAGCAGGACGTCCCTGTTGACCTCCTCTGATGGTGTCCAGATCTGTTTCCTGGACAGTTTTTTTTTTTTTTTTTTTATTCTGACCAGAATCTGAATCTTGAAGCTGTCCTGTGTCCCTCAGGGATCTGAACAGCAGCTGCACGCTGAAGTTCGTCCACTCTTCCTTCCACGGAGTCGGTCACGGCTTCGTCCAGCAGGCCTTCCAGGTGTTCGGCTTTGCCCCGCCCATTCCTGTCCCCGAGCAGAAAGATCCCGACCCGAACTTCTCCTCTGTTCGCTGCCCAAACCCTGAGGAGGGAGACTCTGTCCTGGTAAAGCAGATCTCTGTGAAGTTTGAACTTCTTGGGTTTCTTGTTCCTAATTAATTTTCCTCCTCTGTTTTCCAGGAGCTGTCCCTCCTCCTGGCTGAGCGGGAAAATGCTCCGATCGTTCTGGCCACGGATCCTGACGCCGACCGGCTGGCCGTGGCCGAGCGCTCTAACGGGTACGTGACGTTCGCTGCAGTCGTCCAGCGGCGGTGCTGTGGTGCTGAGGCCCGTCTGCATGTGTGTTCCAGGCGGCGCTGGAAGGTGTTCTCCGGAAATGAGCTGGCCGCCCTGTTGGGATGGTGGATGTTCTTCAACTGGAAGGAGAACCACCCGGATCCGGCGGACGCCGAGAGCGTCTACATGTTGGCCACCACCGTGTCGTCCAAGATCCTGCAGGCTTTCGCTCGCGTCGAGTGCTTCCACTTCGAGGTCAGAAATTTCTGCTGCTCCTGCAACGTACCTGCTTCCTTCTTCTGATCCAGAACAAGGATTTAAGTGTTTGAGAATGTCTATTCTTATTATTCATGACTTTATGTTGATTATTTCTGAATGAAAAAGCCAAAACAGAAGCTGACTTTTAAAAGAAAGGTTTGTTTTTTTCAACTTGGACCTTTTTTTTTTTTAGCAAAAATTATGTTAATTTACTCGCCCAGACAAGTTTGGAGCCACTTGGAGTCCTTCAGGAGAAGTTTATATCCAGTCTGATCAGCGTATATCCAAAAAATGAGAGTAAATCACATCAGGAGATTTGCTGCCTATAATAAGTCATTATCAGCTCCAAAACTCCTTCATTTAACTAGGTTTTGTTATGAATAGTTAGAGATATTCGCCTGTGAGTTCAGAACGTGTCAGAGGTGCTAAGCTATTAGCTGCTGGGGGGTTTACAGGCTTTTAATTCAGCCGATTCCAATTTACACTTACCTGGGATTTCAATGACCTATTAGCTTTCCTCCATTAGAGCCGTAGTCTGAGTATCTTGTAGAAATGGAGCCTGTAGAAGCTGTTTCGTTTAGTACTATTTGAAAACACGCAAACATGAACCCTGTGGATGTCCACAGTAATCGAGCGATAGTGTAGTTGTTTTATAGCCTCTAAATCACCCCATAACAGATCAAATAAACCCCTCTGAGACGTTCTGAACTCTGAGGGGAGTAGTGCTAACGATTAATAACAGAAGTTTGGTTAAATGAAGGAGTTTTGGGGCAGATAATGACTTTTTAGAGGCAGCAAATCTCCTTTCCTGATTGACTCCCATTATATGGATATACGCTGATCAGAACGGATATAAACTTCTCCCGAAGGACTCCAAGTGGCTCCAAACTTGTCTGGGTGGGTAAATGCTAACAAATGCTAAAAAAATAAGGTCCAGGTAAAAAAAAAAGAACTTCCCCTTTTAGCTGGTACCTACAGCTCCTACACACAACAGACCAAATAAACAAGAAGGTCTCTGGTTCTTCTCTCTGCAGAAACACAAGTGTGACGTGACTCTCAGGTTTCTGCTGACTCATGAAGGCTCTCCATCTTTGTGCTCTAACAGGAAACTCTTCCGGGCTTCAAGTGGATCGGGAACAGAATCCATGAGCTCTCCAAAACCGGGAACAGGGTCATATTTGCCTTTGAAGAGTCCATAGGTGAGCGTCTCAGCTGACGCCATGAATCGTCCCCAACAGCTCAGTTAGAAAATGTCTCAGCTGGTTTTCTGTCTCGCACAGAGGTGTCCAAACCTTTTGCTACATGGGAAGATATAGTCAGTCCAAAGGAACATTTTACCTTTACATACTCAACAATAAACTAAGTCTGCAATACTTTAATTAAAGAAGTCAGATTTTTTGATGGTAAGGGATGTGTAAATTATTTTAGATGCTAAATTTAAAGGGTTTTACAAGTTTGCCTGTTTGGAGCAAAAATTGTTAATTTTTTCATTTTTTCACCATTAGACAAAAAAAATTGAAGAAATGTTTAAACAAAATCAGAATTTAGGTCACTCTTTCTTTGAAAACCTTTGCAATATTTAGGTAAGTTTTCCGCTTATGAATCACTAAACCTGGACTCTTTTCTCTTGTTACAAAGGATAATTTAACAGCCAGTCATCTCTGAATGATAAACCCCCCCCCCAACAAGTTCAATTAAAAGTGTCTTATTTTTTACAAAGGGAAATTAAAAGTGGTCATACCTGAGTTCATCCAAGTGTCTTTAAAGTGATGCTGTGTTTTAGAAGGATCTCCAGGATACTAGCAAAAGGATGAAGAAAAGTCTAGATGAACCAACAGAAAAATTAAGTCAGTTAGTTTGATTAATGATAATAATAAAATTCATTTTCTATCTTGGATTCTTGGTCCCTTTTTTTCAGTTGTAATAATTACTATATTTCAGCCTTGACAAATTAAATCCCTGTACTAGACTTCCTATAGATGCTTTTAGTATGAGATTTAAATGGCAGTGACTGGTGACACTAACGGTTGTATGATTCTGATTCTTCTGATTTTCGGTGAGGTAAAACGTTTGATTTAACCGTAAAACGATGTCACCCAGTCAGAATTGTGTATCCGCAGGTTTCCTGTGCGGCAGCATGGTCCCTGAGAAAGATGGCGTCAGCGCGGCCGTGGTCGTGGCGGAAATGGCGGCGTACCTGCAGACCAGGAAGCTGACCCTGAACCAGCAGCTGCACAACATCTACAGGACGTAAGCTGCTTCCAGGAAACCTTTTAGAGAGTCCTCTGTTCTTAGAACACAGTGGAGTTGTACACTGATCTCACCACCAGAGGGCAGCATACAACAACAGCTGTCGGCTGAGTTGACTGAATGACAAACACAATATGCAACAGCATTTCTCTTCGAGGACTTTAATCATAATAAAGATAATTGAAAATATGCTGCTTCATAATTGAGTAAATCTGCTGGTTGTAGTTTTTTTTAGAGGAGGCAAACTATTAATAAATGAGTTTATTTGAGGTTTGACACCTGCTTGTGTTTTTTTTAAACATTTTTTAACTCATTTTTAGAGTTTATTGCCCCCGTAATTTGATGGTCCAGTCGTTTTGTCATTTCCTGTCTGCAGGTACGGTTACCACGTGTCCAGGACCTCCTACGTCACCTGTAACGACCCGCCCACCATCCAGAGGATCTTCAGCCGCATCAGGAACTTTGACGGAGACGGCTCGTACCCGAAGGCGTGCGGCGCCGTGCGGATCGTCCACGTTAGGGACGTAACCACGGGATACGACAGCAGCCGGCCCGACCTCCGATCGGTGAGAGCAGCGCTTCTCGTTTTTCTCCCGCAGTTGTTGTCAGAACGTTTTGTTAGTGTAGCACGTACTGGACCAGGTATGGGTGTATCTCTGGGTTCTGTGTCGGTGTGCGTTGTCTGGACCCAGTATACCCAGTCCCTCCTCAATGCTCCCCCGATCCTACTGCCTAAAGTTCTGAAAGGATTTGCCAAAAAGACCTTTTACCAAATGTAAAGCACGGTGATAACGGGCTGATGATATGTTTTGTGTTTTGAGCCAGAGGACCTGGACACCTTGCAGTAATCAACATATAAACTGGGTCAGAACCGTGGATCCAAGCGCAGCAGCAGATCTAGAACTGAACGAGTGAAAATGAGATGAAGTGGCCTAGTTAAAGTCTAGACCAGTGGTTACCAAACTTTCCAGTAAGATGCCCGTGACCCCGACTCTTGATGGAACATAAAAGCATATTTATCTGAGTCACTTAAAAAACATAACCGTCATCAACAGCCGATATATGAACCTCAAGTCCTATTTTTCATATTTCATTTGATGTATAAAATGGAGATGCCTGCTCGTTGCTCTTTCTGGTATTGATATTATTTTCTCTAGAGAATCTAAAAACCCCGCACTGACATGTTTGTGACCCCAACTTTAGGAACTGCTGGTCTAGACCCCAGTCTGACTATAATGTTGCAGTCGATCTTTGAGGAGTGCTCCAGAATCCTTAATTAAATGTTAGACGCAGTTCGGCTTAAACAGTCAGCAGGACTCAGTAGAACCTGACTGCTAGCTAAAGAGGCCGTTGGGTTCAGGTCAGGATCAGATGCATGTGTTTGGTCATGGATACAGAATATGATGAAAATGTTTCTTTATGTAATTCCATCCAATAAGTGAAACTTGCATACTATATTATTATTTTAATAAATACAGACTGAAATATTGTAAATGTTTGTCAGCAACAAATGAAAGTCCCAAATTAAGTACCTCAAAAAATTATATTTTTGTGAAAATGTTTGATATTGAAGACACCTGGTGCCACTCTAATCAGCTGCTTTAACTCAGAACACCTTCAAGGAGCCTGTAAATGGTCTCTCTGTCTAGTTCTGTAGGCTACAAAGTCTGTGGAAGACGCTGAATTGACAGTTGTCTAAAAGACGACCATTGACACCTTAAACAAGGAGGGTAAGACATAAAAGGTCATCGCTAAAGAGGCTGGCTGTTCATAGAACTGTGTCCAATAAGCACATTATAGAGAGGTGAAGTGAAGGACAAGATTTGGTAGGAAAAAAAAGTCTACAAGCAACAGGGATAAACACGTTGGAGAGGATTGTGGAACAAAACTCATTGAAACATGTGGGGAAGATTCACCAATAGTGGACTGAAGCTGGAGTCACTGCTTCAAGAACCAATCAAGTTTCTTTTTCATACGTTCATGTTCATAGGTTTCAATTGGCCAATATTTCTAAAAATCTTTTTTTTTTTTGCATAGATCTTAATTGATATTCTAATTTTCTGACATACTAAATTTGGGACTTTGAATAGTTGCGAGTTATAATAATAATCAAAATTAAAAGAAATAAACGTTTGATACACTACCGTTCAAAAGTTTGGGGTCACCCAAACAATTTTGTGTTTTCCATGAAAAGTCACACTTATTCACCACCATACATTGTGAAATGAATAAGAAATAGAGTCAAGACATTGACAAGGTTAGAAATAATGATTTTTATTTGAAATAAGATTGTTTTTACATCAAACTTTGCTTTCATCAAAGAATCCTCCATTTGCAGCAATTACAGCATTGCAGACCTTTGGTATTCTAGCTGTTAATTTGTTGAGGTAATCTGGAGAAATTGCACCCCACGCTTCTAGAAGCAGCTCCCACAATTTGGATTGGTTGGATGGGCACTTCTTGCGTACCATACGGTCAAGCTGCTCCCACAACAGCTCAACGGGGTTCAAATCTGGTGACTGCGCTGGCCACTCCATTACCGATAGAATACCAGCTGCCTGCTTCTTCTCTAAATAGTTCTTGCACAATTTCGAGGTGTGTTTTGGGTCATTGTCCTGTTGTAGGATGAAATTGGCTCCAATCAAGCGCTGTCCACTGGGTATGGCATGGCGTTGCAAAATGGAGTGATAGCCTTCCTTATTCAGAATCCCTTTTACCCTGTACAAATCTCCCACCTTACCAGCACCAAAGCAACCCCAGACCATCACATTACCTCCACCATGCTTAACAGATGGCGTCAGGCATTCTTCCAGCATCTTTTCAGTTGTTCTGCGTCTCACAAACGTTCTTCTTTGTGATCCAAACACCTCAAACTTGGATTCATCCGTCCACAGCACTTTTTTCCAGTCTTCCTCTGTCCAATGTCTGTGTTCTTTTGCCCATCTTAATCTTTTTCTTTTATTGGCCAGTCTCAGATATGGCTTTTTCTTTGCCACTCTGCCCTGAAGCCCAGAATCCCGCAGCCGCCTCTTCACTGTAGATGTTGACACTGGTGTTTTGCGGGTACTATTTAATGAAGATGCCAGTTGGGGACCTGTGAGGCGTCTGTTTCTCAAACTAGAGACTCTAATGTACTTATCTTCTTGCTCAGTTGTGCAACGCGGCCTCCCACTTCTTTTTCTACTCTGGTTAGAGCCTGTTTGTGCTGTCCTCTGAAGGGAGTAGTACACACCGTTGTAGGAAATCTTCAATTTCTTAGCAATTTCTCGCATGGAATAGCCTTCATTTCTAAGAACAAGAATAGACTGTCGAGTTTCAGATGAAAGTTCTCTTTTTCTGGCCATTTTGAGCGTTTAATTGACCCCACAAATGTGATGCTCCAGAAACTCAATCTGCTCAAAGGAAGGTCAGTTTTGTAGCTTCTGTACCGAGCTAAACTGTTTTCAGATGTGTGAACATGATTGCACAAGGGTTTTCTAATCATCAATTAGCCTTCTGAGCCAATGAGCAAACACATTGTACCATTAGAACACTGGAGTGATAGTTGCTGGAAATGGGCCTCTATACACCTATGTAGATATTGCACCAAAAACCAGACATTTGCAGCTAGAATAGTCATTTACCACATTAGCAATGTATAGCGTGTGTTTCTTTAAAGTTAAGACTAGTTTAAAGTTATCTTCATTGAAAAGTACAGTGCTTTTCCTTCAAAAATAAGGACATTTCAATGTGACCCCAAACTTTTGAACGGTAGTGTATATTTATGAGTCTGCGTGTAATGATTGAATCTAATTTATAAGTTTCACCATTTGAATGTAATTACTGAAATAAATCAACTTTTTCATTATATTGTAATCTTTTGACTAGTCCCCGTATGTTGAACAAAGCCCTGGGCTCTCATTTATCAAATGTTCCTATATTCTATCCTACGAAGGAAATTTAGGATGTGCGTAAGTATACGTCAAAGCGTGATTTATGAAACATGCGGTGGCCTCTCGTACGCAGGCTCCTCTGCAATCAGCTGTTGATAAATCCCACTTGTGCTACTCAGGTCCTCAGTCATTTGCTTACAGAAACGCCCTCATTTAACCATATTTAGTAACACCACATCATCTGTCAAATGCATTGAGTCCTCACGTTCTTCCTTAAAATAATTTCCACGAGAGCGAAAAAAGGAACTTCAGTGACGCAGAGATCGAGGTGAAACATAAGTGGGGCAATAAAAATAGTATTCATGATGAACAGACCGGAAAAAAAAGTCAGTTAATAGAAATTCATTTGACCACCGATATTTTTCGCTATCAGTGGTTTCTCTGCTTAATTCCGACCCGCACGCAGACGAATAATTTCTTTTGCTAATATTAACCTTTGTGGAAATCATTAACGTCTTTTAACATATTAAATAATTTAATAATGAACATTTAATAATGAACATAATGAACAACAACAGAATTGTTCCTACGCACGGATCTGTGCGTAAATACGCTTGATAAATGAGGGCCCAGGTGTTTTGGACCGACCGTGGTTCTGGTTCCGTTCCGATCCGAGGTGGTTCTGAGTGAAGCTCCAGGCAGTTTAATGTGAAACAGGAAGCTGCTCCCTGTACTTCCTGCTGTTTCCCCCACAGGTACTCCCCGTTTCCAAGAGCAGTCAGATGATCACCTTCACGCTGCAGAACGGCGTCGTGGCGACGCTACGGACCAGCGGCACCGAGCCAAAGATCAAGTATTACACCGAGTTCTGCGCCGCTCCGGGAGAAAGGTCAGCTGACGGCGTATACGACATCACGGCGTGTGGGCGGGGCCTGTGTGACATCACCGCTCTCTCTCCCTCTGTCTGCTCTGCAGCGATGTGGCCCAGCTGGAGGAGGAGCTCCGGAAGGTGACGGACGCTCTGCTGGACGAGTTCCTGGAACCAGACAAGAACAACCTGATCCGCCGCTTTGTCTAGCTCCGCCTTCTGCTCCCTGTGGCGACATCACTTCCTGTCAGAGCTGCTAAACTCTTCCATTCAAAGATGATCCGTAGAGTCTGATCTGAGGCGTTCACCTTCCTGTCCTCTGATTGGCTGACAGGTGATCACGAACAGATACAGACGTTTATTAGCGCGTAGAAAACAAAACTCACATGTTTCTGTATTAGTTTTTACTTTATTTATTTTTTGAGATTATTTTAATAAGAAACAAAAAGTCTGCTGAAGATATTTTTATCAGTAGAAAGTTATTCAAAGTAAAAGCTAATTTTCTGTAAGCGTTCCTGCTTTAAGACGTCGCCTCAGACTTCCGACGTTTGATTTGCAAACCAAATACTGAGGAAAACGGCTTTAATAGCTACAATAAACATTTTTGTTAACTAAGAAAAAGCTTATTGATCATCTGAAACTGATTAGTTTTTGCTTTAAAGACAAAAACTATTTAAGTTTAAAACTTCTTGCTGACTCGTCAGATCTTCCTTAGTTTTCAGAAATCAGCTGAAATTTTTTGCCGTTAGATTTTCTGTTGATCCACATTAGATAAAAGAAGAAAACATGAGACCTCTGAGAACAGTGCATTCTGGGATTCGTAGTACACTCTGGATCACTGGAGGAGAGTAAATGTTTCCTACATTTTGCTGCTGAAATAAGATTTTTGCTTTTTGAGTTTTTTTTTCTTTGACAGTTAAAACCTGATTATTTGCCACCATCTTTAAGCATATTTTAAGTTGAGATAAACCCAAAATGAATGGAAAGATTTAGATTGTTGTAATTTGAACCGGAACTTCCAGTAAAAACAGAAGAATGTACCTTTATCCAGATGTCTGATGTATTTTTCTACTGGCACAGATGCAGATATATTGATGAGGAGCGGGGGCCTCCTGCTTATGTGGCGCTGTTGTAGACTTTTATTTTGGTAAAGATTCAGCTTCCTGTCACAGCCTCACTCCTTTTGTTTCAATGAAAGCTGAAAGTTGTCGTGTTTCTCTGCGCTACAATAAAATCTCTGAAACTTCCCTGTTTGACCCTCTCTTTGTTTTATCGAACCGGGACGTCCTCCGTCTGTCCCTTACAGCTCAGGTCTGAGTTGTTGTTCCTCTGGTGAATATGTGGACGCGGTCAAAACCTAAAGTCCTGAACTTATTTTTCCCACATCATGTCTGAGGTTATTAAGCTGAAAAGTTATGTTTTATTGGATTATTTCTTGAAATTACGCACTTTACTTGGAACCATTGACCCAGTTCAGATGATATAGTGCAACAGATAAACGTCATCCATTGATTCTGGTCTTCGCCACCACTGTAAAGTCTGTGACTTTGATTTCCAAATGAAATGAAAACTTTACTTTTATTTGAAAAGAGGACTTTGGACCATAGAAGAACAGTCCAGCTCTGGTTCTGGTTAACAAAAGAAAAATATTTTGGAGTAAATGTCCACCCAAAAAACGCAGAGATTCTGAAATTAAAGTGACATATTTTCCAGAAAAAAACGTGTAAATTATGCGATGTCAAAAAGTATTAAAAATACAAGTTATTTATTTAATTGCAATTCCAGAAAAAAGGGAAATTCTCTGTCACAAAAGTCGTAAGATTACAAGTTAAAGGACAGAAATTGTGAAATTTCAGATATTTTCTAGAATTTTTTTAAAATTCTGATGTAGAGAAGTAAAAAATTTGCAAGAAAAAAACAACAAAAAAATCTTATAATGGCGTACATTTTCTATAGCTAGAGTTTGTGTTTCTCTATGTCAGGAGATGGTGAGAAAGTATTTCTTTCTTACTTTTGTTTCAGCCCGGCATTAAGTCTGTTGATTTTGACGCTGTAACTTTAGTTTCTGTTGGACCAAAAGCACTATCGGCTGCACTCTCGGGCTCAGAAAAAAAAAGCTACTGAAGTGACCATCGCACAGCCGAAATAAAAGGTAACTAGACTTGAGGTTGGTTGAAACATTTTTTAATAATGAATTGTAAAAAAGGCCCCCTTGTGGCTGCTGAGCATTGGAGACTTTCTTTTGACTTTCTCTCCACCACTGTAAATCCCTTGCTTCACCTGGACTTTTAGCCAATCACAGGTCGTCTCAGGCTTGCTACGTATTCTGTTCTGATTTTGGCCAGTAGTGTATCACACAGACTAATTCCTGCCTTCTTTCAACTACCCTGGGGTCTCATTTATAAACGTTGCGTACGCACAAAACGGGGCCTGAAACTGGCGTACGCCACTTTCAAAGCAAAAGTTGTGATTTATAAAAAACAGACTTGACGGGAAAATGTGCGCACCTGTACGCCAACTCTGACCCGTGCGTACGGACATTTTGGAGACAGGGGGGAATCAACGACGCAGTTGGTGAGGTGGTGAACTGCAGCCAGACTGCATATTACTCCTCTCACACATATCATTTCACCTCACACCAAACATTAATGATGGATCATTGTTATTATAAACATCCAAGCCAGCAATGATATCTATATTGTAGCTTTGCAGTGAGCTATAGCTCTTCTAAAAACATTTTTCAATATTAAAATAGATACATAAAATTTATATCAAAACCTTAAACTCAGATAAAAGGGCCGGGACTGTGTGCCAATTAATAAATCGAATCGTCTGCCGTCCCTGAGTGCAGTAATGCCTGCAGTCTTGGATGGGATCATTAAAATGAGCAGGCGATACATCATGTTTCCATATACTGTGGGGGAGCAGGCTGAAATTAAGATGCAATTTGCAGCAATGTCCGGTTTCCCAAACATAATCGACGCAATTGACTGCACCCATATTACTATAAAGGCCCCGTCCGAGGAAATTCCCCTCCCTCCTGTCCTACCATCTCCCCAGCATGAGAACCCCGACCCACAGCCGCCTCCTCCTCCACAGGAAGCCTTCAGCCAGGGAGCAAGGATCGGCCAGGATGTAAAAATGTTTTTATTGTATCATTTAAAGTACCAATGGCTGTCACAGACGCTGGGCAACCTCATCTTCCTCAGCCTCCTAATCCTCGCCACCTATAAGAGCTGAAAAGACACGGCATATTAGTCTGTCTCCTTAAAATATGCTCAAATTTGGTGTCAGCTTGGGTGTACACGTACCCCCTCCAATAGCAGACCCACTCTGGCGGTAGGCAAGTGTAGCCCCCCCCTCAACTTTTAGGTCCGACCAGTTTTTTTTAAAATTCGGGTACCGTGCTATCACTGCGGCCATATTACTATGGGCACTGCAGACGCCACATGCTGCCGCTCGCAGTTCTTCCTTTTATTTGTGAAACCACTGATGTGTCCATCAAATAAAATGTCTCTTCTAGCCTCCACTTCACCCACTAGCACTTCAATCAACATCTCCGTAAAGTTTCTTTTCTTGTTTTTCTGTTGTTGTTGCCATATTTCCCCTCTTCTTCATATGCATCAATATTCATGTCCTGCTTTGCATTGACCTTTTATAGCAGTGTTCAGGGCGGGATATGAGCTAAATTCACGTGCGCAAACTTTCAAGAAGAGAGTGTGATTTATAAAGGGGAATTTGCTTACAACTGTGCGTAGGCATGGTTTTATAAATCAGAAATCTTTTTGGAATACGCAAGCTTTTTGTTTTGGTCGTACGTACACTTTTAGTAGGGATTCTACGCAATGTTTTATAAATGAGACCCCAGGTTATTGTGTGCGTCTTTACAAGTAAGAATTTGTATTTTCTTGTGACTTTACTGTCATTTCTAAGGTTAAATCCGTAGTGCTCTGTCTGATTAGCATTGCTGAAAGTAAACTAAGATTTTGCTTACTGTGTACAAATATATTATCACTCATGCATTTTTTTTTTTCTTTGACTACACTTCGTTAAATGTCTGTTAAGCACCCTCTGAATATATCTTGTAACCTTTTCTACGATATTTGGCTTGGTGCAGTTATTTATGTGACCCGCAGATGGAGCCATTGTATTGCAAATGTCTTTTCCTTTCCTATTTAAATAATTGAAGCGGTTTAGGCTCAAAGGACAGTTCCTGCATCCAAATCCTATAATATGTAATACAGGTTACATAGTAGCTACTGTGTCAGAGGGATAGTGAAATGAAACCTGCAATATTTAAAAACCAATTAAAAGATTCGTGATTCAGGAAACAGAGCATCTGCAAAAAAAACCGAGGAAGCAAAAAGTCCTTAAACAGACCAGTTTTTTTCTTCAGGGAATAAAACTGGGTGCTAATGAATAAGGATCTTAAAAGACTAAAAAGTAAAAGGGTTCAAACCCAGCCAGGTAAATTAAAGACTGAAGAGTCCCATATCGTCTGGAGTCTTCTCTGTAGAGTTCAGGATGGAGCACACGCTCGGCGCTGCCCAAGTGGCTCCTCTTCCAGCAGCCGCACTGACCGTCCGTTCTCAGTCCCAAGTCCCACCACACGCCACACATCGCGCAGTTGTCTCCTTCCCGGACGCCGTCCTCGCTGCACTGCGCTGTCGTCCACTTCCTCAAGACGCCGGCCTCGCCACCTGTGCCATCTTCCTCAGGACGGCACCAGGGCTGAGTGACAACTCTGCAACATATTGTAGGATCGGGACGCCCGCCACTCCACATCGCGCTGTCGCCCACTTCCTCGGGACGCCGGCCTAACCACACTACACCGTATCCGATCCTGCCATAGTTACTACATCCTATGGTGGCCCTGACGGGGCCACCGCAGTCCGCCTCCTCCTGTTTCAGTTGTGCGCTCTCCTCCTCTTCTCTCTGTGCTCTCTCTCTTCTTTTAAGTCTGTTAGTTAATGTGCCACGGCTGTGCCTGATTACACAGTGGGGAAGGTGACCAATCAGGGCTTTCATCTTAAAACACACTCCCAGTGTGCAATACATGCAATAGAACAAACCAGAAACTGCACACCGAACTATAAAAACACACTTGGAGATAAAACACAACCCTTACTTCGCCCATACGACAACTACTTGCCCATTGATGTAGTCAAAAAACAATTAAAGTAATCGGTAACATCGCTACACTTTTACATTTGTAAATTGTCATTGGTTGATAGTTTCTCGGCAGTCGACGTCACTTTTCTTCTACGATTTTTGGGCTTCCCCTGCATTGTGGGATAGCGTACATCTGCTCCTAGCCAGTCCTCTTCCGTACATTAATACCTCAGAGGATTTTAAAAGTAAAAGTAATCACTAAAAGTAATCCGTCACATTAAGACTGTTCTGAAAACTTGCTGGCTGCTGCGGCGTGCATCACTGATTACAGCCGATTGTTTTCCTCAACGGACATATACGAGGTACGTTCCTGACCTGTTTTGGATTCAAAACGGCTAATTTTTGCCAAAAGGTTAAGGATTTTCATGTCCGAAATGAGGAAACTGTACTTCATAGCACCTGGCAAAATGTAAAGGAAGCATGTTTTATTCTCCATCCCCCCTTACATAAGAAACGCCGTCAGATATCGGGAGAAATTCTGGAGAATAGTGGCTCAGAGATATTTTCGGGAGGGGCACTAAAATTCGGAACTCTGCCGGGAAAATCGGGAGGGTTGGGAAGTATGGAGCTACACATGTTTCATGATGACAGAATCAAGCTGATGATTAGTGATTATGGGTTGTTAGTGGCTCATAAAAAACTCTCCATGTTAACCATAGCTTCATAATAATAATCAGATAAAAGGTTCGCCGACTGAGGGTTGTATTAAATAACTTTGGATCATTTCAGAATAAAAAAAATGTAGCTGACCTACCATCCTGTCTCACTTCTAAGTTAGCTGATGGAAATATCTGATTAAAAGTACTTCCTGTTCTGCTCGTTCAGAAGTCAAGCATGATTTTCTTACTACACGTTATATAATTAAATATATTTTAATTTATACATTGAATTTAAATATCTTCAATACTTAGAATTGATATCAAAGGATTTAAATGTAGTTTAAATTTAGAAACATTGTTCCCAACATTATTAAAACTTTTTCAGACCAGAGCGAAGAGAAGAAAACCCTCCAAAAAAGATTTGCGTGACAGTTGATGACGGACGTGAAGACAGAGATAAAAAAAACGTTGTCAGTACAAATATATATAAAAACAGAAATTCAATTTTAAGACATCATCACATTGTGTTATTATTATCTTAGAATAAATGACTGTTAACATTTCTGATGGAGTAAAAGTTACATTTGATCAGTTTTCAAACAAATATAAATTAGCCTTTTGCTAATTTTTGTATAGTAAATTATATGTTAACTATTAGAAGACAACTCTCAAATAATATTAAAGGAGAATCAAAGGTTTTGATCCCTGATCTACTGTGATACAGAGGTAGACATGCCCAAGATGTTGGGGATTCGATAAGAATTTTTTGTTTTTGTCATCTTAGATACTTGAGAATTGATTTGGAAAAAGTGAGTTGTAAACATGTGTTTTTCAGAAATCCTTCATACTGACCTAGCAAGTGGCAACAGTGGGAAGCAGAACTCCAAAAGGCCTCAGTTTATTTTCTATAGCTGAAAGATTTGCTTCTAAATGTTTTTCTTCTAGTTGTTGTATTCTTTAGGTATTAACGCTTTTTATTTGTATTAGGTACTGATGTGTGCTGTTATTTTCTGGTGGTGCAGGTATAGTAAGTGTTTTTATCAGGGAATCTGTACAGGAGCGTATTGCTAATTAAGTCAGGTAGAGTTAGCAACATAAATGGTAACCTTAAGGCGGAGTGTTTATGACTTAGGTGTGTATTTTAATCAATTAAATTGTTTTGTAATTTTTTACCATATCTCTTTGGGGGACATTTGAATACCAACTGCTTGATTTTGGAAACAGTGAATATGTTCTTCAAGCCTGTAAATTATATTTTCATATTTATAATAAAGAAGACAAACATGCATCCAAATCCTCCTTGAATGTTCTTGTGTTGTGATTTTATTTTACTTCAGCTGAAGGTTATCAGGTCTGAAGGTGAAGAGGAGGCTGATCCGAGTCCTGATTTGCTTTAGGTTCATGCCGTAGATGATGGGGTTGATGATTGGCGGCACCACCAGGAACTCAGCTGCCAGCGCGTTCTGCAGCGCCACCATGGAGCCGCCTCCGTACCGTGAGTACATCGTGTCAAACAGCAGCGAGGAGGTGAAAACGAGCAGCGAGACCAGGTGAGGCGTGCACGTCTGAGCAAACTTCCTGCGGTCGGCCTGAGAGCGGGCGGCTGTTCGGATCAGGTGGACGTATGAGAACAAAATGACCGTGATCTGCACCAGTTGTAGGAAGATGATCATGATGCCGTACAGGTTGTTGGCGTTGGTGTCAGAACAGGACAGCTTCACCACCTCCCAGCTAGTGCAGAAGAGTCTGTTAATGTGGTGGCTGCAGAACTGCAGCCTGGCGATCAGAACCAGGCCAACAGCTGTTTCCAGCAGCGACAGACACCAGCTGAATAGCAACAGCAGCGCCACCTTCTGGCCTGTCATCACAGCCCAGTAACGCAGAGGCTGGCAGATGGCCAGGTAGCGGTCGTAGGCCATGAAGGTCAGACTGGTGAACTGGCAGAAAATGTAAGTGTATGAGATTAACATCTGTGTCAAACAGCTGGCATATGTGATGATGTGAAGGTCAGCCAGAAGGTCGATGAGCAGCTTTGGGTAGAAGCAAGACGCTCCCCAGATCCCAGTAAAGCACAGGTTACACATGAAGAAATGCATTGGCTGGTGAAGGGTTTTATCCAGACACACGGTGAGGATGAGTGTGAGATTCACAAAGATGGTGAAGAGGTACGACGTCAGAGCGAAGGCGAAGTAGATCTGACGGTTTGTCACGGAGTCGTTCAGACCCTGAAGCACAAATACAATATGAACGTTCTCATTCATATCCAATAGATGATGAAGATTTAAGATCCATAAAACACTAAAAGAGACCCAGCAAGTTTCAGATTGGTCCAAACCGGTCTGTGTGAGGCCAGCTCTGCAAAGAGAAAATCCTTGTGTAACGTCTTTCTGCAGAAATATATCCAGATGTTTTTTAAAAGTTCTCTTTCAGATCAACTTCAAATATTTTAGACCGCAAGTACAATTCAACAAACATGCAAGAAGAGACAAGTCATTCATGATTCAAATATTTTGTTCAGCATCAACCAACAAAGCAACAATTTCTAACAGCTGCTTCAGATCACATCAGAACGATCAGTTCAAACATAAGTAAAACAGTGGGAAACACAGACAGATCCACTGAGTCTCTTCTCATGAGCTAAATTTCTCCTAAGAAGAAAACACATTTAGGATCAGAACATCATGTAAAAACATAATACATGCAAAGCCATGAGAGCCTGGAGGAAAAAGTTTGAGATGTGTGAGAGGTGAGACAGAACAACTTCAGCAACATGAAATGGGTCAGTAAGAGCTCTGCACTGAAGCAAGATGAAGAACGGAGCAACACTCAACATACTGAAGCAGAGCTCCAGCTCTTATTGACCTGCAGACGACAGGTAGAGACGTCTGAGAAAGAGGCCACTCCCACCTCACCGACAAAACTATTGAGTCATATGAACAGTCTCAAAGTTTTAAACAACTAAGTTTTACTGAGCAGACTGCCAAGAGAATCTGAGATTTAAAGGCTGGAAAAAAATTGTTGAAAGTTAATCTTACCACCAGTGTTTTGTTAAACCAGAGCAGATGGGGTGAAGAAAAGTTCCTTCTGGTGGATCAAACTGGGTGGTGAGCCGAGCTATTGTTCCTTCTGGGCCGTTCTTGTTCTGTGGATGATCCGAACCACACACTGATGGACAAATATAACATAGACAGAATAATTGCTGTGGAGAAGATGACCAGCAGCTCCTGCAGATAAATCGACTTCTTGAGTCGTTGAAAATAGTCTATAGTCTCTTTAAAACTGGGTCCCTGTGTCAGGAAGATGTTAGGATCAGAGAATTTTTCAATTCACTTTTATTTATACAGCGCCAATTCACAACAACTGTCATCTCAGGGCACTTTACAACAAAAGTCATTTCAATACAGTTATACAAACATTCCAATAAGTTTAAAGTTTTATATGTAAGGAATCCCAGTAGATTGCATAAATTCGTTGACATGGGGTTGGGCCCCATTGATGCAGGCCTGCAAGAATAGTCCCTAGGGACCGGAAGGGATCGACAGTGGACACAGAGTTTATACCACTGGCTGAATGGCCTGTTTTAGACCCAGCAATATGAAGAAACAAAAAACAAACAAATAAAGCAGAAAACCCCAAAGAACGCCCCCAGTGAAATGGAGAATCAAACAATCGTTTATCTTAAGCTAACTTATCTATCACCAGACACAACCTTACTTGAATGATCCCCAGATCTCCGTAGCAGGATGATTCCATTGTTTCGGCAGAATCAGCATTAAAGGGAAGCAGCTGTGGTTCACTGATTCAGCTAGCAGCAGCTGCCTGGGATGCTAGTAGTGGTCGCAGCAAGGAACGAAGCAATGTGGGTGTGTGACCAGTGGGGCGGCTGCTAGCCACCGTTAGCTCCGACGTCAGGTTATCCTCTCAGTGCAACAGTTTCTTCTGCCCCGCTCTGGTAAGGAGAGCCTAAGTCACAGAGACAAGCGGTCTCTCTCTCTTTTCGGTGGATCTATGATCAGCAGACTGTGTCAGAGCTTGTAGGGCTCTGCACCTGATTCTGATTACCTGCACCCGTTTCCCTTATCAGACTCACCTGATCCTCGTTCCCCCTATACCTCTACTGTTATTTAAGATCTGTCGGGGGGGCTTCCTTCCCTATCGGATCATTGATGTTGTTTTCCTTGCTGCTTTTGTTCCCGTCACCACCTGCAATAAATCCAGATCTACATCTTTTATTCACGCCTTTGCCTGGGTCCTTCATCCATAATTCAACATCATACTCGGGATTGACTACACATGTATTTTGGATCCAGCGAGCTACAAACCTCACAAGCGAAATCGGAGCGGTGTGCTGATTTCTCCGCCGATGCGTGTCTTGCGTCTACTTGTGGGTAAGCTAAAGAAAGAGTGCGGAGCAAATGCTAATATGGGTGGTGGTGTCAGATCTACTACCTCATTCTCCTGTTGAAACTAAGAGTGAATTTTGTTATTAGTCTCCACACCTGGAGGTCTCTCTGTGGTCCTGTCGTCATGGCCACTTTTTCATTCTTCGGGCTAACAGAAGCACTCTCAATCTCAAATGACCACCATCTTTTGTCACCAGAATATCTGCCTAAATAGCCTTCAATACGCACAACTCTGTTCAAATAAAGAGAGGCAGACTGGAAACATCTGGAATAGAATGTTTTTCGTGACATAAAACTGACAGGTTATTCTGACCTGAGAAAGAGCAGACTTACGGGGGCCAGTTAGATAAGAATATTCTTATCTCCCTAACAGCCTGAGTGTGTCAAGCTCAAGGTGACTCTGATTGCACCAGTGGACCAGCTGATCCTTCTGTTTGCATGCAGATTCATCACTGTCCTGCTTCAGACCAATGACAGTGGTGTCATCGGCTGACCAAAGGAGTTCCGCTGGGAGTCAGCTGAGCCGGAGAAGAGGGGTAGTGACAGAACACACCCCTAGAGGTCATTGGTACTGATGGTTGTTTGAGAAAAGATGTTCCCAGCTTCTCCTGCTGATGAACTGACAGATGGAAGTCTGCACTGTGAGCTCGGTAACCTTGAGGTGCAGGATGTCTGTATTCATGGTGTTGAAGGCCGTGCAGAAGTTCACAATCAGGATCTAGTGGTATATACAGTGGGGCAAAAAAGTATTTAGTCAGCCACCAATTGTGCAAGTTCCCCCACTTAAAATAATGACAGAGGTCAGTAATTTTCATCATAGGTACACTTCAACTGTGAGAGACAGAATTTGAAAAAAAAAATCCAGGAATTCACATTGTAGGATTTTTAAAGAATTTATTTGTAAATTATGGTGGAAAATAGGTATTTGGTCAATAGAAAAATTCAACTCAATACTGTGTAATATAACCTTTGTTGGCAATAACAGAGGTCAAACGATTACTTTAGGTCTTTACCAGGTTTGCACACACAGTAGCTGGTATTTTGGCCCATTCCTCCATGCAGATCTTCTCGAGAGCAGTGATGTTTTGGGGCTGTCGCCGAGCAACACGGACTTTCAACTCCCTCCACAGATTTTCTATGGGGTTGAGGTCTGGAGACTGGCTAGGCCACTCCAGGACTTTCAAATGCTTCTTACGGAGCCACTCCTTCGTTGCCCGGGCGATGTGTTTGGGATCATTGTCATGTTGGACGACCCAGCCACGTTTCATCTTCAAAGCTGTCACTGATGGAAGGAGGTTTTGGCTCAAAATCTCACCATACATGGCCCCATCCATTCTTTCCTTAACACGGATCAGTCGTCCTGTCCCCTTAGCAGAAAAACAGCCCCAAAGCATGATGTTTCCACCCCCATGCTTCACAGTAGGTATGGTGTTCTTGGGATGCAACTCAGTATTCTTCTTCCTCCAAACACGACGAGTTGAGTTTATACCAAAAAGTTCTACTTTGGTTTCATCTGACCACATGACATTCTCCCAATCCTCTGCAGTATCATCCATGTGCTCTCTGGCAAACTTCAGACGGGCCTGGACAGGCACTGGCTTAACCAGGGGGACACGTCTGGCTCTGCAAGATTTGATTCCCTGTCGTTGTAGTGTGTTACTGATGGTAACCTTTGTTACTTTGGTCCCAGCTCTCTGCAGGTCATTCACCAGGCCCCCCCGTGTGGTTCTGGGATTTTTGCTCACCGTTCTCATCATCATTTTGACCCCACGGGATGAGATCTTGCGTGAAGCCCCAGATCGAGGGAGATTATCAGTGGTCTTGTATGTCTTCCATTTTCTGATAATTGCTCCCACACTTGATTTTTTCACACCAAGCTGCTTGCCTATTGTAGATTCACGCTTCCCAGTCAGGTGCAGGTCTACAATTATTTTCCTGGTGTCCTTCCAAAGCTCTTTGGTCTTGGCCATAGTGGAGTTTGGAGTCTGACTGTTTGAGGCTGTGGACAGGTGTCTTTTATACAGATAACGAGTTCAAACAGGTGCCATTAATACAGGTAACGAGTGGAGGACAGAAGAGCTTCTTAAAGAAGAAGTTACAGGTCTGTGAGAGCCAGACATCTTCCTTGTTTGAAGTGACCAAATACTTATTTTCCACCATAATTTACAAATAAATTCTTTAAAAATCCTACAATGTGAATTCCTGGATTATTTTTCAAATTCTGTCTCTCACAGTTGAAGTGTACCTATGATGAAAATTACTGACCTCTATCATTATTTTAAGTGGGAGAACTTGCACAATTGGTGGCTGACTAAATACTTTTTTGCCCCACTGTATACGCTGACATAGCCAGTGCCGTGGCTTAAGGTTCTCGGCTGCTTGGTGTTTGCTATCTCCGGACAGTGGATCAGAGGTGGGATTCACTGGAACACTGGACCAACACAATGGCACATACCATGTCTCGTGACTTAAAATCCGAGCACAAACCTCGAACCTCATATCAAAATATAATCCTGCTCTCTCATACTCCCCACCTCTGACAAACTTAAGTGTTAGCTTTAGTGTTATTTACTCTAACTTTGAACCAAATCACCATGAACAGGACACTGGGTACAAGAGGGATATTCAAATATTTGGTGAGTCAAGAGGTGGCTTTTAATGTTGCTGTTGATTATTTTGTTTGATTTGCTGTCAAACCTGAAAATCTAAGTGCACAGCTGTTTTGGTATAGATAATTAAAATCAGTAGGTCAGATTCCAGATCTTGGTTGAATGCAGGCTCCCTGTTGGTTGGATGTAGGTCCACTGTTCAGCTGTGCCTTCTATTCCCCTCCAATGCCTGATTCCCACTGGGTGCAGAGCGGGTACAGAACGGACTCCTCAAAGACAAAAAAATATTGAGTCCAATCAGAGCATTCTCACTGGCTGTGGTGTGGATCCAGAGCACACCGCATGAGATCTATTTTTTCTGGTGAGCGTGTTCAGATTTTTTTGAAGTTAAAGAAATGACAGCACTCATACTGGAAGTTGGGCGGGACCCAGCAAGGTGTATCAGACATATTTGAAAATAAAACCCTTATTGTTTTTTGTTTTTTACCAGCTTTTTCTTTTATTATTGACAGATATATCAGTTCACATTGTATGATAGTTCACGTTATTTATCTTTAAACGTATTACGTCAAATTTTGTCTGTGTTTTGAAAACTATTTCTGACATTCCTTGGTTTCACTCATTGCTTTCCAGAGACGTTGTGGACACGAAAGTGAAGTCGCTATGAATGGCAGCCCGTATGGAAGCTGTATGGAAACCTGACTGCATCCGTTCTGGGCTTGGTGTGAATGAGGCGGGAGGCTGACCGTCATTACTGAGTGAACAGTGCCTCATAGCCGACATAGTCACATGGCATTTTTTATAGTGGCCATGTCTAAACATACAGATTTGACAGAGCTGCTGCACCTCACCCAGGTCTGGAGGGCTTGGAGCGGAGAAGGAGGTAAGGCCTCCAGAATAGACCATTGTATTCTGGGACATCCTGAGATTCTTCACTTTATGAGAGGAAGACAGCGGGCGGTTTCTGACAGTGCAGTCTGCCCAAATGAAGAAGTTTCTGATTAAAGCAAAGGAGCTTCCAACAGATGATGAACTCTGGGTCACATCTAGTTGCCTTCGTCATAGATGCATGATCTGAGTGATCTGTCTATAAGCGTCTTCCCGTTGAACACGTTGACATACTATCTTGGTTACTTCTTGGAAACAAACATTTATGTGCATTTCAAATGAAAATTTGTGTCACAGAGACAACTAATGTGATGGTTTGATCACACACAGATATTAATCACGTGTGTATGAATCACGTGTGTATGTGGTGTTTAACACAGATAATCATTTGTCCCACTGGCATATAATCAGGGAAAATGGACATTATATGTAATAACTGTGACTTTTTGTATGAATTAGTCAATAAAATTATTGAAACTTTTGCAGAAACTTTGTTGTCACTAGAACCATTTGTAAATATCTAAGAGTTTGCTAATGCAGGAGGAGTTGGAGCCCCGCTGAGGTTCCAGTTAAGTAATGTAAACATGTTTTCCCTGCAGTGACATTGCATTAGCCACAGTTTCCATTAATTCCCTGCACAGTATACAGTATTACACCCAGAGCTGTTAACCTGAGGGACCAATCGGACCTACTAGCTAAGGTCATCTGTGGTTTTATCTGGTCCCAGAGTACATCATGGACCAGCCAGAAGGTGTTTGTTCTTTTTAACTGGCTTTGATGAAACAAACAACAAACTCCAGACATACTTTAACACTTTTTTTCAACGTTGTGAACAGAAAGAAAACAAAATGAAACCAAAAGCTCTGAATAAAACTCGAGGGATTAGATGACTGCAGAGAACATCACTGACAGTCTTCAGATGGATAAATCGATGCAGGGAAGGATAGTACATAGGAGGTTTAAACAATAACCTGATAAGAAAAGATAAAACAAATCAAGATGAGTAGATGTATGACAAGAACCCAGACTGATTAAAACTGTACACGTTAAAGGAGTAACAACAGTCGATTATGAAGACATATGAGAGATATCCTAAGTCAGTTATTGCATATCGAAATAGATAATTGCACAAATAAATTACATAAAGCTTCATCTGAGACTGTAGAGGCCTTATTTAGCATGTTAAAGTTTACAATAGGAAAATTAGAAAAAGGCTGCAAAACTATGACTGTTTTGTAAGAGTTGAAGCAGAAATCTTATTCTCTCTAAAATAGGACTTCCAGCATGAATCAAAATGACCCTAATGACTTCTGGAGCTACATCATTTAGCAACAAAAAAAACCCCAACACAATAGAGATGTTTGACTATAAAACACAAAGCTTGTTTGGAGAAAATCAAACGCCAATCAGCAAAAACACCTTACACTATTTGCCAAGCACAATGGTGGAATGTTCAGGATTTGGGCCACAGAACCTGAACACCTTGAAGTCATTGATTGGACAATGAACTCATTTTTAGACTTTCACCAAACTGAGTGGGACCAAAGAAGAGGATTACAGGAGCAAGACGGCCCTGTACCGTCAGGCAAAAAACAGTCTGACCACGGAGATCAGGGAAGCTAAGAGAATGTATGCCGAGAAGCTATAAAACATCTTAGCAGGTAACGACCTAGAAGCAATTTTAAAGAGTTCGCACAACGTCAATAACTACATCAGCCCATCCCCCACCTTAGGTGCGTTTCCACTATAGGAACTTAAAGACAATTTTACCGGCAATTTTATCTGACTGGGTAAATCTGTTGGATTTTCTAAGATTTAGATTCAGAAACAACAAAAATGCCAATAAATGCATTCAAAGCGTTCATTTAGTTTAGTTTAGCTTACTTTATTGAAACAGTGACAGTATACAAAACCATTAATCTTTACAAAAGAAGAGATGATTTGTACCAGATTTAGCTAGGTAGCTATTTTCCATCTGCAGTCCCTGGACAGGTGAGTACAAAAAACATTATATTTATAATCTATAAATCTAATCTACAATAAAATCACAATATAAAATACATTAGTTTTCTGTACACTTCTAAAATAACATAAACAATCCCTACAATTTACAATACATTCATCAATGCTGACACGACTGATGATCTAAAGTATACTATTTCAAATTTCGAGTAAAACTATTAAGATCTACAGACAGTTTCAGACAGTCTGGAAGCTCATTCCACTGTTTAATGGAGCGAAATGAGAAGGCACATTGTGCAAAGGTCGAGGATATTTTTGGGATTACAAAGTTTTTATTTGCAGTGGACCGAGTGGCTCTCGTATTTTGCTCATAACAAAGTCTGACAAAGTTCTTCAATGGTGTCGGAGCTGTATTATTAGTGATTGGCTCGAGTAAAGCAAAGTCTTGAAAGCATCTGTCGAACTCTGACAGACAATTGTCAATTTGCTTTATGTAGCGTGCACTGTCAAGCTGCGCACATGACTGCTCTTGTGTCTCCAGCTCTGCCGCGAGGTTCTGGAAGTTTGCGAAATCATGGCGATGGAGCTTTGAGGAGAGATGTTGCATTTTTCGTTTGAAAGCATTAACTGAGCTGATCATATTGATAACAGTTTTGTCTTTTCCTTGCAGCTCTAGATTAAGGTCATTCAACATGTTGGTCAGATCGGTTAAGAATGCCAAGTCCAGCAGCCACTGATGGTCATTTAGTTTGCTATAATCTGCATGTTTACCTTCACGGAAAAACTCCTTAATCTCCGGCAACAGCTCTCGAAATCTTTGCAGGAATTTCCCCGACTTAGCCATCTCACGTCGGTGTGCAGCAACAACTCAGAGTGGTCGCACTCAGCATTCTCCAGATGTGCACGGAACAGCCGTCTTTGAAGAGATCTGGCCCGAATAGAACAGGAAATCTTTGTTGCTACATCCATTATCTCTTTCATGTTGAGCATTTTTGCACATAATGCTTGTTGGTGTAAAATACAGTGGTAATTGAGGAAGTCCGGAAAATCATCGTCCTCCCTGCACTTCGCGATAAATCCATTCGAGCAGCCAACCATGGCGGGTGCGCCATCCGTGGTGATGGACACCAATTTGCAGACTGGGAGCTGGGTTTTCTCAATAAAGTTTTTGAAAGACTGAAATATGTCCTCTCCTCGCGTGTGTTCTTTCATGGGCAGTACTGTTAACAGCTCCTCTTTTGCAGTCATGTCCGTAAACACCATCCGAATAAAAATGCACAATTGTCCTGTGTCACTCATGTCTCTAGACTCGTGCAACTGAAACACTCACTTCAGACAGTAACACTACCGTGTTACTGTACTTATTGATAGCTAGAGAGCTTTGATCGAAGCTAGTATTTCTGGTTTGTTTTTAAAGTCTCTGAACAACGAGTCGGCTGCTTCAACAAATGCTTCCTTTACCATCTCTCCGTCTTGGAAGGATTTCTTGTTTTTAACGATGAAGTGACTCACCCGGAACGACGCTTCAGTGGCTGTCCTTGCTTTTGAAGTTAGCTGTGTGAAAAATAACTGCTGTCCGGACAGCTGGGATTTTAGTTCCTTCACCATTCTCCTTCTCAGCTCGCTTTTCGGAGGGAACTCGGTGTCATAGTTTTTATGAACAGTCTGAAAATGGCGCTCCACATTTCCCTTCTTCGGTAAAGCAATTGTAGACTGATAGATGAGGCAAATGCACTTCGAAAATGACATTGTGAAAAAGAAGTCCACCTCCCACTCCGAATGGTAGTGGTAGGTCTTCGGCTTTTTACTTGGTCCAGCTTTTCCACTCATTTTTATCCCCTTTCTTACTCGCTAGCTTGCTAGAGTTTTGCAGTACTTAGCGCAGTTGTATGCGCATGCGCAGTGACGCGTGTGTCAGAGAATGGTCAGATCAGATGTTATTGTGAGGACGGATGATAGGCTGGCGCCAACTTTTTTTTTAATGCCATGCGATCTACCCACAATGCCTTTGCGATCGACCAGTCAATCGCGATCGACGTAATGGGCACCCCTGAGCTAGATAAACAGTAATTTAAATCCATCACTTCCTGTGATAATGTGTGTGGGTGTGTGTGAGAGAGATAAATAGAGAGAGAGGGAATGCAGTGGATTATTTCAATCAGACTCATCAGACAGATGGAGAATCTGACTCACGGTCAGGGTTGGAGTTCAGTCTTGCCCCATATGGACAAATATTACCTTCACAGCCTCAGGTAGTAAACTAAATGCTAAAATGGATCTGCAGCCGCCGACTTTTTCCTCCTGAGGAGAATTTTGTTGTCCTAAGAGCTAGCATCTAGCTTGCTAGTTCAGCATGCAAAAATGACAAATACCGGTAATCCGAAGTGTTACGTTCAGTCAAATCTTACCATATTAATCAGCTATATATCATATTTAACCGGCTTAGCTCGTTTGCTAATGCTTACTGGAGTGTCATTCTTCTGTTGGAGTTGACGGTATGCTTCTTGCACTGCTGTTTTAAGCCGGAGATCATCGATGTGATGCTGCCTCCATGTGACATGGGAAAGATGATGCTTTCCACTTGTGAAGTGGAAACTCCTAGTGCGTCGTGTTCAAGTTTTGTTGTCGTAGTGAAGTGAAACATAGCAAACCCACAGTCTATCCTGACCTGCTAATTTCGATTTCGTTTTTTGGTATTTACCATAATTACAATCGCACTTGAAGGCAGCACATGACACTGCACCTTTGCGCACCATAAACTAATTAAAATTAATTAGCTTTGAAAAGCTGACTGTTCGGCGACATCTGCTCCTTTCTTTCCCAGTTACAACCAATCAGTGATAATAAAACCGAGGCTTCCACCCAGCGACTCTACCACGCTATGTCTGAGTACACACACCAAAGCTGGTACTCGTTTGGATCTTTAAAATGCTCCAAAAACATCCCTATTGGGCTGGCCTGATAAAGTAGAGACACGGGTACCTTGAACGTTGGGTAAAATTACCCCAAAGTTCTAATAATGGAAACGTGCCTCTTGAGCAGAACGCTTCTTTGGCAGACAGCCTTGACATCTTCTACTGTAGGTTTGTAAAGAAGCTTCTACTAACTTGTCCACATCTCACTTTATTGGTTTTCAAAAGACAGACCATGACAGCATACTAGGGTAGTATGATGTGTCTTATGAATGCACCCTGGCGGCATAGCGAGGTGCAAATATTGTAGCACTCATGAAGAGATACTTGATAGGAATATTACCTCAATATAGCAGCAAAACTGGACTTATGAATGAAGATCACACCTTGCTGTAACAGAGGATGGTGTCATGATGATGTGTGCAATGTGCGCTGAGCCCTAGCCAGCAACAGTATTTAAAATGCAAGTGAACATAGGGGTTCATTTAGCATTTGCTAACCGTATCAGGTGAGATGGTAAAGTGAAGTGATGCAGAGGTCCGGGAGCTTCTGGCTTTTAGAGATGAACACAAGTTTAACAGACAGTTCATGGGAACTGTAACTGTAAAGGATCGGCACGTTTTGGAACAATCTGTGAGAGAATTGAGGAGCCGGGCTTCAATTGGGATAAAAAGCAAGTTACATCCAAGCTATTTTCTCTACCAAGGACTCTTCCATCTTAAGGTTTATATGCAACCCTGAATCGACAACCTGGATACCCCCCCACTCCCCCCTTTATCCCACCATCGCTTAATCTTTTGTGAAAAACACCTGATCACGGCACTTTGTCATCACTTATTAATGACGAGAAAGATAATTGATGCCAGTATTGAAGTTGGCACTTGCGGTTTTGTCTTTTTAAACAGCGTTTTGATACAAAAACTCTCCATGAACCAACCACCCTGTGCCTGGATTTAACATAATTGAGGAAGATGCAAAAAAAGCTATATGGACTTCAGAAGAAAGTCAACCCTACTTATTAGACTTAGACTAGACTTATTTGCGATGGACTCTTTTCTCTGTGGGAAACAACTCGGAGAAGTTCTCAGCCGGCTGGAAGGACACTAATCCCCTTATTTGGCTGGCTTAAAACTCTTACAGACCGTAAGGCTGACGGAAACGAGCTCAAGCTAAAAACCCAAACAATCTTATCAACTTGAATTCTGCCCCCTGTTACCCTGGATGGCACTCGACTAAGGAGAACTGGGAGAACTACTGCCCCCTACAGGTTTGGCACGTCTATGAATGTGCTGAAAAACGCATTTCGGGGGTTAAGTGTGGATGGAGATTTTGTATTTCAAGGAGCAGAGGAAAATCTTCGTTTTTAAAAACCCCCGGCTGGGGGGGGACATGGCCTAATCTCCCCCCAGGAGGAAATATTGTGACACAGCTTCACACCCTCCCTGCACCCACTCTTCACATAGTACTGATAGCCATACAGAGAGAGTTGAAGGACTTCTACTGACACTGAGTACGTTTACATGTTTACACCCAGTTTACATGTCAATCAGAACATTTAATTATTAAATTAAGTACATTTGACTCCCCGGCGACAGATGGCGACTTGCTCCCCTACGTGTTAGCCTAATAGCGGTTAGCTTCGAGCTGCATTCAGGCAGTAAACAGAGGCTGTTGGATGTGAAGCAGACGGAATCAAAGTAGGATATTCACAATCACAATTCACCGTCTCTTCGCCGGTCCAAACATGCACTGATTGGCCGCTTACGTTTGTCTTAGCCTCTTATAACACCACTGTTGTTATTGCTTCGACATTGGTGTGCCGGGTTCCCGCCCTGTACTCAAAGGAATGAGTACAGGAAAGTACTGTAAAGGAATATGAGGCCAGCTCCTCAAGCCAGCGGGCAATCTGGCCCTCCCGTTCTTTATAGGACATCAGCCACTGTAGGGCAGAATGGTCGGACTGGACGGTGAAAGGGAGGCCGCATAGGTAGTACCTGAAATGGCTTATGGCCTTAACAATGGCGAGGAGCTACTTGCGGGTCACGCAATAGCATCGCTCTGCTTTATTGAAAGTCCTGCTAAAACAGGCCACCACCCTTTCCCCGTCCTCCCCCATCTGACTCAGCACTGCCCCCATCCTCACATCGCTGGCATCCGTGTCAAGGATGAACGGTCTATTGGGGTCCGGGGGGGTGATGATCGGAGGATTTGTCAGAACTGTCTTCAAGGAGCTGAAGGCCCTCTCACACTCTGGAGTCCACACAAAGTCACAGCCTTTCCCCTGCAAGCGGAACAGGGGTGCAGCTAGGCAGGAGAACCCCCGGACGAACCACCTGTAATAGGAGCGCAACCCGAGGAAGCTCCTCAAGTCCCTGATGGTGGTAGGGGTTGGCCAGTCCCTCACCGACAGTACTTTGTCCTCCAATGTGCTGATGCTCTTGCCCCGGATCCTGTGACCAAAAAACTCCAGTTCCTTCTTCACGAGACAGCACTTTTCTGGGTGCAGCTTCAGTCCCGCTGCTGCAGTCCTCTGCAGGACCCTCCTTAGCGAACCCAGTGCCGCCTCAAAAACTGCTGTGCACCAGAATGTTATCTAAATAGACTAACATCAAACGTGGCTGGGGCATTGCAAAGGCCAAAGCTGAGGACACTGAACTTCCTCAACCCCCGCCCGGTGCAGAAAGCAGTCTTCGGACGAGCCTCTGGGCTGAGTGGGACCTGCCAATAACCACTGCGTAAGTCTAATGAGGAGAACCACGCTGTTCAGAGGCCTGTAGTCCACACAGAACCTCATTTTCTCACTTCTCTTCTTGTGGACCATCACAACCCCCGAAGCCCACGGGCTGCTGGACGGCTCAATGATCCCTGCGCTGAGCATTTCCTCAATCGCCCTGTCAGCGGCCTTCTGATATGCCAGGGGGAGGCGGCGGGGGTGCAGATTGTTTTTAGAAGCTGCTTCTACAGGAAGGGAAAAACATAATCTGCTTTTCAAATCTTAAACAAACAAGATATCTCTTAATCAATTTAAATCAAACCAAGTTTAGGAAAATAATTTTCATTTGTTCAAACTGAAGTTCTTCACATTACAAAAATCAGTTCATACATCAGCAGTGGAATATCAGAAAACACAAACAGACCTTCAGTATCTCTTCTCATGAGTTTGTGGACTATTTCAGAGAGGAAAACACATTCAGGGTCAGAACATCATAAAAAAACATCATTAGTGCAACACTATGAGAGCCTGAAAGAAAAGGCATTACATTTGAAAGAGGTTTGACATAACAAATCAGTCACTATGAGCTCTGGACTTAATGCACTGAGGCGAGATCAACAACAGTTCTAGCTCTCACGACAACGGAGAGACACCTGAGAATTAGGCCACGCCCCGTTTCAATGTTTTAAACAATTTAGTAGCACTAAACAAACCCGAGATTTAATATAAATATCTTAATCTGATAGAATAAAAAAAAAACATCAATCCAATCTATTCCATCTTATTTCTACAATGAAGAGATTAATCATCTGATTATACCAAAATGATATGAAGTTTGGGATATACAAAGCAATTTACCTTAAATATACATGAGTGCACAAAATTTTGACCACTAGATGATGTTAGATGTTTCCACTATAACTTTGTGTTGAAAATGCATCAACAGGTTTTTGTGGTATTCAATTCACTTTTATTTATATCGCGCCAATTCACAACAAATGTCATCTCAAGGTCATTTGAATACAATTACACAAACATTCCAATTATTTAAAAGTTTTCAATGTAAGGAATCCCAGCAGATTGTGCTGAGTCATCAAAGTGAGGTTGTGCCCGGATCATGCAGACTCCAACCACAGCAATTCCTCAGCAATCCCTCATACTGAGCAAGCATGTAGCGACTGTGGAGAGGACAAACTCCCCTTTAACAGGAAAAAACCTCTGGCAGAATCCTGACTCAGTACAAGCAGTCATCTGCCACGACTGTCTGGGGGTCTGAGAAGACAGAGAAGAGACAGCATGGAGGATGCTCGGTGACTTTGAGCATCATCTGGACCAATGCTACCCATCCAGCAGGGGGCGTTATAGTAAAGCATGGTACCAGACCATGTGGAGCTTCTACGGGGAGAAAAATACTGAGAGAAAACTGGGTTAACAATCCAAATAACAGCAGAAAAAATATATCGGGAGAGTAGTAGGAGAAAAAAGTAGAAGAGAGAAGAAAAGTGGCCAGTCTGTCCTCCAACAGTCTAAACCTATAGCAGCATAACTAAAAAAACAGCTCAGGATAACCTAAGCCATTCTAACTATAAGCTTTATCAAAAAGGAAGGTTTTAAGCCTAGTCTTAAAAACAGAGTATCTGCCTCATGGACTAAAACTGGGAGCTGGTTCCACAGGAGAGGAGCCTGATAACTAAAAGATCTGCCTCCTATTCTACATTTAGAAATCCTAGGAACTACCAGTAGACCTGCATTCTGAGAACAAAGAGCTCTGTTAGGAACATATGGAACAATCAGATCTCTGATGTACGATGGAGCTGATTATTAAGGGCTTTATACGTAAGGAGGAGGATCTTAAACTCTATTCTGGATTTAACAGGGAGCCAATGGAGAGAAGCTAAAACACGAGAAATGTGATCTCTCTTTTTAATATTCATTAGAACTCTTGCTGCAGCATTTTGGATCAACTTAAGGCTTTTGATTGCATTTTGTGGACTTCCTGATAATAAGGAATTACAGTAGTCCAGCCTTGAAGTAACAAATGCATGGACTAGTTTCTCTGCATCACTCCTGGACAGGATGTTTGTAATTTTAGCAATATTCCAAAGGTGAAAGAAAGAAATATTAGAAACCTGTTTAATATGGGATTTAAATGTCATGTCTTGGTCAAAAATGACACCGAGGTTCTTTACATTATTACCAGAGGCCAAATTAATGCCATCCAGATGAAGTGATTGATTTAGCAGTTTCCTGTTTAAAGGTTCTGGTCCAAAGACAACAACTTCTGTCTTGTTTGAATTTAGGAGCAGAACATTCAGAGTCATCCAAGTTTTTATGTCTTCCATGAACAAACTGGAATCTGTTGGACAGATATGATGTAAACCAACCTAATGCTGTTCCCTTTATCCCTACAACATGTTCGAGCCTTTTTAAGAGAATTTTATGATCGACTGTGTCAAAAGCAGCACTGAGATCTAACAAGACCAGAACAGTCACAGGTCCATTATCTGAGGCCATTAGAATATCAACAGTAACTTTCACCAGTGCTTTTTCAGTGCTATGATCAGCTCTAAAACCTGACTGAGATTCCTCGAAGCAAGTTGTTGCATACTTGATTAGCAACTATTTTCTCAAGAATTTTGGATAAGAAAGGAATGTTAGATATAGGTCTGTAGTTAGCTAAATCATCTTGATCCAGGGAGGGTTTCATAAGTAAAGGTTTAATTACAGCAACCTTAAATTCCTGAGGCACATATCCATTTATTAAAGATAGATTCATCATGTCTAGGATAGGGCCAGTAACCAGAGGGAACACTTCCTTAAATAATTTGGTTGGTATTGGGTCTAACATACAAGTTGAGGATTTAGATTAAGCTAATATTTGTGATAATTCTGAAAGTTCAACAGAATCAAAAAGGTACAGCCATAAACATGGTTCTACAATTCTCTCTGATACTGCCTCAGTTACTGAGAGAGAGTTTTTCATGTTTGGGAGAATGCCAATGATTTTATTCTTTATAGAATTTATTTTACTTATGAAGAATCCCATAAAGTCATCACTACCGATACAAGGGGGAATAGTTGGCTCAACAGATCTATGACTCTGTGTAAGTTTGGCAACTGTACTAAAAAGAAACCTAGGATTGTTTTTATTTTCTTCTATTAACGACGAGATATATGCTGTTCTAGCTTTTTGAAGGGCGTTTTTATAAAGTAGTAGACTATTTTTCCAGGTTAGAAAGGAATCATTTAAGTGTGTAGAGTGCCATTTTCTCTCCAGTTTCCTAGTATTCTGCTCCAAAGTACGCAACTCTGCACTAAACCAGGGAGCCAACCTCCTATGGCTGATTACCTTCTTTTTTAAGGGGGCTACACTGTCTAGCACCAAACGCAGTGAGGAAGTAATACTTTGAACCAGACCATCAATTTCTGAAGGGTTAGTGTTGGAATTACTGCCATCCACTGTGGTATTCTTAGAAACCTGTTTAATATGAGATACTGGATTCTCAACAGCGCGGAGCCGGGCCTCTAACTCTGAAACCCTCACTTCCAAAGCTACAACAATGCTACATTTATTACACTTACCTACGACGGAGTATTTGGGCCACACATGAAGAAAAAAAAATATTTTGCCGTGACGAGATTAAACTCGCCATGTCGACTTTAAAGTTGCCATATCGACATTAAACTATCGATATCCTTGCATCTTCCCATTTCCAGCAATTTCAGTATGCAAGAATGCGGCCCCTTCTTCTAAATTTGTATGATTTCTCCTTCGGAACAGTCAAAGTTTTCGGGACAACCTTTTCAGCGTCCTTACACTAATCACCACACCGTGGTTCTGCCCTAAAAGAGCCATGATTTCCTTATTGCTAAACCCGATTCTGAAGTACAATTTGACCAAATCATCCACACAAGGCATTGTGCTCTCTCTCCAAACTATTCTGAACTACTTTCAACTTTATTTTCGAAATGTTTAGTTTAATGTCGACATGGCGACTTTAATGTCAACACGTCGAGATTAAAGTTGACATGACTTTTCCTCTTTATGCTTGAAATGTTGAGTTCAATGTCGACTTTAATCTCGTCATGGTAAAAATATTTTTTTTTCTTCGTGTGTGGCCCTAATACTCCGTCGTACTTACCATTATCACTAAAGGAGGCGGGGGACTAACTAAACATCTGACACAGAGAACAATAGAGAGGAGACAAAGAGGGAGAAAAACAGCTAGACGAAAGAGATTTAGCCATGGCTGCTACGAAAGTAAGCTAACGAGCTAGTGAGATCTTAGCATGACGAGAACAAGCATGTGAAACACAAACTGTTCCCAAAACGTAAAGTACACCAACTGTAAATAAGTGTAGTAGTGTGCTTGTGTGTTAAAATAAATTAGAAAGACCTCAACAAAGAGAAAAATAGTTTAATCGAAGAGAATCTCAGCACCAAACACCAAGCAGCTCCGAGGAGCTCAGCAGTGACAACAGGAAGTGACTCAGCAAATGTCGCAATACTCACAATGTCCGCCAGCAGAATCCCAACCAAATGTTATATATCTATACTATTGCTAAAGCATTTCTGGGTGGATGCAAACTGCACTTTTGTTACCTTGTACTTGTGACAAGTGCAATGACAATAAAGTAAAATTTTATACTATTCTGTTAATAAGTAGTGACATAGATGGTATATTCCATCATCAATTTTTTGTTCTTCTGTGGGTTTTTTTTAACAAGCTGTTATGATAATTATTTGTTGTAAATGAAACCATCACTTTACATCCACATACTCATGTAACAGTTTGATCAGTAAAACAATGACTACAAGAAACAGGTTGTATCTTTATTTTTACCAGCTCATAATGTTGATTCAAACTTAGGGTTGAATATCCTTGTGTTGTGATTTTATTTTTGAAACTCTCTGATGGTTCTCTGATCTTAAAGTGATCCGGAGTTGGATCCTGGTCCTGATTTGCTTCAGGGAAATGCCGTAGATGATGGGGTTGATTATTGGTGGTACCACGAGGAACTCCGCAGTCAGCGCATTCTTCAGTGCTGTCATTGAGCCGCTGCCGTACCAAGAGTGCAGCGGGACAAAAAGCAGTGGGATGACAAAGACAACCAGTAAGACCAGATGAGGCGTGCACGTCTGAGCAAACTTCCTGCGGTCAGCCTGAGAGCGGATGGCTGTTCGGATCAGGGGGACGTAAGAAACTAGGGTCATTATCACCTGCATTAACAACAGGAACATTATGAGAATGGCGTAAAGTTGGTTGGCGGTGGTGTCAGAGCAGGACAGCTTCACCACCTCCCAGCTAGTGCAAAAGATCCTGTCAACGTGATGTCTGCAGAGAGGCAGTCTGGAAATCAAAAACACGCCAACAGCGGTTTCCAGGAGCGACAGACACCAGGTGAACAGCAACAGCAGCGTCACCTTCTGGATCGTCATCAGAGCCAAGTAACGCAGAGGCTGGCAGATGGCCAGGTAGCGGTCGTAGGCCATGAAGGTCAGACTAGTGAACTGGCAGAAGATGTAAATGTATGAGGTGAATATTTGCATACAGCAGCCGGCATAAGTGATGATGTGAGCATCAGCCAGAAGGTCAATGAGCAACTTCGGATAGAAGCCAGACGCTCCACAGATCCCAGTAAAGCACAGGTTGCACATAAAGAAATGCATTGGCTGGTGAAGGGTTTTATCCAGATACACGGTGAGGATGAGGTTGAAGTTCACAAAGATGGTAAAGAGGTACGACGTCAGAGCGAAGGCAAAGTAGATCTGACGGTTAATCAGGGAGTCATTCATCCCTTGAAGCACAAACACAATATCAACGTTCCTTTTCATGTCTAAGAGATGATAAAGATGTAAGAGCTTTAAAATGCTTGAACAGATGTGTCTGAACGGGCCAAACCAGTCTGACTGAGGGCCTGCAGATACAAAGCTTCACTCTTTTCTTTTTGCAGAAAATATTCCAAACTGCTCTTCGGAATCATCTTTCAGATCAGTTTTAAACATTTCAGTTCACAAAGAAAATTCAACAAACATGCAAGACGATTTGAGTCATTCATGGTGTAAGTAATTTGTTCAGCAGACACTGTCAAAGAAAACAGATGAAACTGTTCTTAGATGCTGCTTCTACAGGAATGGAAAAACATATCCTCTGCTATTCAGTCCTTGATAAAACAAGATAAGATATATGTTCATCAACCTAATTCAAACCACGTTTAGGAAAATCATTTTCATTTGTTGAAACAGAATCTCTATACATCACAAAAATCTGAACACACATCAGCAGAGGAGCTTCAGAAAACCAACAGAACCTATGGATTTTTTCTAATAAATTTGTACACGATTTTTACAGAGCAAAATACATTCAGGGCTAGAACATCATGAAAAAACATAATTCATGGAACCCTGAGGAAAATGCATGAGCTGTGTGAGATGTGAGACAGAACAACTTCAGTAACATGAAATGGGTCCATAAGAGCTCTGGACTAAATGCACTGAGGCAAGATCACCAACAGTTCCAGTCCATATTGACATGAAGACTACAGTTAGAGATGCCGGAGAATTAGGCCCCGCCCCTTCATCGCACTTTACTCTAATGACAAGTTTTAGAAGTTTTGAACAACTTAGTAGCTCTAAATAGACCACAGGTTTAAGACACCAGACCATCAGAGATTTAAATGCCTATGAAAAAGCAGAGGAAATGGGATAGTTTCTCCAGATACGATAATCTTAATATGATGGAACAAAGAAAAAACATCAATTCGATCTATTTCATCTTCATGCCTTATTTCCCAAGTTTATTAATAAATACATAGACATTTTTTTTTCTCTCGGTCAGATTCTAAACTAAAACTATGTAGACCTTAATCATCTGATTATACCAAATGGAATGCATATGGATAAGATTTACAACGTAATTTAGCTTAAAGGGGAAGTCCTGTTTTTTTCAACCTGGACCTTATTTGTAGCAAATGTTACGTTTATTTACTCACCCAGACAAGTTTGGAGCTTCTCGGAGCAGTTCAGCGGGAGTTTATATGGAGTCGTGATCAGCATAAATTCATATAATTGGAGTCAATCAGGGCAGGAGTTTGCCGCCTTTAATAAGGCATTATCCGCCCCAAAACTCCTTCATTTAGCCATGTTTCTTTATGAATAGTTAGCGATTTTCCCCTGGGAGTTTTTAACGTCTCAGAAGTGCTAAGGTATTATCATCTGAGGTTTTTACTGGCTTTCAACGCAAACGATTCCAACTTGCACTAACCTGGGATTTCAATGACGTTGCACCAGCAGGCATTACAGCTTTAGTCTGCCGTAGGTTGCGGATAGGGAGCCTGTAGAAACGGAACTTAGTCCAAGTGGTCATTTGCTTAGTGCAGTTTGGAAGAATGCAAACATGAACAATTGTTAAAGAGTTGCTTGGAGGAAGGTAAGTTGAGCGCTTTGATCTGGGGTGGCTGGAGGTGGATGTATGGAAGCTGACTCTCCCTTTTTTGATGTAGGTGGAATGCTTGCGGAAGATCCAGTACAACTTACCGAAATCTGGTTAGTATGAGTTTTGTGAGAGTCCAGTTTGTGTGTTCCAGTCCTTCTCTTGGCAAGTGGTGAGGTTGTAGGGGAGGACAGGCAAGCAGCAAAGGAACAGGTGAGGGCGGAGAAGTTTGCTGGAGAGAGGTTGACCAGGCCGAGGACCAGAACCAAGGAGGAAAACGACTTTGAAGTCCCTGGAGGATCAGGCTTGATCCGGGAGACATGTAATACTTGGTGGACACTGAAATGAGGAGGAAGCTTAAGTTTGATGGTAGATGGACTGATGACAGATTCAATGGGATAGGGACCTGGAAAAAGAGGAAATGGTTTTGTTGGAGTGGGTCTTTAGAGGGAAATCTCTGGAAGAGAGCCAAACCTGTTGACTGGGTGAGTATGAGGGAGCTGGTGTCCTTTTCTTATTAGCTATGGATTTATTTTGGGCAGATGTGCATTGGAGGGCTGAATTCAATATCATCTTTATTTAATGAAGGCCACCAGAAGTATCTTCTGAGGAGTGCTATGGTTCGACTGGTACCGGGATGACAGGAGAGTTTTGATGTGTGGGCCCTGTGGATGGTTGTGCTCGAACGGAGGATGGGACATATAGAGGACCCCCACCTGGGTCTAGTTCCTGCTGTTGAGCATTCTTGATGACTCTTTTGACATCCCAGGTGAGGGATCCGACAAAACAGGAGGATGGAATCATTGTGGTGTCTTCAGGAGAGGAATTGTCGGACTGGTGGATTCTGGAAAGTGCATCAGTTTTTTTGGTTTTGGATCCGGCATGGTAGCAGATGTTCAGGTTGAAACAAGAGAAAAAGAGGGACCAGCGATATTGTCTGGGATTATGTCTTTTGACAGACCGTAGGTAAGACAGGGTTCTAGTGGTCGGTACAGACGATTACAGGAAGATTAGTGCCCTCCAGCCAGTGTCTCCATTCTTCTAAGGCTAATTTGATAGCCAGGAGCTGTCTGTCGCCAATGTCATCATTTCTCTCAGCCTGGAACAACCTTTTTAAAAAGAAGGCACATGGATGGACCTTTGAGAAAGGATGGTTCCAACAGCTGAGTCCAAGGCATCAATCTCCATGATAAACTGAAAGGCTGTGTCTGAATGAAAGAGAATGGGGGCTTGAACAAACTGATTCTTAAGTCTTTGAAAAGCCTGATCTGCCTCTGTGGTCCAATGGAGGGGTCTTTTAACCAAGAACTATAGGACTCTCATTATTGAGATATAAATAGAATTGGATATTCTCATGGTAGTTTCCCGGGATGACTAATAAAACAGGTTTGGTCTGGTGAGTGATGGAAGCCATAGTACTTCCATCCAAAGCAGAAACCTCAACAGGTGCTTTTAACTTGAAGACAGGTATTTTACACCTATTTACTATCTCTGGGTGAATCAAGTTCTGTTCAGAACCGGAATCTATTTTGCAGTGCATTGGAAGGGGATTTCTGAGCCACAACCAACAGTAGATGAGACCATAAGTCTGTTCTTATTATTGTATCCCACCAGGACCCCAACATTCACTTTCGGGTTTCTCCTTTTGGGCGAATAGAACAAGAGACAATGTAATGTTGGGGTGAACAACAATAAAGGTAACATCCAGGGGTCATGCGCCATTGTCTTTCCTGTGGTGTTAATCAATCTCAGGCTATTTGCATTACTTCAGGGGAGGATTCCCTAGTTGACGGAGAATGTCTTGGTTGATCAGGGGCCGTATTCACAAAGACTCTTATCTTACCGCTAGGTGTTACTCCTAACTTGCGCTAAAAGGTCTTACGTAGGATTTTTCGTCTAAAACCTATTCAAAAACGCACTAAGAGCTACTTTTTTTACGTAGGACAAATCCCTAAAAGTAAGTTAAGAGTGACGTCCTGTTGCTATGGAAAACGTAATTTCCTATGCACGAGTAAATAGACGGACTGCAGTGTGATTGGTTGTTCAATGACAAGTGTGAAACCAAGAAATGGAAAATTTCAATGTCGATAAAAGCGTAATTATGAAGAGCGCAACTTGCAGAAATAATGCACGATGACATCTTTGTGTCGGCCACGAGACTCACACTACATACAACTTACACACAATAGCCTACTTACAGAGAGGGTGAAGTTTAAAAACGAAAAAACCTGAAATGCATCATATTACCCTGCCTAACGCCTGCTGATAACTGGGATAAGCTCCATCACCATTTTATTAAACATTTTATTTTTGGATTGATCGGGTTGTTACGTTTAGTTGGAGACGTGATTGCATCCCGCACCACATCTGCAATAAACAACTTAGTCGGTATCGTTTGGTAAATTCAGAATCATCCAAAGTGTCCAACATATTGCGTCTGGCTGCAGCCTTTTTGGGAGTCTTTGTGAATAGGTCTAGTTAGGAGTCCTCTTCACTTCTTTTAAGTACTCCCAGACTTAGGAGCTACTTTTAGGCCTAAAAGTGGTTGTGAATTACTTTTATCTTAAGAAACTAGGAGTCCTAAATTTAAGAGTGACACGCCCACATTTTTTTAGGAATTACTCCTAAATTCGGCAGCTAGGACCTACTTTTAGCCCTAAGATTCTTTGTGAATACGGCCCCTGGTTTGAAAAATGAAATAGCAAGGCTGGAGAGGGCGTCAGTTCACTTTCTTCAAGATTAGGGCACAATTCATAATAAAAGTGTGGGGTTGGGGAGACTGTAAAATTATACTGCGGCGAGTAAAATAGTTATCATAAGCACAGGAATTTTGTTACAGCGCACATACAATCACAGTCTTTCCTCAAATTTTTAAATTGGTTCTCACTTTCACAAACCTTTCTCTGTTTTCTTGTTCTTACACTTGCTTATCTAATGTGTGGCCTCTCTAGCTTCTCTGGCTGCACTCTCTCGCTTCCAGACTCCTCTGAAAGTAATATCACAGATCAAAACTAGACTAAATGATTTACTGTTAAATTAAAAAGAAAATCGTACTCATTTTCTCAGAATATAATTAAAGATTTTTCTGTAATTTCTTACAAACTAAGCTATTATTGTTACACTTTAATTTTCTAATACAAAACAGTAATTATTTCTTTTAATCTGTTTATTTCCAGACATTAAATCATTTTTGCAGTGGTTGACAACTGAAATCTAATATTTAACTGTTCAATTAAACAACAGAGAGAAGGAACCGTTTGAATATGTTAAATTTGAAATCTCCATAAGGTAAACAGAATATGACTGAAGTGTTTTAGGACTGGACTAAAAGTGTTTATATTTGGAAAAAAATATCCGAAAATAAGTCGTGACCTCAGTCCAAAATTTAAGTGTACAGTCTGATAATTAGTTATTGTCTCTTGGATAGACCTATTAAGGCTGTATTTCTTCAATGACCTTTTTGTTTTCATAGTGGTCTGAATCTCCATTTCTAATTCCACCCAGAGATTCTGTAACCCGCTCAGAAGCAAGAGGGCACACATGAATTAGCAAGTGTTTGAATAAAAAAAAAAGAGAGAAAGTTTTGGGAAAGTGAGAACAGATGTTGGAAATGTGAGAAAAACTGTGATTGTATGTGTCCTGTTACAAAATTCCCGTGCTTATGATAAATATTTAACTCCCAATAGTATCATCTTACCCTCTCCCCAACTTGTTTTACTCTCATTTTGTTATTAATTGCGCACTAGAAGGCTTAAAAAGTCCTAGAAGGCATCATCTGAATTGATGCTCCACATCCAACAAAGCTTTGCAGCTAAGCAGGATACCAGACCAGGTGTTGCTCCTACGGATAGAAAAACACTGAGAAAAACAAAAGGTTAACTGCCAAAATAACAGCTAAAAATAGAACTGGAAAGTAGCAAAAGAGAAAAGTAGGAGAGTTGACAAAAGTGGTCACTCTGTCCTCCAACAGCCTAGTGTATAGCAGCTATAGAAAGAGTTCTGGATGACCTAAGACATAGTAAAAAGAATTGGTCCCCAAAGTAAGCCATGAACGGGAAATATGATTTAGCAGAATGAGCAGTCACTTGATGTTAAATAGAGACCCACTGAAGAAAATACAATTCAAACTGCACATTTTAAAACAAATGAATGCCCCTCCAACACATTCCAGTGCTTCTTCCGTGAGCGATAAGGTTTTATGACCCCAATCTCCTGCTAATCCGGCAAGCACAGGTGCTCACCCAAACACCCCAGAACAAACTCAAGTCTTTACAGAACAATGGTGTTCTGCACACAATACTCAAAGTACAAAAATTAAATAAATGATAAAATGCAATGCATGCATTTACAATTCTTACTACAAAAACCAAGACCACAGGAAATGAATCTTTATTTTTACCAGCTATTAACTTTGAGTCAACCTCATTGTTGAAAATTCTAGTGTTGAGATTTTATTTATGGGGTTCTCTTCAAAGGTTTTCTGGTCTGAAAGTGATGCGGTCCTGATTTGTTTCAGGTTCATGCCACACATTATGGGACTGATAACTGGTGGCACCACGAGCAACTGTGTAGTCAGCATGTTCTGCAGCAATGTCACTGAGCTCCGGCCGTACCGAGAATACAGCGGGTCAAATGGCAGTAAGATGGCAAAGACGAGCAGTGAGACCAGGTGAGGCGTGCACGTCCGAGCAAACTTCCTACGGTCTGCCTGAGAGCGAATGGCTGTTCGGATTAGGGGGACATATGCGGCCAGGATGACAACTACCTGCATCACCAACAGGAAGTTTAGCAGAAAGCCGTACAGGTTGTTGGCGTTGGTGTCAGAACAGGACAGCTTCACCACCTCCCACCTAGTGCAGAAGAGTCTGTTAATGTGGTGGCTGCAGAGCGGAGCCTAGTGATCAGAACCAGGCCCACTGCTGTCTCCAACAGCGACAGACACCAGCTGAATAGCAACAGCAGCGCCACCTTCTGGCCTGTCATCACAGCCCAGTAACGCAGTGGCTGGCAGATGGCCAGGTAGCGGTCGTACGCCATGAAGGTCAGATTGGTGAACTGGCAGAAAATGTAAGTGTATGAGATTAACATCTGTGTCAAACAGACAACGTATGTGATGTCATGAGCATCAGCCAGAAGGTCGATGAGCAGCTTTAGGTAGAAGCCGGACGCTCCATTGATCCTAGTAAAGATCAGGTTGCACATGACGAAATGCATTGGCTGGTGAAGGGTTTTATCCAAACACACGGTGAGAATGAGTGTGAGGTTCACAAAGATGGTGAAGAGGTACGACATCATAGCGAGGGCGAAGCAGATCTGACGGTTTGTTAGGGAGTGGTTCAGACCCTGAAGCACAAACACAATATGAGTGTTCTCATTCATATCTAAGAGATAATGAAGATTTAAGAGACTTAAAATGTTGAAACAGAAATGTTTTGAAAAAATTAACAAACTATCCCTATCGGCACATACACTGGCTGTTTGACACAGTCTGATTGAGGGACTACAGAGATATGGAGATTTAATGTGCAAAGAGAGAACTCTGATATGACGTCTTTCTGCAGAAAATATTCAAAACTCCTCTCCAGGAAAATCAGTAAAGGGCTGCAACACTATGGTATTGGAAGAGTCCAAGAAGTTTTATTCTCTCTAAAAAGATTAGAAAAACAGGACTTCCAAGATTAATCAAAATAAACCAAAATAATTCTACAGCCACACCATTCAACAAAACGACCACAGTAGAGATGTTTGACTATTAAACTCAAAGCCCTGTTTCGAGAAAATCATATGTCTATCAACATAAACATCTCACAATTTTTGTCAAGCACAGCGTTGGATTGTTCATGATTTCGGCTACAGAACCTAGTTGCTTTGCAATCGTTGATTTGACCATTAGGTAATCTGTAGCCTTGCTCCAAACTAAGTTGGACCAAAGAGGATGATTAGCGGAGTGAGGGACCAGGCCACGTACTAACAGGCAAGAAACAAACTAACCAAGAAGATCAGGGAAGCTAAGAGAAGCCACAGCAATAAGCTTAAAAACAACTTGGCAGATAGCGTCCAAGCAATAGTTTGGAGGAGTCTTGTTCGCGCAAGAGAAGGTCCATGCACAATTCTGCTTGGAAGCCACAAACACAGCTATTCAATGTTGGAAGGAGGACAACTGAGCCTTCCTTGCAGAAGTGTTTTTTTAGCAATTCACACTGTTAGGCAGCCAGAGGCGTAGCTGGATAAACAGTAGCACTGGGTAGAGCAATCCTGATGCTGCGTTCACACCGCACACTTTGTCACCATCAAAAAACGCTTTAAAGAATGGCGGATCGTGGCTGGTTACACAACCTTAATATCGAGCGACGTCACTACAGTGAGACGCTCTGATTGGTTGACGCTCAAGGGAGGCGGCGAAAGTGCAGCTAACTGTACTTCTGCATTGCTAGCTTTTGCCACTTTGAAGCTTAGAAAGCAACAAAAGTTCCAAAAATTGCTGCGGCCAAAGCACACAAAGCCCCGCGGAGACGTGACGGTCCTCTGACGGCCTTAAACATAAACTTTAATGGAACCTTGCCATTCTGGGCGTTGACGTTTTGGGAGCTGCTAATGGGCATGATGCATGGCCGTATGTATCTAGCTCACACAGTAAAACCCTGTGTGAATGCGCTTCACTCTTTAAAGTTCCTATATTATGCAAAATCTACTTTTGGAGCTTTCAACCTTGTTATAAACGACTGACTCCTAACATGGTGACGTATTTTACATAACCCTGTCATACCATTAAGTGCCTGACCTGTCCGTGCCGCCCCTGTAGATTAAACACACACCCCCTTCCTCACAGGTACGGGCTGCTTTAGACTCTTGCAGCTCCCAACACAATTTTTGTAGTATTTTACTTTCTAAAATGTCTCGGTATTCAACTTTCATAAAGAACAGCCAAATCGTCAAAAATGGCTGGAATTTCTCGCTTGAAAAACTGCATTTAACCAACTACAACAGGTTTGTATGTGACTGTCAATTCACTGATTTCCATCTTACTTTCTGGTAGAAGAATAACTCCAGGATATAAGTTATATTTCAGGACAAATTAATACTATAAAACACCAATGGCAACATTATAACATATATCCTAGACATTGAAAGCTGTAAAATAGCATGATATCTGACCTAAAGAAATAGTCACATGAGCCATACAGCTGCTGTTTCATCTGTCACTAAAGCACCAAACTGTGTTCAAGAGCAGGAACGTCTCCATCTGTCAATCGGATGTTTCTCTGCTGAAATGTTGTCTTATGAGGCCACATCATGGAGCCTTAAAGAAAATGTGAGGTTTGTGCCATGTAGGATCTTTTGAGATTATATATCGGCAAATAAAGTGTTTTTATTTTCTTGTTTCATCCTGTTCCGCTCAGTTTCTGTTTTACCTCTCAGAATTTCAGTCCGTTTCAGAATACCTCTTAGTTGAAATTATTCTTATTTTTTATGCAGCTTAAATGCCACATTTGTTTTACTGAACTGGCATACATTAATAAAAGCATGTACAGAACCAAACATGAAGATCAGGAGGCAACAAATGCAACTACTATAAATGCAGCTATACTGAGATTAGAAAACTTTTTTGTAGTCACCTGATTCACAGTGAATAAATGTTATTTCATTATTTCTTTTTTTACCTCAGGATACCAGGAAGTATGATTTGGAGTAGGCATTGGGTAATTTTATTATGGTCTGCCAACCTCTCAGCATTGTTTAGAGTGACGGGTTCAGGGAATTGTTTCAGGTTCTTGAACCACCAAATGTTTTGCCAACCAGAAAGTTCTTCTGCACTCCAGCTTAATCTGTAATTGGCAAGCGTGTTTTCTAAAGGTGGTGAAATTTCTTTAAAAAATGTAATCACCTCAATGCAAAGACCTTGGAGAAACAAATATTTTTGATGGAAAATAATAAAAAAAGTCTGCCTCAAAGTCAATCCAAAAGCAACATCATATTCACTTTCCTCCTTTTCTCAAGTTGTAACGCACATTCATATGGTTTTTTTATGATATATTTTACATAAAGCAAATTTTGAATGGATATTAAAAGACATTAAGGTATTAAAGTGTACAATATGGAAAACACTTACATGAATAATTTTATGTACCAGGTCACTGAATTGGTAAGATTTAAGATCCAGCAGTTGTTAATAGACCAACAGGCCTGATCTACCCATAGCTGCTAAATGGAGATTTATTTCTCCACCACTGGGTCAAAACTACATAAGGAAAGACCATGTGTGTCCTGTTTTTACAAAAACTAGTGTAATGGAATGATGAAGTTTATGACCTAAGAAAGTAGAATAAGTATAAACACAAATGTTTCTTTGTATACAGGGTTAGACTTTTCATAAACTGGTTGATATTATGTAGTCATTTTTTAATTTTCGCCTGATTTTTAAAACAAAAACCCTGAGTTTAGAAATTCTGGGTGATTCTGGCTTGTTCAGTGTGGACAGCTGGACAGATTCCTAACACTATGCAAATAAGGAAGTTTCATATCCTAATTCTAACTATTTTCCTAAAGCATATATATATTATTAGCAGTTTTCTATATGAAAATTAGAGTTGTAATCATCAAAAGGTAGCTGGTAAAAGAAGTTTTGATGATTATTAAATATGCACATAGTAATTTAGGCATGAGGACGAACAGTAAATATTAATATGCATAACATACAACAATTCAGAGTTAGAGGTCACTAATAGGCTGGGGATTTGGATTTGGTGAGAAAATATATATTTTAGTTGTTAGAGACTTGAGATGATTCTCTGAATAAAAAATAAGTTAAAGTCAGTGTTAAAAAAAGTATTTTAAATATGTTTCCTTGTAGCTATTCTATGTTTTAGGCTTTAACCACTTTATTATAACCAATTAATGTGTATGTTGGTATTATTTTCTGCCAGTTCAGATATGTGTTTATCAGGGGTGTTACATACAAGAGTATCCTCAGTTAAATGTGATATCATAAACGAAGTCCTGAGGGTTGGTATTTTTCCATCCTCTGTTTTCTCTATTTTAGTGTTTTTTTCTGACAAACCAAATGTTTAGTTTTGATTACACTGAATATTTTCCACAGCCTGCAGTAAATATGCTCATATTTATTGTAAAGCAGGCAATCATTTTACATCCAGGCAATAATTTAACAGTTAAATCAGTAAAACCATCATCACAGGAAACAGGCTAGATGCTTTGTTTTGTTTTTTGGTTTGTTTACTGTCTTTTAATGTTGAATCTACATCAGGCCTGAATATCCTTGTGTTGTGATTTAATTTCTGGAGCTCTCCCTGAAGGTTTTCCAGTGAATCTGAAGCAGATCCGTTTCCTTATTTGCTTCAGCTTCATGCCATATATGATGGGGTTGATGATTGGCGGCACCACGAGGAACTTTGCAGCCAACGCGTTGTGCAGGGCTGTCATTGAGCTGCTACCGTAACGAGAATACAGCGGGTCAAACAGAACCAAGATGGCAAAGACGAGCAGCGAGACCAGGTGAGGCGTGCATGTCTGAACAAACTTCATGCGGTCAGCCTGAGAGCGGACGGCGGTTCGGATCAGGGGGACGTATGAGACCAGGATGAATATGACCTGCATCGAAAACAGAAACATTAGCAGAAAACCGTACAGGTTGTTGGCGTTGGTGTCGGAGCAGGACAACTTCACCACCTCCCAGCTAGTGCAGAAGAGTCTGGTAATGTGGTTTCTGCAGAACTGCAGCCTGGAGATCAGAATCAGGCCAACAGCTGTTTCCAGCAGCGACAGACACCAGGTGAACAGCAACAGCAACGCCACCTTCTGGATTGTCATCAGAGCCCTGTAACGCAGAGGCTGGCAGATGGCCAGGTAGCGGTCGTAGGCCATGAAGGTCAGACTGGTGAACTGGCAGAAAATGTAAGTGTATGAGATTAACATCTGTGTCAAACAGCTGGCATATGTGATGATGCGAAGGTCAGCCAGAAGGTCAATGAGCAGCTTTGGGTAGAAGCCAGACGCTCCCCAGATCCCAGTAAAGCACAGGTTACACATGAAGACATGCATTGGCTGGTGAAGGGTTTTATCCAGACACACGGTGAGGATGAGTGTGAGATTCACAAAGATGGTAAAGAGGTACGACGTCAGAGCGAAAGCGAAGTAGATCTGACGGTTTATCAAAGACTCGTTCAGACCTTGAAGCACAAACACAATATCAACGTTCCCATTCATGTCTAACAGATGATAAAGATGTAAGAGCTTTAAAATGTTACAACAGATGTGTCTGAGTGGGTCAAACCAGTCTGACTGAGGGACTGCAGACACAAAAATTCACTCTGCAATGACCAAACCCCAATGTAACGTATGTCTGCAGAAAATATTTCAAACTCCTGTTAAGAATCGTCTTTCAGATCAGATTTAAACATTCCAGATCACAAGCACAGTTTAACAATCATGCAAGAAAATTTTAGTCACACATGATGCAGGTAGTTTCCTCAAGCATCCACTGAACATAATTCACTGTTTTGTATGAGCTTCTTCTGCAGGAAGGGAGAAACAGATCCTCTGCTTTTCCTTCCTTGGACAAACAACAATGTTCATCAACTCAAATCAAACAACTTTAGGAAAAAATCAGAGTGATTTCGTTAAACAGAATTTCTTCACATTAGAACAATGGCTTCACATACCAGCAGTAAAACTTCAGAAAACACAGACAGACCCTCGGAATGACTTCTTATAGGTTTGTGGAGGATTTTTGTTGAGAGGAAAACAGATTCAGGATCAGAACGTTATAAAAAACATTATTATTGCCAATATGTGAGAGCCTGAAAGAAAAAGCATGAAACCTGTGAGAGGTGAGACAGTGCAACAACTTTGATGCAGGAGATCAGCCAGTAAGAGTTCTGGACTAAATGCACTGAAACAAGATCAACTGCAGTTCCAGCAATTATTAGTCTGAAGACAAGATGGAGAGGTCTGAAAAGTAGGCCACGCCCCCTCGTTGACATCACACTTTACTGCAAAATGCAGTTTCAAAGTTTTAAAGAATTTAATAGCACTAAACAAACAAGAGGTAATCTGAGCTTTAAGCAGCTGTGAAAATATGAAAACTATTTCTTTTTACCAAAGCAGAGCAGATGAGATAGTTTCTGAATATCTTAATCTGATGGAAAAAAACATTGACCCATCTATTACGTCTTAATGCCTTATTGTCCCACTTCATTTATAAATACATAAAAAGTTATCTGTTTTTTTTCTGTCAATTAGATTTTAAATTAAAACTATGTGGAAATTAATTATTATGATTATACCAAATGGGATGGACATGCAGTTAGGGATTTACGATGCAGTTTAGTTTAAGTAGACATAATTGTACATAATTTTGACCACTAGATGGCTCCAAATGTTTCCACTATAATTATTTTGAGTTGAATATGCATCAACAGGCTTTCATGGTATCACATGTAGTGATACACCCTGTTTAGAGATTAGAGTTTATCTCACAGCAAAACTACACAAAGGGGTTTATCCTTTCAAGGCTCTTGGTTGGCCTGGATGCCTCCCTGGTGAGGTGTTTTGTCCCACCAGGAGGAGGCCCAGCAGGACACAATGGAGGGACTTTTTTTCTTGGTCGGCCTGGGAAAACCTTGGGATTCTTCTAAAGGAGCTGGCCCAACTAGCTTGGAAGAGGAACGTGTGAGTTTCTCTGCGACCTTACCCTGGATAAGTGGAAGAGGATGGATGGATCTAAACCCTCAACTTGTATGTTAGACCCAATACCAATCAAATTATTTAAGGAAGTGTTCCCTCTGGTTACTGGCCCCATTCTAGACAAAATGAATGTATCTTTAATAAATATGTGCCTCAGGAATTTAAGGTTGCTGTAATTAAACCTTTACTTATGAAACCCTCCCTGGATCAAGATGATTTAGCTAACTACAGACCTATATCTAACCTTCTTTTCTTATCCAAAATTCTTGAGAAAATAGTTGCTAATCAACTATGTGAGCATCTAAACAGCAACAACCTGTTTGAAGAATTTCAGTCAGGTTTTAGAGCTCATCATAGCACTGAAAAAGCACTGGTAAACGTTACCAATGATATTCTAATGGCCTCAGATAATGGATTTGTGACTGTTCTGGTCTTGTTAGATCTCAGTGCTGCTTTTGACACAGTCGATCATAATATTCTCTTAGAAAGGCTGGAACATGTTGTAGGGATAAAGGGAACAGCACTAGGCTGGTTTAAATCATTTCTGTCTAACAGATTCTAGTTTGTTCATGTCATTGATAAATCTTCTTCACATGCAAGGGTTACTTGTGGAGTACCATAGGGTTCTGTGCTCGGACCAATTCTCTTCACTATATGTATGCTTCCAATTGGTAAAATAATTAGACAACATAGAATGAATCTCCACAGTTATGCTGAAGATACACAATTATATTTATCCATAAAACCTGATGAAACCAATCAGTTAGGTAGATTAAAAGCATGTCTGGAAGACATAAAAACTTGGATAACTCTTAATGTTCTGCTTTTAAATTCAGACAAGACAGAAGTTGTTGTCTTTGGACCAGAACCTTTAAAAACGAAACTGCTAAATCAATCACTTCATCTGGATGGCATTAATTTGGCCTCTGGTAATAATGTAAAGAACCTCGGTGTAATTTTTGATCAAGACATGACATTTAAATCCCATATTAAACAGGTTTCTAAGATTTCTTTCACCTCTGGAATATTGCTAAAATTAGAAAAATCCTGTCCAGGAGTGATGCAGAGAAATTAGTCCATGCATTTGTTACTTCAAAGCTGGGATACTGTAATTCCTTATTATCAAGAAGTCCAAAAAATGCAATTAGAAGCCTCAGTTGATCCAAAATGCTGCAGCAAGAGTTCTGATGAAAATTAAAAAGAGAGATCACATTTCTCCTGTTTTGGCTTTTATCCATTGGCTCCCTGTTAAACCAGGATCGAGTTTATGATCCTCCTCCTTACTTATAAAGCCCTTAATAATCGAGCTCCATCGTACAACAGAGATCTGATTGTTCCATATGTTCCTAACACAGCACTTCTTTCCCAGAATGCAGGTCTACTGGTTTAACCCAGTTTTCTCTCAGTGTTTTTCTTCCCATTGAAGCTCCATTCGGTCTGGTAACCTGCTCAACTATAATGCCCCCTGCTGGATGGGGAACATCGGTCCAGATGATGCTCGAAGTGACCGAGCCTCCTCCATGCTGTCTCTTCTCCGTCTTCTCAGACCCCCAGACGGTCGTGGCAGATGACCACTTGTACTGAGCCAGGTTATGCCAGAGATTTCTTCCTCCTCACTGCCGCTACATGCTTGCTCACTATGAGGGATTGCTGAGGAACTGCTGTGGTTTGAGTCTGCATGATCCGGGCACAACCTCACATCAATGACTCGACGCAATCTGCTGGGATTCCTTACATAGAAAACTTTTAACTGATTGGAATGTTTATAAAACTGTATTGAAATGACTTTTCTTTAATAGTACCTTGAGATGACATTTGTTGTGAATTGGTTCTATATAAATAAATGTGAATTGATTCGAAATGTATGTATGGATGGATTGATGCATAGCCTTTTCAGATGGGACCGTTCACCAGTCCCTCACTGGACCAACACAGAGCGAGAGAGAGAGCAAGATTATTTTTGTGTTTAGAGCTTATGTAACCTTGATAGCCTCGTTACCCTCGTGAGCTTTAACCTCACTAACTTCAGACTTATAAATCTGACAGTTTTCAGAAATGTACAAGCCCCTTACAAGAGAGACGATACGTTTTTAAGACAATTGGAAAAGTCCTGTTGTCTTAATTTAAAATCTTAATATTATGTTAAAAACATTACTGAGATAAAAGTTTTGTTCCAGAACAGGGTGAAGCAAAACTTGTGCATGCTTGTATTTGCAGTAAATTATGGCAGATGTTTTGACATTATGGTGTTTTTTATGGTTTCTGTAAAAAGAATAAAAAATCTGCAATCTTTTTTTCTGTTGCTGCCAGAGTTTTGACCTCAGTTTATTAAAGCATGCTCACCTGTGTTGGGCTTGGGTCAGGGTCAGACATAAATATCTTAATGCCTGTCAGGCTCGGGTCGGGTTTGGTTACTGCTCTGTCGGACACGGGCCGGGCTTGGCCAAAAAATGACGCCTGATCCGAACTCTAGCGCACACCAGATAATAACTGGTGCGAACCTGAAAGTATCTTGTGGGCACGAGATAGTAACTCGAGAGCACGAGAAAGTATCTTGTGCGCACAAGTTACTATCTGGTGTGCATAAGAAACCACCTTTTCCCCCTCATGTTCCCTTAGGGCCTCCGTAGAAATGTGACAAATAAATGTAAATTAATGTTTTCCAACATACTACCACAAAAAAAAAATCTTGATTTACACTAATTTAACATATATATCTATTACAATCATTTACCTTTTTTCAATTTAACAGTCATTAACATAGCCATTTTACAGGTAGTCATTTTTACGTACATTTTTTACAGTGCAGGTACGAAGCCCTACTGGAAAAGGACGTCATCAAGCTGGTTTGCAGAAAGAAGCATGAAGTGCTCCAAAATGTTCTGGTAGATGGCTGCATTGACTCTGGACTTATAAACCAGTGGACCAACACCAGACGATGAAACGGCTCCTCAGTTCAACACACTGTAAAAACGTAACCCTGGACTTCAAGCATCTCGGATTGTGTTTCCATTCTTCATCCAGATTCTGGGACTTTTGTTTCCAAATGAGATGCAACATTTGCTCTCATCATAATCGAGGACTTTGGACTGGACCACTGTGCAACAGACCAGAAACAGCTTGACAACAGGAACAGAACATTTGAAGCCCACGTCCAAGATCCGTCTGTGTGTGTAGTGGTTCTTGATGCACCAACTCCAGTCTTAGTCCACTCCTTGTGAAAGTCCCCAACAATTTTGAATGGTCTTTTCCTGACAGTCCTCTCCAGGCTGCGGTCATCCCTGCTGCTTGCTCACCTTTTTCCTTATTCACTTTTAACTTCCAGATAACTTTCTATTGATGTGCCTTAATACAGCATTTTGGGAACCTACAACTTCTCTTATAGTGACCTTTTGAGGCTTTCCCTCCTCATGGAAGGGGTCACTGATGATTTTCTGCCAACTGTCAATTCCACAGTCGTCCCCTTGATTGTGTATACTACTGAACCAGACAGAGACTATTTAAAGCCTCAGGAACTCTTTGCAGGTGTGTTGGATTTCTTAATTGATTAGAGTGTGATACTTTGAGGCGAAAATATTGAACATTTACCACAATATTCTAATTTTAAATTTGTGGATTTCATAAGTTGTAATCCATAATCAATATTATTTCAAATAAAGGTTTGAAATATCTCACTTTGCGTGTTGTTATGGAAAAAAAAGTCGTGAGAGACGCAAAAATACTACCATAGGCTCGGAAGTTGTTTATCTTACGCCCCGTGGGTTTTTGAATGAGGGTCTGTATCGGATCAGATGATGTCATCAAGAAGGATGTATAGATTGGACAATGTTGTTCAGAAAATTTACTGTGACTTGTAATGCAAAGACTGTTTGATCTAGCTTATTGTTTTTTTTTCTGCTGCTAGCCTTCCCATTAGTGGTAGTTTCTAAGTGTGTCGTTCTTAGTTTATTTGTTTGCTTTTTTATCACCGACAGGTTGCTGACTGCCGGAGGAGGAGCAGCTCTCTCTGAGCTGTCCTGATCTGTCTGATTTTTGCCCCATTTTCCCCTTTAAGAGGGGTTTAGATTCTGTTTTTTTCAGTTTTCTTCTTAATTTATGTGCTGAGCCTCTGGAAGTAGAGTACACAATTAGACAGAATTTTCCCTTTCTTTTTTTTTGTGGATTGCTTCTAAAGGACCTCTGTAAGACTGTGGATCAACAACATGGCGTTTTACTCAGCTGAAGACTTGTACCAGATCACCTTTTCTGGACACCTTTGAAAGACTGTGAAAATCTGTGGATTAACAACATGGCACACTGCTCAGTTGAGAACTTTTGATTAGCTACTCCAAAGAGTAGCTTATCATAGGTCTGGTGCACCCACAGAGGAACAGACTGTTTTTTAATACAAAAATTGTATTTATTTCAAAATTCATATAAACACATACATGTAAAAATATACTAAATGGAAAGGTGCTACAAAGGTCAGCTAGGTAAACAGGGAAAACCTCAAAAATCCCCCCCAACTGGCTCAATTAAATATATCCAGACACAGATATAAGGGTAAACATGCAAATAAATGTATATGAACACACGCAAACAGGAAAAGCAAAACAAACCAAAAACACAGCAAAACAAAATAACTCCCCTTTAAATGGGTCCGGTTACACCTTTAAACGGTGTTGGAGATCCGGTAGTTGCCCTGGCAACCAGACGATCTCCAGCCCTGCCTAGCAGCGGGCTAAGACACCATGTTACAAAGGATTAACAAAACAGCAGTGCGGAGCCTTGGGGCGTACTGCTTGGATACAGTTGTCCAGGAACGTCAAGGTGAAGCAGCGAGGGACACAACACAGCCCAGGTGGCAGAGCCATCGTGGCGTGCTGCTGACACAGACAACCCCCAGCCAGCACTGCAGGTTGTCCACACTGCAAGACAGACAGATGGTAAAAGTCCCCGCATCGGCTCCCCCTTTACCCAACACAACTGGTCCTACCTTTGCCGATCTGGGGAGGAGATCAGCTGGCCGAAGAGAAGAACCACTGAACATGAAGAGGCCACGCTGGTTATGCACCTGCTCTGGCTGGTATGTTTGGAGCTGCATGAAGCATCAGCCTTCAACCAGCGCTCACTACAGATAAACCATATAGGCTTTAACAGAGAGGAAATACTAATGAGGCAGTAAACTAGATTTTACTTACGGCCGCCAACGGCAGATTGGCACCTCCAACACGCTCGGTGCTGAGGATCACAATCAGGGAGCTGTTTGTGTGAGCAGCAGGTATCTGCGTCTTATGAAGGCAAGTGTGCCCCGCCCCACAATCACCAGGATTTCATCCACCTGGACTAATCTCCATGAACCAAATTGTTTATCCCACCACATATGCAAATAATGAAACATCCTCAATGCTAGAAGGTACCCCTCAAAACTATAGCTTTCTAACTGAAAACAGGAAACAAAGAAGAGGGGGCGGACTGGGCACAATAAAAAAACAAAAAAACAAACACTGAACTTTATAAAGATATTTCTGGGCACATTTCCCTCCTTCAAATACTTTGCCACAGAGACAAAAGACCCAAATAAGGTCTTAGTCGTAAATATGTACAAACCCCCCAAAGCTAGCTCAAACTTTATTAATGACCTCAATATGACCACTAATCATTGTGGGAGATTTGAACATTCATACTGACAACCCACAGCATAGACAAACTAAAACACTAAGTGATACTCTCCATAACTTTGGTCTAACCCAACATGTTAGACCAACATCAGCCAACACACAAACAAGGACACACTTTAGGCTTAATCATTAGCGAAGGACTGAACATTTCTAACATCTCTGTAGTGGATGTTACATTATCTGACCACTTCTGCATCTTCTTTGAAAGCATGATCCCAGCTAAACTATGTAATCAAAATGAGACCATAGTAAAAAAAAAAACCCAAAAAACGCTCCCTTGTTGACAGCTCAGCTGAAATCTTTAAACAAATTTACTGCACACTCTGTTAACAAGTTGGTAGATAACTTTTTCTCTAAAGTCTCAGATATCATTGATACCATTGCTCCAACTAAAGTTAGAGTAGTCTCATGTAGGAACAAGTCTCCATGGACCAACAATCCTCTAGTACGTAGTGAAAAAAGGGAGTGCCGGCAGGCCGAAAGAAAATTGAGGAAAACTCAACATCAGGTTCACTACGAGATCTACAAAAACAGTGCTGAACAAATATAACTTAACTTTGAAAACAGCAAGGGAATCGTTCTTCTCTGAAATCATTAACAGAAACACTAATTACGGTTGGACTCTATTCGCAACAGTTGAAAGAATAACCAATCCCCCAGTGACAGCAGCTCCTGAGCTTCACTCCATTAGGGCCTGTAGTGAATTTGCCAACTTATTTACTGAAAATATTCTAGAAATCAGAAGATCAATCTGTAAAGCAGCACCAAGCCCACTACTATTTTCACCCCCATGTAAAAACAATGTAGAGAAAATGTCTGATTTAAAAAAACTAAATCAATCAGATCTTGATGAAATTATTAAACAGCTAAACTCCTCTTCTTGCTGCCTCGATATTTTACCCACACCTTTTTTTAAAGAAATTTCTCCCTGTCATTAAGTCTGATCTGATCTCTAATCTCCCATTCTTCAGTAAGATTATTGAAAAAGCTGTATCTCAACATTTGAATACATTCCTGACAATGAATGACTCCTTAGATCATTTTCGGTCTGGTTTCTGGCTCATCACAGCACTGAGACTGCCCTCGTCAAAGTTTTAAATGAAATCCGCATAAATACACACAGCGGCAGAACCACAGTTCTGGTTCTGTTGGACCTCAGTGCAGCGTTTGACACTGTTGAACATAGAATATTACTGGAACGACTTGGGAGCTGGGTCGTACTCACTGGTACAGCACTTAAATAGTTTGAGTCTTACCTTAAATATAGGCAGTTTTTTATGTCCATTGGAAATTTCTCATAAGAAAAAAACTGAAATCACATGTGGGGTCACCCAGGGCTCCATCCTGGGACCCCTCCTGTTCAATATTTATATGCTCCCACTAACCCAGATTATAGCAGCCAATCAGATGAGTTACCATAACCATGCAGATGACACTCAGCTATACATTACATTGTCACCAGGTGACTTTGATTCTATCCAGACCTTAAATGAATGCATTGAACAAATCAACGACTGGATGTCCCACAACTTTCTCCAGCTGAAAAGAAACAAAATGGAAGTAATTATTTTTGGACCTAAGGAGGAACAATCAACACTCAGCACACAGTTTCAGCTAAAACAACTAAACACTACTCATCAGGCCTGTAATCTAGGTGTAATAATGGACTCAGACCTGAACCACCTGGTTCACATAAAGACAATAACAAGGTCAGCCTTCTTTCACCCTAAGAACATATCTAGGATTACAGGACTAATGTCACAGAATGACCTTGAAAAACTAATCCATGCGTTCATCTGTAGTCGGATTGACTACTGCAACAGTGTCCTCACAGGTGTAAAAAATCTGTCGGACAACTGCAGCTGATCCAGAACGCTGCTGCCGTGTCCTCACTAGAACAAGTACAGCAGAACACATCACGCCAGTTCTTAAGTCCTTAGAATGGCTTCCTGTAGCTCAGAGAATAAAATACTCCTACTAGTTTATAAATCACTGAATGGTTTAGCACCAAAGTATGTTGGACATATGTTGTCACTGTACCAACCCAGAAGACCACTCTGGTCCTCCAACTCTAGCATAATAAAAATTCCTAGAATTAGAACTAAACAGGGAGAGGCCGCCTTTAGCTTCTATGCTCCAGAAATCTGTAACAAACTTCCAGAAGAATGCAAAAATGAATGCAAAAATGCTCGTTAGGCTCCTTTAAATCAAACATTAAAACTCTACTATTGAAAGCTACCTTTAATCCTAAATTGTGTTTTTGATCACTCTTTGATTCTCATGGTTTGGTTTTTTTCTTCTTATTTTTTAACTGACTGTGGTTTACCTTTTTTAATCTAAATTATTTTATAAATTTGTTTCATTACGTCTTCTCTTTTTATTGATGGATTAACTGATTGTGTTTTATCTGTTTTAATCTATATTCTTTTGCATAATTTTTTTTCTTTACACCTTCCCTTTTTATTCTTGTTTTATTTGTTTTAAATTTCATACTCTCACATAAATTCTATTTTTCATGCTTCAGTTACTATGCATTTCTTTTAATACTGATCTGTTTTAATTTTCATATTTTTATCATGTATTTGGTTTATTTACCAATGAATCGTGTAAAGCACCTTGAATTGCCTTGTGTTGAAAGTGTGCTATATAAATAAGATTGCCTTGCCTTGCCTTGGTTTGATAAAAGGGGGGAGTGTTATGGGAAAATTTATATGAAGAACGATCTGTTCTGTGTATTCTTACATAGTGAGAGAACTGTGTGCCATTTCTTCATGATATAGAGATAGTCTGATTGTGTAACACTGTATAATATTAGGTCAGGTCAAATGAACTGATATTAGGATTCCTACGTCTAGTATTGCCATGGAACTGAACATCCTGGCGTGTCCTAAGATTGAGCCTATCCTATCAGACGAAGACACCTGAGAGTCTGGAGACTTCACCGTGAAGAAATGTTTACTGAAATGGTGTAGATAATAGTAAGGTTGTCTGAATCTATGAAGTGGTCAGTCAGTCGGTGGAAGGCAGGATTCAGCTGTTGCGAATTCTCTGTAATACTGTTCCTCCTTTCTTGGTCAAACAAGTCCCATTAAACCTCCATGAAATGAAGGAATCTTACTCATCATTTATTATTTAATAATGTTGTTTTTCGACGACACATGTAATGAGTCTATGTCATATATATTAGCTTTTAAGATTAATTATTGAAATAAATGAACTTTTGCACAATATTGTATTTTTTTCATTTTCACCTGTCTAACAAAACCATTGGTTTGTTTAATTCAGGGCTGAAAATTAGTGCTTCCTGCAGCTTACACATATAAATCAATGTATGAAATTTCTTGAACATGACTTAATTTTCCAATTTCTTTGATTTGTATTAATTTGACTCATTTATGCATTTATCTCTCTTTTATTCTTCTTTTTGTAAAGAGAGTTGGATTACCCTGTACATGAACTGTGCCCTTCAAATATGTTTGCCTTGTTAAAGATTAAACTGTTGAAAACCACAGAGACATTTTCAGCTTAATTCAGTGAAGTAGAAAAGACACAGGGATGATCTGGGACTGATGTTTCCAACCAATCAAACTTTAGAGAGCCCAGTTGACGAGAGGGGACTGATTCTGGAGAGACACAAGGATGCTTTAATTTGACTCACACACTTGTAAGTTGTAAATTGTAAGATTTGTCTTTTTAAACAAGTTGAAATATTTAATTGCTGATGAATTATTTTTATATTGCTTTTTCACAAATCAAAACATGTTGAACTCCACTTCTTCACCTCTGATTTATTTCATTCTTGGAGCTTATGTAGATCTTGGAAGATTGCGGTACTTTTACTTCATGATAACTGCAGTACTATACATTATAATTCTTTCTATCAATATATTGCTGATTGTGGTGATCTGTGTGAACAGGAGCTTACATGAACCCATGTACATGTTCCTCTGCTGCCTGTTTGTGAATGAACTGTACGGCACCTCTGGCTTGTTTCCCCTCCTGCTGGTTCAGATCCTCTCTGATGTTCACACAGTTTCTGCTCCGTTCTGCTTCCTGCAGATCTTCTGCCTCTACTCATATGTAAATGTAGAGTTTTGTAACTTAGCCATCATGTCTTATGACCGATACCTTGCTATATGTTTCCCTCTCCAGTATCACATCATACTGACTCATTATAAGGTCATTCTTTTTATTTTTATGATCTGGATGTACTCTTTTGTGAAATTTATAATCACTTTATTGTTAACTGTCCGTCTGACTCTGTGTGGAAACGTGTTGAACAGCACCTTTTGCCGTAATTACCTGGTTGTTAACTTGGCATGTTCTGACACCAGCGTGAACAACATTTATGGATTGTTTGGTACTGTAGTAACAGTCTTGGTCCCACTGCTCCCCATCCTTTATTCTTACTCTAAAATCATCAGAGTCGTTCTGTCTTCTTCCAACCATACGAGACAGAAAGCCATCAACACCTGCATGCCCCAACTAGCTTCACTCATTAACTTCTCCTTTGGTTGTTTGTTTGAGAGTCTTCAGAGCAGATTTAATATGATCAACATACCAAATGGGTTGCAGATTGTTATGTCGCTCTATTTTGTGATACTTCAATCTCTTCTAAATCCCATAATGTATGGAATGAAGCTGATGAAAATAAGAAATGCATGTAAACAGTTGTTCTGGAAAAAGCTGAAGATCCCAAGGAGCTAAAGTGAACCTTCATGTCTGTGTTTGATTTCTTGTCTGTAGTAAATAAATGATCACTCTTACACAATAAGTACTTCAGAAGTATATTTTTACGTTTGGGAGTGCCATTCGCCCCCAGGCCTTTAGCAGACTACAAAGTTGTGTAACAAATTCTAGGTTTTTTTTCCTCAATGAATCTGGAAATCCACAGGCAAAGATAAAAGTCATATTGTTAATAAATGTATTTACTTCATTGACTCAACTTACTAGGTGAAACACATTATATGGATAAATTGAACACTGATTAATCTTTTAAAGCCTTTATTTATGTTAATTATAATAATTTCTGCTTACAACCAAGATTAGTGTATTAAATAAGATTTAAAAAATGCTTATTTAAATTTAATACAGACATCTTGGCTTAATGATAAGTATGTTAAATACCTGTATACATGTTATTTTCAAAATGTACTTTAAATCTGACAAGCAAGCAGCGCAGGAACAGCCCTTTTTTTCTGAATATGATGGTTTATTATTTTTACTACATCGATTTTATAACTAATTCCTGAATGGGCACCTTTCCATTCTTTTCTTTAAAATTATGTTTATCTTTTCTTTAGTTTAAAAAATAATTTAAATGTTTTCATTTATTGAGTCATCACAGAAATAGCTTTTTCTTTAGAATTATGCTTGTATTTGGTGAATGTTTGATTTTCTGAGGAAATAAATATGTGGTTTTTTTTTTTCTTGCAAAAGCCAGCAATGCAGAAGTTAAACTAGCTGAATATTCCTGAGTGTCAACCAATCAGTTTCTCACTGTATTGAGGTCGCCCGACGTTAATGTTGTATAACGAGCCACGATCCACCATTGTTTAAAACATCCTGCAGAGAAAGACCCGCCAACGTGCTTTGTAAGCTTAAGCCTCAAAAAGGTATAGGCTTCAAACTGATAACTTGGGAGCTTTTTTTGACAGCATCAGAGCGTGCTGCGTGAACGTACCACAATGTTTGTGTGTAGGAAATGTTTGTATTGCCTGGCAACAGCTCTGTTGCCCTTCCAGTTGGAACTATTTGTGTTGGCGGAGCTAAATAAACGATTAAATAAACAGACAAACTATAATATATATATATATATATATATATATATATATATATTGTTGATTATTGTTAAAAAAATAGAATGAGCTTGTAGAACTGTTGTACAAAAATGTCACAATGTAGTGTTGACATATATATATATATATATATATATTATTTTTTTTTTCAATATATATATTTATATATATATATATATATATGCTCACAGTCTGCCTTTTTTTTCTCCTGCTTCTGGAGCTGAAAGAAATTTTCCTCCTTATTTCGGTTTATTGTTGCCTGCATTGTTTCTATGCCTTTATTATATAGTTTTAAGTATGATTAAGCATATTTGTTTAAGTTTACCCACATTAGAATTCTGTTATTCTGCTCTGCGTATTGAGAGTCCTTGTTTGCACCGCTATGGGTGTTTGAATTAATGCGCACAGTTAAATGTAACTAGGAGGTACTTTAGTAAGAATTATAGCCAATCTCCAATCACTGAAAAATATGAAAATATCGTCCCATTCTGATCTTGAGCTGGGGACATCTAATTCCATCTATATGCTCCTATTTTCATATGATGGCTTTGTTGTCCATTCTTTATTAGTTCAGTCAGTGGCTATATAAACAGACTACTACGGTGCTGTGTGGTATTCTGATGATGGAATAAGTTATTGAGTTTAACTCCTGTATTTGTACTTTATTCTTTAATCTAAGTAGACCAAGTGGGCCCATTATTGTTTTTCACTACAACCTCAGCCATATTTTATCTTTGATTTGATCTAAGGTAACAAGTGACTCAAGATTGGACTGCAAGATTATGTTTGAAATCATCTTTCAGTCTGACTTTTGAGTGTAGTTTAGTCACCTTGCCTAATCCAGAACTCTTCCTGCATCAACAGATTTAATGTGTGTGTCAATTCCAATTATCAGATCTCTAAAGAGTGCCGTACTTTATTGCCAAAAATGTTTCCATTCTTAAGTTACTTCTTCCAGCTTCATATTATCATAACATAATAAGGTCCTCGTTAGTTCTTAGTTAGACTGTACTACAGTGTCTGTGTTGTTATCAGAGTTGCTTTGTTTTAGGAATCGATCTTTTGTTTTGTCTTCAGCAAAGCACTAGGATTGTTCAAAGTTCTCTGTTAATTTCTTTTGAATTGTTATATTTATCCATTGTAGACACATAAACACCTTTATTGTTAAAAAACACCCCCTTGAATATTAAATATTCTGAAGCTCATTGAATATTCTCCCCCCTTTTTTCAAATGTTGTGGCAAAAATGAAACTTGACACTATCACCCTTAAAATCCTCTCAGATTAATATGGTAATGTCTTATTCCCCCAAAGCAAGCACTGAAACCACATTAAGCCATTTAATATCAGGTCCTCTTTTTATTTTTAAACAGCTTAGGTAGAATTCATAAGTTTCTGCTATTCTCTTGTAATCATATAATTATTTTTATTTCTCTAGTCCTTTAAAGTGCGTCTTTACAGGCTAAGTTTGTCTTAGAGTAGCCCTTAGAGGTTATTTGTTTTTAAATTAAAAGCAAAAACCATTACATTCCATTTTTATTGCCCCTAAAAGCCAGACCGACATGTCCTCTCATACCTGGGGCCAACTGTTACTTCAATCAAGTCTCATGCAGTCATCTTTTTCTTAAAAAACTCACTTTTCAGTTAATATATGCATTATGACACATCAAAATAACATGATTCATCTGTTATTCCAGGCCTGTGGTAACAATTTAAATTCACAACAACCCAACACATAGGAATAACACAGGTGTACACATTACACACGACAAACAGTTCTGCAATCAGTCAGTCATTTCATATATATATAAACACCCCGTCAGTTGTTTATTTTCACTAAATGAAATTAACCATTGTTTTTTGAAGCCTTAATTTTGCTCTGGAACTTGTCAGTGTCTCCCACCCAACATGCTGATTAACAACTGCGGGCATTCTAACCCAAACAAGTCCCCCTGTTTCTCACTCTTCTCCTTCTTCCCCAGCATAATTGCGCACAAGGAAAACTAATATTCCTGCAAATTCCCATCTTTAAAACCGTTAAGTGGAAACTTATCTGCTGCAATAATTACAAGGTGGCCACATTCTCGATCTTGGACCATTCCCCTCCTGGTGTATGGAGAAGACAAAAACAGCATAACAGCAAACAATGTCCTATTATTCCTCACAGTTCTTATCGGTGTGTTGTTGGGCTTTTCAAAGGAAATGCAGCTATTTTGGAATTAATAGTTAAAGGACTGCTTATGGCAGTCAATAAGATTAATAATTTATGGAAAATTATTATTTTCGGGGCACCACCTTGTCTACCAGGAACTATTTCAATAGCCAAATACATCTATATCAGTCTCTAATAGTTTAGCACCTGCCTAGATGAGGCTGAGGTGAAAAGCATGAAGGAACGAATTCTTAACGCATATTGAACATCAAACTTCGTCATATGTATGTGTGCAGAATAAAAATGACAAATAGTGACTTTCCAAGATACAAAAGTTTAATACAAAAGAAGAAAAAGACACACATTTAATCACTTAAGCTAGTAACTAACACACTACTGATCAAAATAAATGAATAACTAAAAATAAAAGAACACAAATGGATAAAAATGCAATTAAAATAGAAACCATGAATTCTGACGTCATGGTTCTGGAGGAATCTGAATGTTTAAGAACCAAGGCTTGATTTGCAAATGCTGGAATTAACTGAACTTTGAAAAAAAAAATTGTATGATTGAATAAAACTTGATCTAGTGATCAAACATGAAAGATCTGAAAGTTTTATTTACATTACTCTTTTATTGCTGCAAGTACAGATTTCATTGGTATTTTCTATGAATCTGAAGAGGTTTGAAGTGAGTGATGAGGAAAAATAATGTGATTCTGATAATGAAACCTTTGAACAATAAATTAACCACTGCTGGGATTGTGAATTTACACTCCTTACATAGATCCAGTAGAGAGATTTCTTCTGAAGTTCAACAGATGCAGTGGACTGGGACTCTGCCTCTTCGGATATGATAAAAACTGGAGATGCTCAGTGCAGTCCTGACTACTCTCTCATAGGAAAAATCTTCTCACTTTTATTCGTCTCTTAACTTAAAAAATCTACTTTTGTGTGATGAAAGAAAAATAAACATCCTGCCGAGAAGGAACAATAATTTTCAATGGTTCCAGGGAAAAATTACAAATATGCATTCAAATCTCATAATAAATTATTCTACATTTAACATTTTGAGGCATGTACGACAAACGATTAGGGCCCTTTGGGTGCTCAGAAGGGGTCTGGTAATAAATATCTCAAAATAATATATCATTGTATCAGAAATACCATAAAGAAAAGAACACATTCTAAATCTAAACGCTTATTAAATTTCAACATTTCCAGTTTTATTTGAAAGGAACCAGTTTTCTAAACTAATAGCTCTGTTATCAGAGCCTTTGTTGCCATGGTAAACATGTCTGCAATTTAATGAAAGATATTATCATTATTTTATAAGAAATATATTTCACTAATGACAGATATTTCATTAAGTGGACTTAGTTTACAATCCTAATTACTTTTTTGTAAAGATTCAAACTTGGGACAAACGCCACTTTGAGGACTAAGGCCTCCATTCATGGGGCGCTTGCACTAACCACTACGCCAAGCGACACCCGGCAATAATAATGATTATTACGATGTATTGAATGGAATGGTGTGGGTGGGTAGGTTCCTTGAGCATTTCTATCTTTTCATCATGCACCAAGTGTTTTTTTCTGATTTTTTGAAGTGTGTGTGGCATTGGGGATCTGTCTCTGCCCCTCAACTATCTACCCCTAACTATTAATAACAGTTTAGATAAATAAAATGATAAAGCTGCCATCAGTCACATGATGCCTGCCAATCAATGTTCATCCTAGATGTGATCCATCCTCCACAGCCTGAGCTGCTTTGTGACTAAGATTGCAGGCAGACTGGTAAGTAGGGTATATACTATAATACACGGGATTCCCTATTACCCCATACATGTTGTTGTCTAGCGGCAGGCGTAATGAGCTTGGTGTGTGCGCACCATGGAACTACTCATTACCTGTCCATTTAATAAAAACATCCACTGACACTTGTCTACAAGTCATGGTGGAGGGGGCTCAAAACTGCCCTCTAGTTATCAAATTATGGCCAATAGTATTTTCTTCAAAATAGACCTCATGTTGAAAAAAATATGGGTCTAAATTTGTTAATCATTGTGTTCTTCCCCACTCCTTCCTCGTCCTTGTGGTCTCAGATTCCACACCTTCAAACAGTCAACCTCCACCATGGCCAAAACCAGAGAGCTATCCAAAGGCAAAAGGGACAAGATTGCACACCTGCACAAGACTGGGATGAGTCAGTCTACACTCGGCAAGTAGCTTGGTGAAAAGAGATCAACTGTTGGAACAATGATTAGAAAATGAAAAAAATGCAAGATCACTGGCGATTTCTTTGACCTTGGGATCCATGCAAGATCTCCCATGTTGGTACACATGGTGAGATCAACAGTGAGGAAACAGCCCAGAACTATACGGGGGAACTGGTCAATGACTTGAGGAGAGCTGGTACCACAGTAACAAACGGTATTATTAGCAACACACTATGTCATCAAGGATAAAAACTCTTGGAGCCATCCAAAGGTCCCCCTGCTTAAGCCAGCACGGGCCTGGACCCGTCTAAAGTTTCCCAGAGACCATCTGGATGGTCAGAGAAGGACTGGGAGAATGTCATGAGGTCAGATGAGACTACAATAGAACTCATTGGTATAAAAGCCACTCGTTGTCTTTGGAGGGGGAAGAATGCTGTTTCTGGATCTCCCAGCATGAGGATAATCCCAAACACACCGACTGACCAACAAAAGAGTGGCTACATAAAAATATCAAGGGTCTGGTGTGGCTTAGCCAGTCTGTACACCTCAATCCAATAGATAATCTGTGGAGGGAGTTGAAAGTCAAAACACACAGCTCTAGAAAAGAGCTGAAAGAATGGGTCAAAATACCAGCTACAGTTTTTGCAAACCTGACCGACAAAAGACTTACAGGAAACGTTTGACCAGTGTTGGGAGTAACAGCGTTTAAGTATAATGGCATTACTAACGGCGTTAAGGTAACAGAGTAATCGAATTAATTATTTGGTGGGCAGTGGTTTTGATTGAGATTTGGTTTTCGATAAATCGCCATGCATCCCAGAAAGTACACAATGATTTATTTAAAAAAAAAAAAAACTTATGTAATATTTCTTATTACTGTACAATTAGATTTTCTCTTCATTAGCTTTCAGTTCATGTGAACAGGTGACACCAAATCGGTCTTACAATTTCTTACTACAGCCAATTACACAGTGCTCTATTTAATGTGAAATATTACAGATGTATAGATTTGAAAAACTTAATAGACAGATGTTCCATTGCTTCTTTTTACACCGATTGGTGTGCTTTAGTTTTGCACTGTAATGAAAAGTGTGTGATTATGTATGACAAATATTTACTTTTTGTATATATTTTTTTCTACATACAGGTCATCTTATTGGGTCAAGTTCAAATACAAAAAATGTTCTAAAATACTGTATAAGATGTTTTTTATTGGCCATTCTGGTCGTAACAATATTTACCCTTACAGATATTACAAAACGTAAATGCGTTATAAAACATAGAAATAACGCCACAGTTACTTTACTGAGTAACTATTCACTTTTACAGTATAGTAACTGAGTTACTAACTCAATTATTTCTAATTACCTCTATCATTGCCAGCCAAGGTGAACTTTTGTCCTTGACCAAATACTTATTTTCTGCACCATTATATTAAAAAATATTGTTTAGAGAAAAATGTGATTTCCTGGATATTTTTTTTACATCTGTCTCTCACAGTTGAAGTTTATCTATGAGGAAATTTGATTGCATTGGTTAAAGGCTAAATATGGGACATGGGCATTATAGCGACATCTAGTGTATTTAGGTTGTAATTACAACAATAAAAACGTTGCCAGGTTTCGCTGCCGATGCACCAAGTGACCAACCTGAACTTTGTCCAGTGAGGAATGTAATTTGGAGGAGTTTAACTGACATCTAACGTTAGTAAAGTTAGCAAGTGAGTTAGTTTACCGATCCAGGTGGAAAGTCGAAGTTTTTGCGTTTGTTTGATGCTGTAGAAATGCTATATGTGTCACAGCTCACATGTGTCATCTAGTGTAGGCTTCACCTAAAACTACTATGTTTCCATTCTTATGCAGTCGCTCCTCTCCCGAGATGCATAATAACATCTCCGGGGCTCTGAAGCAGCTGCTGGACTTGCTGACTCCATCATTCTTCCCAGTACCAGCTAAGCTGTGCCTACCATATAGTTGGATCATAGAGACCGTATCTGTCAACCTACACAATTGATTACAGGCTCTGTAATTCTTGATCAATCACATTGTGAAAGCACAGAAATGAAGGACATTTGAATGGATTTTGTTGACATGAACAAATAACAGACAAAGACATGAATAAAGTAAACTTAAGGTCTATTAATGTTTGAGAAAATACAGTTTAATTCATTTCAAATCAAAACAGTAGTAAAACCAAAATATATCCTTGAATAGACCTAAAACTGATGTTTTATTTTAATCACATTAATACATGTTCAAAACTTCATCCTTAAAACATAATGGCAAAAAAATGATTCTTCCTTTAGGATGACCATTTTTTTGATTTCCAAAAAAAGATGCCTTTTGTTCAAACTAATTTAAAGCGTGATTCTGAATTTCCTCAGAATAAACAGTTAAATAAACTTCAGATAGGCTTTAACAAAAACGAAAAAAGACTTTTAGGATCTCTGGAAATAAATAGTGATAGAAATATTTACTCTTCTGAATTAAAAAAAAATACCAGCAAAAAAAATCTGAAATAATATTGTGAGATTTTATTTTTTAGTTTAATAAAGGTAAAAAGCAGCATTCTCAAAATGGCAATGCAAATGTTTACTCTAAGTTTAGTTTTTATCTTCATCCTCCTCAGTCATTTCATAGATGAAATCTCACTTTGCACGGCATTATTATAGTTTGTGTAACTTAAACCTGCTGCATCTTTTCCACTTTTGTCACACATAGACACACATATGCCAGCTATGTGAACGGTGCTCAGTTCACTAAGTAGTAAGTTTATCAAGTTCTGCTTCCTTTCAATGTTGGATGTGGATGATGATTCCCTAGTTGTAGGGGAAAAACCTGCATCCAGTGAGTCAGCACCTTCACCACGTTCTGTCTGATCTCAGTGGTTCTGATGCCGTAGATGATTGGGTTGAAACAGCTTGGAAACAACAGGTACATGGTGCTGAAGAAAACCCGGATGGCTTCCGGAAGGCCACTTCTCGCTCGATATGAAAGGAAAGCAATTAGAGCTAAAGTCAGACTGAAGGTGAGGACAATGATGTGTGTGATGCAGGTGTGCAGTGCTTTTACACCAGAACTGCTAGATGTGAACACAGAACTGAATATCACAATGTAAGAGGCAGTGATGACAAAGAAGTCAAAGACAGGTATGAAGAAAATAGCCATCAGTCCAGCCAGACTGTTGATGGCGGTGCTTCCACAGGCCATTTCCACCAAAGCCATGTGCTCACAGAAACAGTGGTTCATCACAGTCCTGCAGAATGAGAGCCTTCCAGCTAAACTCACAAACAGAGTGATGAGGAGCATGTTTCTGACAGCTAGAGGGATGATGAACTTCAGGAATCTCTGCAGCGCCATCAGTTCATGGTAGTAGAGCGGCGTGCAAATGGCAAAGTATCGATCCAGAGCCATCCACACCAGGAAGGTGGTCTGAAAAGCTCCAAAGAAGTGGATGAAGTGCATCTGAACCAGGCAGCCAGTCAGAGAGATCCCCTTCCAGTCAAACAGGAAGCTGAGCAACATGTTGGGAACAAAGAACACTGGGAGGCAGAGATCGACACAAGCCATGCCTGCGATGAGGATGCTCATTGGCTGATGAAGGCTCCTCTGAGAGATGACGACATACATCAGCAGGGAGTTGGCCAGCAGAGCCACGACGAACATGAGGAAGAACGGGACGAAGAGGATGGGCCTCAGTTCTCCGAGTTCATTAAAACCATTCAGGGTAAAGTGTTTGTGCGAGGAGAGGTTCTGCATCTTTTCTTCCTTTGAAAATCTATCAGTTAGAACATTTAATTCAGCCAATCTGCAACAAAAGGACAGTAAAAAACACAGAGCAAATAAAAAAGAGCATCCTCATTGTTCAAGAAAAACAAAATGTGTTTATGGCAGGTAGAAATACCTTCAGTAATCCAAACTGCCCTGATAAAGCATCATACCACCAAACAGTAAATGGGACAACATTCAGAGTACATCCAGGTGAAAAATTGCTGCTTATGTAGCCGATGATGACAACAACTGAATATCTAGTAGTGCAACAGAAACTGAAAAAGAAGCTTTAGAAAGTTAAGATGAGACGCCTCATCAGCCACAACCCTACTTTCCTTGCATAAATCTTTAAATCAGGTATTTTAATTCCTTCTGTAAATAACAGCAACGTAGAACAAATATCTAAATCTAATTTAAATATGAACTGTAGAGTAAACAATGTGAAAGAATGGAACCATAATGAGGAAGAGATGCATTTATCTAGAAGAAATTATAAAAACAACATGGGCAGGAAAATTATGGACCATCAACCGCAAATTCTTACATAAGGACATACACCCTAATTTTAGAAGAAATCTTTAGATTGTTAATATTTACACTACATTGATAACATCATATTAGTCCATAAACACACAGGTAATGTAATACAGAAAGTAGGCTATTTTAGGAATATAAAACATTTGGGAAGTTCTTTGGATCTGATTGGGAAAGGCAGAAGCTCGGCATTTCTTTCTTATTGGTTTATTTTCTGTTAACTATTTCTTAACATCTTTTGACAAACGGATTTAAAAAAAATCTAACCAGTGGAGCTGTGGAGAAGATTATTAGCTGACTTTCCTTCAGTGCAATGTTTGACAATCTGGAAGAAAAGAAAAAAGAGCCTGAAAACAAATCCAAACAGCAGAGGGAGACATCTTAACAGTGATTTGTCCTTCTGTCTGTGAGCAACACCAAATATCTGACGGTAAGCTAGAAAGTGAGCCGCATCAAACATTTCCTGCATAATCAGAAGAAAGCAGCAGAATCAGGAGAACATTCAGACAGCAGAGGGGAGATCATTTAGCTGTAAGAAGAACCCGGACGCATTCCCAACAAGGAGAGCAGACGTTACAGATGAAAACCTTCAGAACCTCAGCAGGTGGAGCTAGACATGAACGGCTGATTACAGGCCAGCTGTGCAGCAAAGAGACCTGCAGGTAGTTAGAACAGAGAGATGATGTGTCGGATGAAAAGCTGGTGCTTCATCTATATACCTCCTGTCTGATGCCACTGCTGACCTTCTCCTCCTCCACCCCCACCAAGTGCAGCTGAACTGAGAATCTGAGGTTGTTTTCATAGTTCACACACCTTCAACACAAATTCAATCTCACTCATTCACTCATTGTTTGTATGATCAAATAAAAAAAACTAGATGATGTCATGTTTTAATTATTGACCAACGATACCAACCGTCTCTTTTATTTTGTATCCTTTTTCCATCAGTTTGATTATCTTTTGTGATCCAGTAAACTGTAGTTAGACCCAAGTCATTGGGAAGCTGCTTGCTGTTGAGTATTTTCATGGTTTTGTCATCAGAAAGTCTGAAATTTCAAGAGTAAATCAACTTGTTTGATTTTGACTTCAATAAGTTTCAAACCTGCTGAAAGCTGACGATTCAGCTGATAAGAGCTGCTCTAATGTAATATAAGTAAAAACATCTGTGGTGGTGTGCGAGATGTTCTGCACTCACTGCAGTTCTTATTTTAAACAGCAGATGTTGCTGCTGCAGAGAAAAACCCTCCTTCCTCCAACGGTTTAGACGGAGGAAGCGGAAAAAGTATAACAGGATAATAAATGCAAAATAGTACAAATCTACACAAATTAGGCTTTCAATTAATTATCAGTAACAAAGTGGACAAACATGGAGAATAAGTATTGAAAACCTAAAGCAAAGTAGCAGGAAAAAGATGAGATACTCAAACATTTAACATATTAAAATACAGTGAAGGCTTTGGTTACAGACTTATTTCTGAACCTCTGAATGATCGGGAAAAGGGAGCACATCGGAAAGACCTTGAATTATCAAGCTCAGTTTTTCATAAAGACAAAAATTGCAGCCACATTGTCCCCTATGTATGCTAACGGCATAAGACTCCACTGCTGAAGGAGAATCTTGTTGAAGCTCTTTTATAATTTGTTGCAAAACAATTTGGCAATAATTATTTATCTGGTCAGATGTGGCCAAAACTGAACTCAGTAAATAAATCTTTGAACCAGGAATAGAAACCCCCAAACCACCAGACCGACAGTGAGGTTTGGAGGTGGGAACGTCGTTGTTTGGGGTTATTGTTTAGCATGTGGTTCTGGCAGAATTTCCGTAAACAAAGAAGCAATGAAAACATTATTAATTTTGATACCTAAGTAAAACTCCCAGCTGCTTTTGGAGAAAGAAAATCAATCCACTAATGTAGAGCAGCCAATGATCAGAAACTTGCGCGAAGGATTCTTCATAAGAGAAGTTTCTGCATACAGGATGAAGTTTGAAATTATATTTCCCAACGAAGGCCTTCATCTGATTTTTATCTTAAAAAGCATAAAAGTATGTTTTAAAAGGTGCACTATGTACGAATTTTACCATGGAATAATTATACAGTCATGTTTGAAGGAAGGCTACGTTGAAACAGATTTTAATCTCATCTGGCTGGGTGGTTGTAAGTTTCTGCAAAGCTGTTACATTGTTAAATTGTCTACAATGTATGTCCCGTGTCCATACTTCCTGGTTCCAGAGCCAATCACATGTGAACCCGCACGGTTGCCAACTCTTTAATACTAAACGACGCGCCGCCATTTGTAATCCGACACCAACCAAAGACTAGAAGCTAACTTTGAGCTCACAATGCTAGCAGTAAATTGGGGGAAAATAGTCACGTTCCAAAAATATCTTAGGTTGAGAGTGCACTACATTGTTTCTCTTCATATATATATATACAGTACAGGCCAGAAGTTTGGATAAACCTTTTCATTCAGTGCGTTTTCTTTATTTTCATGACTATTTACATTGTAGATTCTCAATGAAGGCATTAAAACTATGAATGAACACATATGGAATTATGTAGTACTTTTATAATAACGTGTGAAATAACCTGGCCTCCAAAGTCACCGGACCTGAACCCAATGGAGATGATTTGGGGTGAGCAGGACCGCAGAGTGAAGGCAAAATGTCCAACAAGTACTACGCATCTCTGGGAACTCCTTCAAGACTGTTAGAAAACCATTTCTGGTGACTGGAAGCTCAGGAGAATACAAAGCAACAATCAGAGCAAAGGGTGGCTACTTTGATGAATCTAAAAGTTATTTCACCCCTTTTGTTTAAGTACATACAGTAATTCCATTCATCATGTGTTCATTCATAGTTTTGATGCCGTTAATTGAGAATCTACAATGTAGTCATGAAGATAAAAGAAACGCATTGAATGAGAAGGTGTGTCCAAACTTTTGGGCTGTACTGTATTCCTAACTTTTTGAGTTATGTTCTTAACAGACAGACAGACAGACAGACAGACAGACAGATAGACGGATACCTTACATGACCTCCTGGGAGAGATAATAAAACATGTATCCTTATACCATCTTTCATCTCATGTCACAAAATGAAAACATGCGTTTTATATTCAGGTGGGCTCAATAGTTTCATAATTACAGTGTCCTAAATGACATGATACAGCAGCTGATCACACCCAATCAGCAAGCTGCGATTGGCTGATATTGATGTGCTAATTAACTTCTTGCAAATTAAATAAAAGTGCATATTTGAACATCTTTGTGCCCAACAATGATGGAAGACCGTATCAAGTGCGTTAAGAGTGTTTAAAGAGTTTTATAACACTGAGCTCCTATGGTGTGTAATGCAGAAATCTGGAATGTGTTTATATGGTTTCAGTTTTTGTTAAGCATCAAATAAATATGAATTTCATCTAACATGCATGTTTAGACTAATCTAACCCTAACCCAAAGTCATACACCCAGAGAGAGAACATACAAACTCCATTAAAAATAAAAATAAAAATGAGTGCAGGATTTGAACTCAGAGCCCTCCTGTTAAGAGGTGAACAGTGTTAACCACCAGACCACCAGCCAGTTTTAACTTCATCAAACCAGCAGTAAAAAGGCTCAGAAGGAAGACCTCTTTGTCTTCTTTTCATGAAGCTTCAGTTTGATTTGGATAAAGATTCAACAGTCACCCAGTTATTGTGGTTGGTTAAAAACTAACTGGTCAGTAACTGTGAGAAACAGACATGGTCAAAATCATGAGTTGCTGCTGAGTTTTTAACTTTCATGACTTGTTAAACATCAGATCTTTCCATTCTGAGCTGTATGACCTCAGAGGTCACTGGTGTGTTTGCATCATGTTTACTGTATCATCTCAGCCTAATGAGCCCCAGCAGATCTGCTTGCTGCGAAAAAACCCAACAAAACCTCACAGATCCCAGAGGAGGCATTGGTTTGGACAATAACAGGACAATTAGCAGCGCAGGACACCAAGGGAGGACGTCCTGTTGTCCCCACGGTCTCTGTAGAGCAGCGTCAGGACATTGAGTATGATATTCTTTTCTTTTTCCTGGGTCTTGACCAGACCCAGTGTTTACAGAAAGACTTTAGTCCAACAAAGCGCTCAGATTCATAGAAGAATTATGAGAAACATTTTAAATCAATTTCTCATTCTTTTCAATTAAGTTTTTTGACATGTACAATTTTTAAAGTTGGCAAAAATGTGCTTTGAGTTTAGTATGAAAAGCTTGAAGTTTCATGTAACTCATTACCTTGATGGCACACCACATGTTGTCAGTGCTGGAGATCCTGCTATCTAAAAAAACGCATTTCGGTCAATCCAATTTATTAATCTAAAGCCTAGTTTATGCTACTCTGACGGCGAATTTGCACGCAGACACAGACATATTGACGGAGATGTTTTTCGTTTATAGTTCTCCGTTTCTTTCTTTCTGTTCTGCATTGATGTTTCAGTGTTGCAAAGCAATTATGAACAGGACAGCAGGGGGCGCCAACTTTTCATGGTGGCTTCTGCCCACCATTGCAGCATAGTTTCTGTTTTTTTCTTCAGCCTGTGAAAGCATTTCCCCCTCAAGGAGCAATGGACGACAGAAAATAAGTTTTGATTGAGCTGTAAAGCTTTTTACTAGAAGTGCAGCTCATAGAATCCTCTAGAAACACATGGAAACAAACAAAGCAGCCTTTTTTGTTGTTTTCCTACACCTCCTTGTGCTCAAACATCACCAAATGACCAGATGAAATAAATTATCCTTTGAATATAAAGCATGTAGTGGCCAAACGCTGCATTAACTACTGATTACAGCGACTATAGAGCCCCGTTCTGGTGAAATGAGCTATGGCGGTTGTTGAGCAGACCAATCACAGGCTTACGCTCTCTGTTGACTTTTACTTTGTCCGTCGTTGTGTAGCTGACAGAGAGCTCGTGGGTCGATGGATAATGGTGCTGCATCAATCTGTCTCCATCAAAACGAAGTAGTATGAACTAGGCTTAACACCAAATCACAGGAACAGGTCATCTCAATGTTCTTCACACAGTGTATTTTGGAAGGGAGGTGTAGGAAAAGATCTGCTGAACTTGGGTCATAGGTTCACATAGGTTCATAGGTTCATTGTATAAAGGGTCTTTATACAATGATTTTAAGGCCCAATAAAACCTTCCCTTTAGCTCTTCTCCCAAAAGATGATAACATAATAAATCTCTGTTTACAAAGTGAAAAGGTTTTTGGAAATCAGTGTAACAAGCAATTAATGGTTTGTCTTGCATTAATCCACTCGTGACTACAGTAGTAATAGAAAATATAGCATCCACACAGGCTCTGGCCTTTCTGAAAATGTTCTGCTCCTCTACTAAACGGTCACTTTCTTCCAAGTAGGCCATAAGCCTGATATTTAGAATAGATACGTAGTTTATATGCTGTTCTCAGTGAACTAATGTCTTGGTTTGTTTTTTTACAGATTTCGGTATTGGACAAACAATATGCTTATACCACATAGAAGGAATGAGCCCATTTTCAGAAAAAAATTTTAATAAGATAAAAAGGAGATCTTTGAGTACCGAAAATTTCAAAATTTTATTTGTCAATTCATCAACACCAGAAGCCTTGCCCACTTTTAAGGCTTCACTAGCTTTCTCTACCTCCTCCTCATTAATATCTGCATTTAGCATATTTTCATAATCAAAGGAGTTAGGTCCCTCTCTTTCTAACCTGCATTTAAGGCCACGTCCACACTAAGCCGGATAATGCCTTAAACGTATAAGTATTTAGTCTACACTCCCCTATCATCCACACTAAGTCGGCTATGTTTATGGTCTGTGGCCGGATAAGTATTAGCCGGGTAAGAGATCCGTCTAACTGTTATCTCAAGGGCTAAATGAGCACGTCTGGACGCAACTTATCCGGTCCCCGGCTAAATCAGAGCAGCAACGTCAATCAAATGCTGCGTCCTAAGTTGATGACGACAACAACGCGACAGCATATAATGACAACAGCAAAGATGGAGACGAGTCTCGCTATGCTACTTCTTCTTTTGCAAATTCAGACGTTTGCAAAGTTAACCCTAACCTACTTGCGGATGAGAAGGCGACACAGGAGGCGATCCAGGAGGCGCCGACAGCGACATAGATTATACGCGTCAATCTGTGTTCTTTTTGATTTTCCCCGCGCATGCCCAGTACATGCATAGGTAGGCATTGGATTGCGTAATCATGGGACCTTAAAGGGACCATAAACGGGGCGTAAATGCTCATGTTGAGTGGATGACATTAGACGTCTAACTCCCCGTATAATCTTATCCGGCTTAGTGTGGACGTAGCCTAAGACAGATTTAATTTAGAAAAACTGAATCAAAGCAATCCATGTCTTGGTTATATTTTTCTATGCTGCCTTGCCTGCGACTCTTCCAATCTAACAAAGCCGGTTGTTTGGTGATGTCTGCTGATATAATTTCTTCAATCAGCATTAGTTAAACACAGCTTCCCCCCAGTGACTATACCGGGCCATTTCAAAGTATATACTCCAAGCTGGAGCCTCATTTGGTTCCAAAAAAGGCCTGGAAAGTGATCCTTTCATGCCAGTGAAATGGAGATGTGTATACCACAAAGGTCCGGTAAAACTGCCTGCAAGTTACTATAGTGGAAATGGAGCTTTTGAGTCCCTGATAGAGCCAAGGTTTCTAAGAAGTCAGGAAGACTTAAGCATTTTGTTGGTCATGTCAGGGGAAGCTGGAACATCCAGAGAAAACCCAGTTATGCAGTGAGAAAACATGCAAACTCCATGCAGAAAGTTTCCCAGAAGGAACTTGAACCCAGGACCTCATTGCTACAACGGAACAGTGCTATCAATGTGCGATCCACGCTGTGACCAATCTCCCGCAAGCTGTCATAAGGTTCACTATATCCATCCATCCATCCATCCATTTTCTGAACCGCTTAGTCCTCCAGGGGTCGCGGGGGGGCTGGTGCCAATCTCCAGCTGTCGACGGTTGAGAGGCGGGGTACACCCTGGACAGGTCACCAGTCCATCACAGAGGTTCACTATATTTACAATAATATTCACAATGAAAAGGTCAGTTATATATACGCTTATGAAGAATGTAGTTCAGTTCAAGTGAGGTTCACACTAATGCATGTCATCCAGAATATATCAGATAATAGTCTGCTGGTCAAATAAATCCTGATTCCATCTCAAGAAGCTCTACTGACCAAATAATTTACGTTATGAGAATCCTTCATCCTAAACAACCATTTGCCAATGGTGAGAAATACAGAAAAAGATAGGTAACCATGAACACACACACAAAGCATTGAGCAGGAGATGGACAGATTGGGGCCTTGTCTGCAATAGTAGTAGTGGTAGTGATGGATGGATAGATGGATGGATAAATGGATGGCTGGATGGATGGATGGATGGATGGATGGATGGATGGATAAATGGATGGCTGGATGGATGGATGGATGGATGAATGGATGGATGGATGGATAGATGGATGGATAAATGGATGGCTGGATGGATGGATAAATGGATGGATGGATGGATGCATGAATGGATGGAAGGATGGAAAGATGGATGGATGGATGGATGGCTGGATGGATAAATGGATGGATGGATGGATGGATACATGGATGGATGGACGGATGGATGGATGGATGGATGGATAAATGGATGGATGGATGGCTGGATGGATAAATTGATGGATGGATGGATGGATGGACAGACAGATGGATGGATGGATGGATGGATGGACAGACAGATGGATGGATGGATGGATGGATAAATGGATGGCTGGATGGATGGATGGATGGAAGGATGGATAAATGGATGGCTGGATGGATGGATAAATGGATGGATAAATGGATGGATGGATGGATGAATGGATGGATGGATGGATGGATGGATGGATAGATGGATGGATGGATGGATGGATAAATGGATGGATGGATGGATGGATAAATGGATGGATGGATGGATGGATGGATGAATGGATGGATGGATGGATAAATGGATGGATGGAAGAATGGATAGATGGATGGATAAATAGATGGATGGATGGATGGATAAATGGATGGATAAATGGATGGATGGATGGATGGATGGATGGATAAATGGATGGATGGATGGATGGATGGATGGATGGATGGATGGATAGATAGATAGATAGATAGATAGATAGATAGATAGATAGATGTTTAGAGGACCCAGAATCCCCATCATACAATGTTTGTAGGTGGAAGCATCATGGTATGGGATGTCTTACAGCACATCGTTCTAGCAGATGTCATAAAGATAGTATAAATTGAGAAATAATCTGTGACGTTCAGAATAAGAATCTACGACGAAACACATTTGGATATGCAGACAGGATAAGGCAATCTGCTGGGATTCCTTACATAGAAAACTTTTAACTGATTGGGATGTTTGTATAATTCTATTGAGACGACATTTGTTGTTATTTGGCGCCATATAAATAAAAGTTAATTAAACGTATTTATTTGACCTGCTGTAAAACATGTGTATTCATAGAAAGCAGATAAGGTTTTCACCATTGGTGTTTTCATGACACGTTTTTTTTTTCTCTCCCTCAGATCACGGTAGGTGTGTAGCAGAGTGTGTGTTTTTGCACAACCTTAATGCAGGACTGAAGATCTTACAAGCTGCAGAGCAGAATGAGGAGTCACAGTGTCGAGGCAGCTACAGGAAATCCTCTAAGCTGTGCAACTAAAAACTGATGCTGGCATATGGGATATCATTTTCACTGGGAAAGGAAATAATTGGAAAATGTCTCTCTGCATTTACAACAACATCTGAGTTTATGGTTCCTAATAATTTTCCTTTTACTGAAACAAACCTCATCAAACCCGACAGCATTAATGGAAATGAATGTTTCACAGGTGTCATATTTCACTCTGAGTGCCTACTTTGATATCGGGCTTTTTAAGTATGTAGTTTTCCTTTTCCTCATGTGTGTTTATATCATTATAATATCTTGTAACGTCCTGCTGATTGTGGTGATCTGTGTGAACAGGAGCTTACATGAACCTATGTACATTTTCCTCTGCTGCCTGTTTGTGAATGAACTGTACGGCAGCACATCGTTGTTTCCCTTCCTGCTGGTTCAGATCCTCTCTGATCTTCACACAGTTGCTGTTCCTCTCTGCTTCCTGCAGATCTTCTGCCTCTATATGTATGTAAACGTGGAGTTTTATAACTTGGCCGTCATGTCTTATGACAGATATCTGGCCATATGTCAGCCTCTTCATTACAACACCCAGATGCAGATGAAAACAGTTGCCGGATTGGTTGTGTTGTCATGGTTTCTTTCTCTGCTTAACATAACTGTGATGATATCCCTGAATGCCTCCTCCATGCTGTGTGGAAACGTTATCGACAGAGTTTACTGTGTCAATTATACTATTACAAAGTTGTTGTGCAGTGGTGGCGCAGCCAGCAACATCTACGGACTGGTCTACACTTTCTCTGTTCTCTTTAGTCTCCCTGCGCTGATCCTCTACACATATGTGAAGATCCTCAAAGTGTGTTTCTCTGGATCCAGACAAACCCGGAAGAAAGCCATCAGTAGCTGCACGCCTCACCTGGCCTCTTTGCTCAATTTCTCCTTTGGCTCCTTCTTTGAAATAGTACAGAGCAGGTTTGACACGAGCACACTTCCCAACATCCTGCGGATTGTGTTATCTCTTTACTTTGTCACCTGTCAGCCACTTTTTAACCCAGTTGTGTACGGGCTTAATCTGACAAAAATACGCCTTGCGTGTAAAACCCTATTCTCTGGTCGGAAATGACCAGTTTTAAGTTTCAAAGCACATTTAACAAGTTAACAAGACTGTAAAATAAATGTTTAACTGTACTCTGTTGTAGTGCTTTTTAATTATTTCTCAATAAAACTTCTAGCAACTTGTGCATGGCTTCCTTTGTTATTAGAAGACTGTACATAAAGATTCTATCAGAAATATGACATAAAAAACACCAGACACAGCATTACAGTTCTATCAAATTTAAGATATTTGTTTCCTGGTCTTTGAATGTCCTTTATGACATTAGTGATAGAATAAAATAGAAATCCTTGATTGTCATTGCACCTTCAGTCACTTAATGTACTTAAACTAAATAAATACAATAAATATGTATTTGCATAAATAAGTATAAATACGACAAGCTATTAAATTAACTACATCCTGACACTATTTTGTCATCTTGAAACGAGCCACTGTGAATCTTATCTCCTCACAGGATAGATTTATGGTCTCACAATTTGTTATACTGCAGCCATGTTCTTCTTAATGACAAAAAGGAATTTTCTCCTTTAAGACCATGATGAACTTTAATCGTTAAAAAGCTATCTGATGCCTGTGGAGTCTGTGATGGCGCTGTAATGGGATTTTTTGTCTTTTTTGGTGTAATTTCTCTGACCTTGGGTCAAATTCTATGGGACATCTAATCCTAGGAAGTATTTTTCATAGATGGGGCTGTGGGTACTTGTAGTAGAGTGCAGAAACTATTTCTAGTGACGTATGAGCAACGTTTATGGGTTGACATCGGCTCAGCTGATCAGAGTTCGTCCTGTTGGTTCAAACCTCACTTCATCTGTGTCAGAGTCATTGTGTTTTTAGGCAAGAAACTTTGCACATTGGTGCTTATTGTCAAGCAGCCTCACCTCTACCAGTCTGCACCAGGGCAGCTGTTGCTGCAGTTTAACAGCTGAAAGTTTGACTGAAAGTATTTGAAGAGCAAGGCAAGGATCTAATACACTGTTATTATGAAGTTTGCCTCAGTGATAAAACAGGGCAAGAAAATGATAGAGCTAGATTTTTTTATAGAATTTTATAATATATAACTATGAAAACATATTTTCTTTTGAACGGATGAAGATAGATGAATAAAATAAAAAGTCCAACAATATAAAAAATAATGAATGAAGAAGTAAAATATTGACTTTAGCAATGTGTGGGCGCAAGTGTTTAACAATCCCTGCTCACGGATTTCCAACTGCCTTTTTTTCTTTTACCCCTGACCCTTGCCGGGCTCCGTAGGTTTTGGTCGATTGTGGACGCAAATGCAGAGCGACGTTTAGAGCTTTTACAGCTCATCTTTATTAATAAATCCAAAATAGGCTCAGGACACAGACAAGATGTGGAAAACGCAGGGAAACGAAGTTGAAGATACGTGGACGAACCAGCAGAGGCATGAAGGAACAGGGGGACATATATAGGGATGCAAACAGGGAAGACTCAAAACTCCTGGGAATAATCAGGAGGCGAAGACAGACGAAGACAGGGACAAAACGTCACATCGTGAAATAGACATATACAAAGGATGAAGTAAAAAACCGCAATAAGGCATGAAACATGCACACCACATACAGTATGATACATGAAAAAAATAGTCAAAGGCACCTTTAAACAGACATTTTTAGTTTTGATTTAAAGCAGCTCAGTTTTTCAGCAGCTTTGCAGCAATCAGGAAGTTTGTTCCTGATAAGGGGAGCATAGAAACTAAAAGCTGCTTCTCTATGTTTGGTTCTGATTCTAGGGATGATCAGTAAACTAGAGCTGGAGGACCTGATTGGTTTGCTGGGTTGCTATGTTGACAACAGGTCTCCAACATACTTTGGTGCTAAACCAATCAGTGATTTATAAACTAGTAGAAGTATTTTAAAGTCTATTCTCTGAGCTACAGGGAGCCAGAGGAAGGGCTTTAGAACTGGGCTGATGGGTTCTACTTTCCTGGTTCTAGTGAGAACACGAGCAGCAGCGTTCTGGATCAGCTGCAGCTCTATGATTGACTTTTTAGGTAGACCTGTGAGGACGCTGTTGCAGTTAACAATCTCACTAAAGATGTAAGCATGAATAAGTTTTTCAAAGTCCTGTTGCATCATCAGTCCTTTAATCCTAGAAATGTTCTTCAGCTGATAGAAAGCTGACCTTGTTATTGCCTTTATGTGACCCTGGAGGTTCAGGTCTGAGTCCATTATTACACCTAGATTATGGGCCTGATCAAAGATAAAAAATAAAATCTAAAAAAATAAATAAAGATAATTATTTCAGTCTCTTTTCATTTCAGTTGAAGAGAATTATGAGGCATCCAGTGTTTCCTCAATTGTGTGTTGGTTGTTTAAAATTATACGTCAGGCCGAAGATATGGAGACTATCACTTAAGGTTTTTGCTTGTCACTGACAATAATTAAGTTGTCAAAGTTGATACAAATATAAGTTTTTGTAGTCCTCTGGTCACGACAAAGCGCTACACAAGTACGGGCCATTTACCATTTGTTTAAGAGGCCACAATATAAGTCAAACTCAGCAACATAAGGTTGTTCTGCTAACACATGTGGAGGTCCATAAACAGTCCATATGAATCTCACACGCAAACACACAGCTGAGGGATTTCGCTACATTTCTTAGAATAATGGTGCCTCATATTTCACCAACTATCTTTATTGGTAATATCAATACTTAAGACGTCAATAACTGTCTGACTAATAATAAAACAATCTGAGGCGGAGACAGAGAGCTCAGAGTCCTATTTTTCCCGACAAATCAATATACTTTTGCTTTATTTCATGTACTTTATAAAATGTATGGTTAAGGCTCTCTTTTATGGGAACCTGTGTGTAATTTAGGCAAATGCAGAGAGAGATATTGTGCTTCTAAAAAACTGTTCTGAATAAACTGACAATGGAGAAAAGCAGCTTAGTAATCTTCTGTTCTCACAACAAATGAAGCCTGAGAATAATTTAACCCGAACAGAAGATTGGCAGCAAGAGTTCTGCAGAATAATGGTTCAGATGGCGTGGAACTGAACTTAAAACCCTTCCCAGATTGATGAGCATCAGAAGTTGAATTTCTAAGGTTGTTCCTGATGTTTTTCTAGAGCAGCACACCTGGATTTATAGTGCTTTATAACAGATGATGATCGGTGAACTAAATGCATCCAGTCAAGAGCAACCAGCTAGTTTTGATTCTGCTGTTTTCGATTTAAATGTTGAATTTCTTTTTTCAGCACACACACTTTTAGAACCATATTCACTGTCACAATATTCAAATTTGTCAATAACCAAGTTGTAAACTTTTATATGATTATAGATTTATTTGAGAATAAAATATTCTATTTTTACAACATGGTTCAAGAACTCAACACTATGAAAATAAAAATAACTTTACTGTTAAGAGAGCAGATCACTTTCGACCGAAAAAAATATTTTTACAGGTGTTTTGGATCTTACTTAGTTTGAGTCCATACAGCAGAGGGTTCAGCAGTGGCTGACAGGTGACAAAGTACAAGGATAAGAAAATACGAAGGACATTGGGAACTCTGCTCATGTCAAACCGGCTCTGCAACACTGCGAAGAAAGAGCCGAAGGAGAAGTTCAGGAGGGAGATCAGGTGAGGTGTGCAGGTGCTGATGGCTTTTTGTCGGGTCTGCTTGGATCCAGAAAAACACACCTGCATGATCTTCACATATGTGTAGAGGATCAGAGCAGCGAGACTAAAGAGCACAGAGAAGGTGTAGACCAGTCCGTAGAGGTTGCTGGCTGTCGCTCCGCTGCAGGACAGCACTGCAATGTAGTAATTGTTGCAGAAAACTCTGTCAATGATGTTTCCACACAGCTCGGAGGTGACATTCAGTGAAATCATGACCACAATGACAACAAGAGGAACACACCATGACAATGCAATCGACTTGAGAATCATGTTAAAGGACATCTGGGTGTTATAATGTAGAGGGTGACATATGGCCAGATATCTGTCATAAGACATGACGGCCAAGTTATAAAACTCCACGTTTACATACATATAGAGGCAGAAGATCTGCAGGAAGCAGAGAGGAACAGAAACTGTGTGAAGATCAGAGAGGATCTGAAGCAGCAGGAAGGGAAACAACGATGTGCTGCCGTACAGTTCATTCAAAAACAGGCTGCAGAGGAAAATGTACATAGGTTCATGTAAGCTCCTGTTCACACAGATCACCACGATCAGCAGGATGTTAGAAGATATGATGAAGATATAAACACACATGATGATCAGGAAAACAACGTACTTAAAAGGCCCAATATCAAAGTAGGCACTTAGAGTAAAATATGAAACCTGTGAATCGTTCATTACATTCAGCAGGTTTATTAAGATGAAGCAAATTAACGATTGCTGCAAAAACACTTTAATGTTTTCAGTGAGAAATTATTAGGAAGCTCTGTGTTTCTGCAGAAAGAATGATTTGTTTTTACTTTTCCATGTTCCCAAGTTCAGATTAACCAATTCACCTAACAGGCCTTTTTCACCCCTGAAAAAACATTCACAGGCATGAGGAGAACATTAAAACTAAAGATGGAAATGTTCAAACCCTGATGGACGGATGCATTTTTCATTTTCTACATACCTGTAAAAAAATACAAAAAGAACATGTTAGATGGTTAGAAACAGATTAGCAAGGAATGCAGCATTTTCACTGAAATAAAATTATAAAAATACCACCAACAAAACTACAAAACAACTATTCATTAAATATCAATATGAACGGGAACAAACATACTTCTGCAGTTATTAACACAGAGACAATATTTGAGTAAAGTATTTCCAGGTAATGGTAAAATTACAGTTGGGAGCCCTCTGCTGTCTAGAGCAGCCATCAAATTGCTCATGGCTGACACTTCTCTTCTTCCTTTAAATGCTTCACTCCCACAATGCCACACATTCGTGCTGTAACTAAAATACACACATTAATACACAACTACTCTGAGGAGATGGGAAAATAAGGAAAAACAGGGGAGGGCGGGCTGGTGCCTATCTCCAGCGGTCAACTACCTGGACAGGTTGACAGTCCATCAACGGTATACAGAGACACACAACCATGCACTCATTCACTTATTTAGAGAATTTAGAGAGATCTCTAGTCACGTATTTGGATTGTGGGATGAAGTCGGAGTACCTGGAAGGAAACCCACCCATGCACAGATAGCACATGCAAACCCAGGGCCTTCTTGCTCCAAGACAACAGTCCCACTATTAAACTAGTTATTGTATTACAAGAGAAGCCTCTTCCGGTTAAGCTGCAGCATAAACCACCAGTCATGAACATGAACTTTTAATGATTTGTATAATTGTTTTGCTTTTTTTAAGTACATGTACACAAGTTTTAATTTATTGTGGATTTTATCTAATCTACAATGCAAATTAGTGTCAAAGATATAAATATGGGACAAAGATATCCTGATCCATGTGTGTTGGTGTTTGGATCATTGTGATTTTTCAGGGATTTTAACATCAAGATCATTTTAGAGTTCATTATTGTTGTTTTGGTTGTATCGCTTTGCTTTGGGTTGCACAGTTGGTTGCTCTGTTGCATTGCATCAAGAAGGTCCTGGTTTCAAATCGTGTTCTGGGGTATTTCTGCATGTTCTTCTCATGAATGCTAGGTTCTTTCAGGGTACTCTGGATTCCTTTGACAGTTCCAACCCATGACTGTTCCTAGGTCTCTGCAAATTGCTTTTAGATGTGTGCATGGTTAGTTGATCTGTTATTTTCTGCATTGCCCTGTGAAGGATTGCCGACCTGTCCTGGGTGTACCCCGCTTCTCATCCGGTCACCATTGGCGATAGGGTCCCGCTCCCCAGTTATCCTGAAAGAAGAAGTAGGTACAGACAGTGGATGTGTTTTTGTCAGCATCCAGCAGGAGGAGCTTTTTCCACCTTTACTCCACAGGTGCTGAGGCTGAAGCAGCGACAGGTGGAACCAATTACTGCAATCACCACAGCAATATTTAGAGGGAGCGGATCCACCAGACGGACGTCAGATGATTCCGTTTCTTGGAATGGTAAACCTGACTGCTTTACTTAAAGTATGCTCTGTCCCTGCTCGTGGACTTACCCTGTTGTCTCCTGTGTTCCTCATAGTAGTTCCTTTAGCTTCGCCAGCAGTCCTCAGGTTCATCACCAGCTCTCCGGCGTTCCCTCGGCGTCCTCACGCTGGTCTCTGTCCTGGACGGCGGTCTCCTTGGGGTGTGGCCACTCCTACAAACTCCCCTGTCCCACCAGTCCTACTGCTACAGCTCCATCGGCTCCAAGCCTCCTTCGCGTCTCTCGGCTACCTGTGGAGGCACAACTCCGTCAACATCTAATTAAGCTACAGGAATCCTGTTTTTACTGGGTCACGTACCTCTTCCTCCAAGTCTAGTGTTCATCCTCACCAGTGAGTCAAAACTCATTTTCTTGCACCCAAAAGAAACAGTTCCAATAGGTTTTGGTCCAATACTCACCTCCTGTCTTACCTTCCAGTACCATCACCTGTTGAGGTCCATACCAGTCTGGTTCTCGTGATTCCCCTGACGAGAAAATAAAGTAAACTTTTAGTAAGAAAATGCTGATCTTGTGTCTGAGAGTTTCTGTGTCCTCTCATGAGTCAACCTAAGATCATGACAGTTTTGGTAAATCATGTGAAATCATGGTAAATGGCCTGTATTTGCATAGCGCTTTATCTAGTCCAAAGAACTCTGAAGTGCTTGACACCACATACTGTTTGGAACAAGCTCTGTCTCCCTGACATTTAAATTAGTCTCCTTTCCTGAGTTATCCTTGCACTGCAAACTGGATTCTCACGAGATTTGGAGTTTTCCAAACTACATCTTGCTGTCTCAGTCAAATTGTCCTCACCTGTGTCTCCCATCTACCATAGCCGATCCTGCTTCTTTCATGTGTTTATGACCCGTCATGTCCTCTCACTCCCTACTGGATCATTGATGTCCCTCCACGCCATGTCTCACCCTGATGTCTACTTGCTGCTCGTAGATTTTCTCCTAGTGTCCTATCTCGTCATTCGAGCCTTCGTCTCCATCACTTCGGTAAACATCTGTACACCTTTAACCAGCGTCTGTGTTTAGGTCCAGGCTTCCACTTAGATCTCTGACAGAATGATCCTGCCTTGAAAATGGACCCAGTACTGGCCAGGGAGATACCTGCCCTCTTGGACGTCTGGGACAGCCTTAGGGGGTTCTCTGTTGCGGAGAAGAACCTGTCATGTCAGCTCGTTTGCTTGTCAGCTTGTCATTTAGTCCAGCCAGCGGCATTCCTCATGCTGTCTTATACCTGGGTCTCATTCTATTCAGCAAACACCCTGCCTCAGATCCTGTCAGTGCACCACCTATGTCAGTCAGTGCAGCTCTTCTACAACTCAGTGTCGTTCTTTCTCCATCTCCAGGTACCAGTCAGGCGATGCCATCTACCAGAACCCCATTTCCTCAGGGGATGTCCACCCGGCCTGCAGGTACATATCCGGAAGGACTCTGGCCTTCCCTCCCTGTACCCCCCTCAGCCATCCTGCGTAAGGTACTTCCTTTGTTTTTTTTATCTTTCTCTCCATGTTGTCTGTTATCTGACATTGGAGGGGGGGGGGGGGGGGTTCTGTCAGAACCATTAACACTCCCTGTTCCTGTCTCTGTTAAATTGTCTTCACCTGTGTCTCCAATCTATCACAACTGATCCTTCTTACCTCGTCTTTATAATCAATCATGTCCTCTCTCCCTGCCGGATCATTTATGTCACTCCGCGCCGCGTGTCACGCTAATATCTCCTTCCCGCTCGTTGATGTTTTCCTGATATTCTGTCTCTTTGTTCCAGCCTTCATCACTTCAATAAACATCCGAATGTTTTACCAGAATCTGCATTTGGGTCCATGCCCCCATCCAATAAGCCTGGGAAGCCATATTTGGGCCCTCTTCAAGATCTCCAAGCATGACGTTAGATAGATTTCTAAATAACTACTGCATTTATATATATATATATATATATATATATATATATATATATATATAAAACAACCTGGCCTGACGCTATGTTTAGAAATAGAATCGACATTTATTTATTACATTACTGATCATTTCATATTTCTGAAAAGAGAAAAGAGAGAGAATTATCAATTCGGTTTAGGTGACCAGGGACAGAAGCTGCATAGAGTGAACTGATGTTGGGCTGATGGGGGGAGCGAGTGCGGATGAGCTGCCTGATGGTGGGTGGATGAGATCGACCTTTATCGATAATTTCCAAAATGGCTGCATTGTCTGAGTGGATGAGAATTCAGTATTGTGACCATTTGTGTGTTGAGACGAAATGGTTAAAACTCCGAAGGGGAGAGGAATTTGCACCGCAGCCACATCCCTGTAAGACAGGGCTTGACTAGGGCGAACCGATCATGGATGCATGGCATGCTGGTAGCAGAGGACTGAGGGAGACATGAAAGATCATACCTAGTGAATTATACTGACGGCAGAGTTAAGATAACCCAAGAGCAAAGCCCAGGGACTCCGGAGAAGTATAAAAAGAGGTTGCCGGTGTTCTAAGGAAATAGCACACCCTTTCAAAATGCTCCCCACAGGACGAGTTACCCAACCTATCGTAACCCACAAGCTCTATGCCCTGACCCCAAGGTCACAGAGCAACAAAGATACTTGCCTAATAAAATGCCTAAACCTGAACATAAAACATATATAGAGTCTAACTCTCACTGGAAACGAGTCCGACTTACTGCCGGCAATGCAAACCAAACTTTGACACCGGTCATACAGGGACCTAACAGCCCTTATCAAAGGGCCTGGTACCCCATACCACTGGAGTACCCCCCACAGGAATCCCCGAGGGACACGGTTAAACGCCTTCTCCAAGTACACAAAACACATGTAGACCGGTTGGGCGAACTCCCACGCACCCTCCAGGACCCTGCTAAGGGTGTAGAGCTGGTCCAGTGTTCCACGGCCAGGACGGAAACCGCATTGTTCCTCCTGAATCCGAGGTTCGACTTTCTGTCGAACCCTCCTGTGCAGAACCCCTGAATAGACCTTACCAGGGAGGCTCAGAAGTGTGATCCCCCTATAGTTGGAACACACTCTGTGGGAGTGTGTTCCAGGAGCTGGCCCAAGTGGCTGGGGAGAGGGAAGTCTGGGTCTCTCTGCTTAAGCTACTCTCCCCGCGACCCAATCCCGGATAAACGGAAGAAGATGGATGGACGGATGATCTAAATTTTTAATTTGGCAGTTGCCATATAAAGCTTACCAGTAAACAATGATAATTTTCAGTTCTTAACATGACTTGCAACAAAACTGTCTGTATTGTGCTGGTATAAAATTTTATCTCCAAATTCTCCTCTGTTGTGGATCAATTCCGACCATCAATTAACTCTGTTGCTTTATTCACAGATGAGGATCCAGCCGTCCTCAGCGGGCTCGGGGAAATGGGATCTATTCCAGGAGATAAAGAAGAAAGGACCAAACACCAGGTCTGTATTTTGTGAAACGTAGCTGTACAGGGCTCACCAAGAAAGTGCACGCCCGCTAAACTGGGCTCATCTCTTTTGTTGAATACAGCAAGAGGAATCACGTGATATGGTTACACCCAGAATCACATAATTTCCCACAAACCCTGCTTCTCCGGGGACTTGAACTCTTAGCCTTATTTTGAGATATCTTTCTCATTAATCCAACACAGCCTTTTGCAGCTTCATTTCGTCTATCGCTCCCTCCTCTGAGGACAACTTGTTCTCTGTGACTGTTTCAAACTAAGTGTGCTGCTGTTGTAAAAGCCTGGTACAGATTTAAAATTATTTACACTTCAGTTGGCATGTCTCACGCCTGTAAAGCGTCCATCCATCCACCCATCCATCCATCTTCCACTTATCCAGGGTCAGGTCGACAGAGACCCAGACTTCCCTCTCCCCAGCTACTTGGGCCAGCTCCTCAGGAGGAATCCCAAGGTGCTCAAAGGCCAGCTGAGAGACATGGTCCCTCCACCGTTTCCTGGGTCTTCCTCTGGGCCTCTTCATATTCAGACGTCCCTGAAACGCACCCATATTTGTCTTTAACATGGGCGATTCTTCCAATGGACAAATGCTCTGCTTTTTATCACAATGCTGCCCAGTTTTATCCCTGGTGAAACCGTCATGTTTCCAGTTGACAAGCCATGATGGGCACTGCATTATAAATAGTAAATAGTATGGTGCTTTATCTATTCCAGAGGATCTCAAAGTGCTTCACACTAAATTCAGTCATTCACCCATTCACACACTGGTGATGGTAAGCTACGTTGTAGCCACAGCTGCCCTGAGAGAATCGCGGCTGCGAACACTGGCACTATCGAGCCTTCTAACCGCCACTAGTAGGCAACAGGTGAAATGTCTTGCCCAAGGAAACAATGTCCTAGACGGACAGATCTGAGGCTAACAGTGGCCCAGGAGAATTCCAATAACAAAACACTGCTTGGATACAGATTGGGGTTGTCATTCCTCTGAACTACACTTTTCCAGGTCCCACCTTCATTAGCCACATGGAGGACTCCAAACAGAGTGGAAAACCTAATCTGCTGTTTGGGGCATGAGCGGAAAAAACAGTCAGGACCCGTCTCCCCACACAGGTGGAGGGAAGCTACCCTCTGCTTCACCTGGATAAATAATAATAATTAATAATAATTATTATAATAATAATAAATCCCATTGTACAGGCATCAAAATGGGGGACAACAAGTATGGCCACTCCTGCTGTACGTGTCTCAGTGGGGGCAACTTCAGAACTGATAAATTCCTAACACATCTTGAAAAACTGTTTCTGGAGCTAGAGGGCTGTGTTGACATAAGACCAACGATATTAAGTAGAAAACCTCTCAATTTTGCACACCATTTCTGGCTGCTTTTGCACCGGAGGAACGTTCCAAATTCCAAGAGCCAGCTTCAGTAGCCGAGGATTACAACACCAAGGTCCCCACCTTTTGCCACCAACCCGAAGTAGGGTGCAATGTTTCCTGTTTGGGCTAAACATGAGTAAAAGCCAGACCACCACCATGCCCAACCTACACGCCTGGCACTAGAGGGATCGAGGCTCTGGTGAAGTTCTTGACATTCTAGCTCCCAGGATCATAGGGAAACTCAAAGCCCTCCACCACAATAAGGTGGGAACCCATGGAGAGGCTTTAGTTCCTGAACTTCAGCAAACTTCCGTTAATGATGTCCCACTGCAGCTGTAGGTGTCTTACATACATCATAAAAGGCCACAGAGTAAAGCTTCAGCTCCATTTTGGAGGGAGGGGGATTGACTCAAAACTCCATCCTGAGTGTTAAAGGGAAGCTGTTTGTCACTGTGTTATAGTGAATTTAATGTCCACAGATGTTGTCTTGTGCTTGTAGTTACTGTTGACTGAAACCTTCAGCCCTTAATGATGGGAAATTCTCAAAGACTGTTTTCAGTATTGTTTAGCTTTGTTCAACATTTAAGACGCTGGCTGGGGTAAATTTCAGTTGTGGAAACTTCTTGGAAGATCTAACTGATGGAAATGTGAAATAATATGATGTTTAATTCTTCACAGGTTTTATTTTTTTATTTGACTGCTTATATTGACTCAGAGGCTCTGACATATTTATATTTCACTATCGTCTTGGTTCTGTATGTTTTAATCCTTGGTTCTAATGTTCTGCTGATTGTGGTGATCTGTGTGAACAGGAGCTTACATGAACCCATGTACATTTTCCTCTGTAGCCTGTTTGTGAATGAACTGTACGGCAGCTCAGGCTTGTTTCCCCTCCTGCTGGTTCAGATCCTCTCTGAAGTTCACACAGTTTCTGCTCCGTTCTGCTTCCTGCAGGTTTTTATTGTCCATTCCTATGGAGCTGTTGAGTTTCTAAACTTAGCTGTCATGTCGTATGACCGGTACCTCGCTATCTGTTACCCTCTGCAGTACAACACCAGAATGACACATACAAAGATTGCCGTCCTAATCGCTGTGACCTGGTTGTATCCATTTATAGTGATGTCTTTCTCAATGTCTGTGATACCAGTGAAGCTGTGTTGGAACCAGATTAACAAAGTCTACTGTGACATGCACTCTCTGGTCAAACTGGCCTGTACAGAGGCGGCCATGACGAACATTTATGGACTCACTGCTACGTTCAGCACTATCTTCATCTCTTTGCTTACAATCCTCTATACCTACATCAAGATTCTTGTTGTGTGTTTCTCTGGTTCCAAACAGACCCGTCAGAAAGCTCTGAACACCTGCACGCCTCACTTAGCCTCAATCTTAAACTTTTCCTGTGCTGGCAGCTTCGAGGTCTCACAGAGCAGATTTAACATGAGTTTTCTGCCAAACATTCTGCGGATTTTTCTCTCGCTTTACTTCCTAACTGCCCAGCCTCTTTTTAACCCGCTGATGTACGGCCTGAAGATGTCAAAAATAAGAAATGTTTGTAAAAATCTCATTCTGAATGTTAAGCACTGACATGATTTTACTCTACAGACAAACATTCTTCAAAGATTCAAATATTTTATTTATTTTGAAGCAGCTTCTTCCTGAAGAGGATTAATGTAATATAGGCTATTAATGTATTTAACCAAATTTATTTTAGTAAACTGTTTAATAAAAAAAGAGCACAGAAAACGGTATTTTAGAAAGGTATCTAGAAGAAGAATAAACACTGATTTTGAGGTCCCGTGTTGGATTTTAGGAGTTAAAACTAACTTCAGAACTTCTGTTTTCACTCTTTAGAAAAGCTTCCCCTCACATCTCGGATGATCCATAGTTTTTAAATAAATTTTAATGTCTATCAAATGATGTAATAAAGTGAAAATATAAATGAGAATAAAGTAAGATCTTCCTTGAGAAATAGGAGTGTCCACTAGCTGCTATCTAAGGTTTTTACTCCAACTGTTCTGATAAATAATTGTATTATTATTATTATTATTATTATTATTATTATTATTATTATTATTGCATTTTATTCAATGGTGCCTTACAGAGAAAAAAACAACAACAAAGAACAAAAATTATTCATAGAAAAACAATCAACAAAATTAATCAAATAGCAAATCCAGGATGACAGGGTGACAACCAAAATCAATATCTAAAGCCAATAATCCGCTTTGAACCGATTTTTTTTTAAAGCTGAGATTTAAATAAAGGAAGAAAGTGTACTGTATATTTCTGCTCCCTATGGTGACAAGCTGGACAAAAGGAACATGAGGTTTGAGTGGCTGAAGAAGAGAACAGGAAGGGAAGGAATTGTAATATGAAGCAGGTAAACACAGATCAGCGGAGGCAAGAGACTTAAAATTAAGAATTAGAATTCTGAAGTTGATCAAAAATTTCTTATGGCCTGTAAAACGACCTGTACTTTAACTAGTCTTGTGGACCCTAAATTGCTTCACACTACATTCAGCCATTCATTCCCACATTGATTATTTTAAGTCACATTGCAGCCACAGCTGCCCTGGGGCACACTTACAGAAGAGAGACTGCCCAACAGCTGGCTCTCTGTCCACCTTAGAGAGTTAAGTGAATTGCCTGAAACTGAAATGGTCATATCAGGGACTCAAACCCTCTGGTTAAACGAGGAGCACCTAATTCCTGAGCCACGTTTGCCCAATCTGGGACTATTATGGGCTACCAGTGAAGGTGCTGAAGAACGAAGATGATGTGTTCTCTTGAGGGAGTCCCATTTACGATCTGAGCTTCAGAGCTCTGTAGGACTTGGAGTTTATGAAGGGAGTTATTAGGGAAATCATAAAGAAGAAAGTAGAAACAGTTGTTTTTAGAGGTGATGAGGCTATGGACAAGGATGGTTTAGCATGGGGAATAAGGAAAGGACTTAGTAGGTTAGCTATACGAATGTATGTCTGTATGTATGCAGACTGGGTGATATAGTTAATGTGAGACTGAAATGAGAGAGTACTATCAAGTATGACAACCAGACTTTTTTACCTGAAGGGAATCATAAACGGACGAGTAGCCAATATTATTGGAGATATTGTGATGTTTGATTAAATTGAAGGCTGTGCCAACAAGTAACACTTCAGTTTTATCACTGTTAAAAAAAGAGGAGACAGTCTGAGACCTATGTAGGAGGGAGTTAGAAACTGGGTTTGGAAGAAATATACAGCTGAGTATCATCAGTATAACAATGGAAATTGATGTTAAATGTATATATTTGGCCAAGGGGGAGGATGTAAATAATGAATAGAGGGGGGCCCTAATACTGAACCCAGGGGAACATCTGTAGCAACAGGAAATAACATTGAAGAGTGTGATTTAAACTGGTTATGGTTTGAAAGATATGACGTAAATCAGGCGAGGGGAGTATGACTAATGACAATGGATGCTGATCTATTTAGAAGAATATTATGAAAATGGTGTCAAATCCTGCAGTGAGATGGAGAAAGATGAGAATGGAAACCAGAATCAGGTGCCATCCGAAGGTCATTCTTAGTAACTGCTCAAACAGACATTTTGTGTTTAGAAACAAAACTATACAATTGATATAAATTACCTTATTAATGAGTGAGCTTGATATCATAATGCTCTGGTAAATATAGAAAGGCAAAAGTTAAAAATTATGTCTTCACTGCTCAAATCCGAATAAAGAAGTGGCTCTGACCATCAGGCCTTAAGCCCACCATATTTGGCAACCTTATACATCAAGTTAACCTTACAATGAGGAAGGAAGGAATAGCAACTGTAATGGCAACACTATATGTATATATATTCAGAACCAGAACTGGTGTTGTTTATTTGTTTCAGCCTTCAGGCCTGACAGTTGATATGGCTGGTGTGGTGGTTGTAGGTTTATTGTTTTGCTGATCAGTGCTTGCTGACTGGTGGTGAAGGGGGAAGGGCTGGGGTTGTTGGACCTCAGAAAAGGTTGACGAGTTCCTGTCTGATCTGGGCACCGGCCTGATGGAGCACTGTTTGCACATCCTGGGGGGCGGGGTTTGGGGCTTCGTCCTCTGAATGGTCCTCTTCGTCATCCACAGGAAGCAGCTCATCTGCGCCAACGCACACTGCGATGTTGTGCAGCATGGCGGTGACAACAATCATGTGGCAACACTTGTGTGGTGACAAGCGCAGCCCCCCTGACGAACGATGAATGCACCTGTAGAGGGACTTCCACCTGCCAAACACCCGTTCAACCGTCGTCCTGGTACGTGTGTGGGCCTCATTAAACCTCTCCTCCTGAGGCATTGCTGGATTGGTCACCGGCGTCACGAGGTAACTCCGGAGAGGGTAGCCACTGTCCCCAAGGAGGAAACTGCAACCAAACTCTCCTCTACCAGCCTTCTGCCCCACAGCAGAGTTGGCCCACATGAAGCTGTCATGTGTGCCCCCTGGCCACCTGGCGACGATGTCTATGATGAGGCCGTTGTGGTCCACCACAACCTGGGTGTTGATGGACGCGTAATGCTTCCTGCTAATCCAGCACGGATCCACCTAGGAAGGGTTGATGATGGGAATAAGGGTGCGTCCACCACACCGATTACCCGGGGATCCCAGCCTCTGCGTGGAACCCCTGGGCATCTTAATGTGGGTACGGGAATGGCGCAGGAGTATCGTTGTCACAACTGCCACACTCCGGGACACAGATGCTTTGCTGAGGCCTGTGCCGTCCCCTACCACCTCCAGAAAGCTCCCCACTGCATAAAACCGCAGAGCAGCCAGGAGCTGAACCTCCGTGCTGAGGGCGAAATTGCGGCGGGTTGTTCTCTGGATATGTGGAGACACCAGAGTGATCAGCCGTCGGATCGTCGGACGGGGCAGCCGGAACTTTTCCTGGACAGCCCGGTCTGACAGTACGTTGAGTGGGAAGAAGTGCTGATGCACATCAACATTTATATAAACCGTCTGGCTCCGCGCTCGGTGACGCTATTGATTAGCAGCGAGAATATGCTGTATTGCAGCCATGGTTTCTCACACACGCGGACTTTGGCAACGCCTTTATATAAAGTAGCAGGTGAAGCCTCTCTGTATTAGGTTCAGCTGAGTTCAATTACATCTGTTTCCTTGATATCTGTGAAATGCCACAGGGTGGTTCTTAGTGAAAGATCCTCTAAAGCTAAGAGCGACTCTGGAAAACGTGTTCTTCTTTCACAGCGTACTTAAGAGCGCTCCAAAGAAGGTCTTAGTGCTAAGAGCTTCTTAACTCGTTTGGGAAACGCGGCCATTATCTGGTAGCAAGTGAGGTCGGGACTCCCAGTGTCGTCAGTTGTTTTTGTTCTGCTTTCTGCATTCACTCACCTTGTACTTCCCTGTAGCATAGAGCCAACATTTAGGATAAATAGAATAGTTCATTTAGACTAAATTGACTTTGTTTTGGGATTGTGTGAGCATTTGGTTAATAAATTCCTTAAAATGGAGATAAACCTCTGGACGTCCTTCCTGTTAACACATCGGCCAAAAGAATTCATCTTTCAGATGAAGATGGATAGTCTGGTGTAATAGTTAATATTGTTTCTTACATAGCTTAAGAAGCCGGTGTAGAGTATTTGCTCATTTAGTCACTGGTAATTCGAGACACTTTTTTACAATTACCCCTGTATTAGATTATTGGTATTATTGTTTCCAAATTATTATTGACCAGACAAAAATAACTCGTCAAAATCCACAGCACTGCTCTAATAAACATAGATAGATAACAATATGCAGGCCCAAACTTTACTCTTCTTTCATTCCTGAGCCAAATCACCAGTATGGGGAACAGCTTATGTTACTTTGACAACTTTAACAAACTTCAGTTAATGATGTCCCACTGCAGCTGTAGATGTCTTACATACATTATAAAAAGCCAGAGAGACAAGCATTAGCTCCATTTCTGAGGAAGGAGGATTGATCATGCATCCATGCTGACTGTGAAGGAAGCTGTTTGTCTCTGTGTTTTAGTGAATCTCCAGTTCCCAGAGAAATTTATTAAGATACGATACTGCAGATATTGGTTATATTTCCAGTTACCATTGACTGAAACCTTCAGCCTGATCACGACTCATTGATAATAAATGCTCACAGACTGTTGTCAGTATTGTTTAGTTGTTAACTTTTTTATGATCTAACTGATAAAAATGTAATATAATATGATGTTTAATTCTTCACAGGTATTATTTTTTTATTTGACTGCTTATATTGACTCAGAGCCTCTGACATATTTATATTTCACCATCGTCTTGGTTCTGCATGTTTTAATCCTTGGTTCTAATGTTCTGCTGATTGTGGTGATCTGTGTGAACAGGAGCTTACATGAACCCATGTACATTTTCCTCTGTAGCCTGTTTGTAAATGAACTGTACGGCAGCTCAGGCTTGTTTCCCCTCCTGCTGGTTCAGATCCTCTCTGAAGTTCACACAGTTTCTGCTCCGTTCTGCTTCCTGCAGGTTTTTATTGTCCATTCCTATGGAGCTGTTGAGTTTCTAAACTTAGCTGTCATGTCGTATGACCGGTACCTCGCTATCTGTTACCCTCTGCAGTACAACACCAGAATGACACCTACAAAGATTGCCGTGCTGATCGCTGTGACCTGGCTGAATCCGTTTGTTGTGGTGTCCGGCTCAATGTCTCTGATACCAGTGAACCTGTGTTGGAACTATATTGACAAAGTCTACTGTGACATGCACTCTCTGGTCAAACTGGCCTGTACAGACACATCCATATCAAACATTTATGGACTTATTGCGACGTTCAGCACTATTTTCATCTCTTTGCTTACAATACTCTACACCTACATCAAGATTCTTGTTGTGTGTTTCTCTGGTTCCAAACAGACCCGTCAGAAAGCTCTGAACACCTGCACGCCTCACTTAGCCTCAATCTTAAACTTTTCTTTCGGTTGCACCTTCGAGATCACACAGAGCAGATTTAAAATGAGTTTTCTGCCAAACATTCTGCGGATTTTTCTCTCGCTTTACTTCCTAACTGCCCAGCCTCTTTTTAACCCGCTGATGTACGGCCTGAAGATGTCAAAAATAAGAAATGTTTGTAAAAATCTAATTCTGAATGCAAACTACTGATATGATTTATTGTATTTAAAAGATATTCAGAGTTTAAATAACTTAGAAATAATAGTAATCTGTGCCTGATTTAGAATCTCAAATATTTTGTTTTTAGCTGCTTCTTCTTTCAGAAGATAATATTTTATATTCAAATTAAATTTAAATCTAATTGTTTCAGTAAACACTCTATGGACAATAAGACACTGAAGAAAGTATTTCAGAAAGGAGTCCAGAAGAACGTAAACTCATTTTGATGCCTCGTTTTGGATTTGAGGAGTTTAATGACTGAAAGGCTTTTTTTTTTTACTTTTTAGAAAAAACTTCCCCTCACATGTTGGACAATTTGAACAGCTTTCAAATGTTGAAACAGAGTCGGAAAAATAAGAATAAACTTCCTTAAGAAACATGAGTGTCATGTAGCTGATCTCTATGTTTTTTATTCCAGCCATTATGATTGTATTTATTTATTACGCACATTTTCCTTATTGATTGAAGACTGCGCAGATGTTTATAATAGAAGAACATGGACATAGTTTAACAGATTAAGTAGTGAGATTTGCACCAAAAATATTTCTAGTAAATAAAGAGAGGCAGTTTATAAAGACCATTTCTTCATTGGTTAGAGCAGTTTTATGAAAGAAATGGGCATCTGTTAAACAAAGATCAAATTAAAGTCTTTCAGACATCTTAAGGATTTAAATGAATGTGTTGATCATACACAAAGGAACAGTGTGCAAACAGCAAAAGCACCAAGTGGAAACATGCAAACACAAACCATGTGTTGATTTTTACAGTAGCAAGCTTTGTCTAACTAACTGCCGTAGAGCATAGAGGGAAAGTCCTGCTCAGACTATAACGGATCACCCACGGCAGTGACGTAATTGTAATCCTGTGTTAGTGTAGTTGTATTATAGCCTCTAAATCATCCTGAAACAGAACAAATAAGCACTTTCAAAACGTTCTGAACTCCGAGAGGAGTAGTGCTAATGATTAATAACAACAAATGTTTAAAGGGAGTTTAAGGGCAGATCATTTCTTATTACAGGCAACAAATCTCCTGCCCTGATTGACTTCCATTATATGGATAAACGCTGATTGCAAGTGGATATAAAACTTCTCCTGAAGGACTCGAAGTGGCTCCAAACTTGTCTGGGTGAGTAAATGAACGTAATATTTGCTAAAAATAAGGAACAGATTAAAAAAAAACAAAAAAACGTTTCCTTTAAAAAGATGAGGGAGGTCCATAATTTTCATCATAGGTATTATCTCAGCCATTATAATTTTTACCAAAAAGTTCTATTTTGGTTTCATTTGACCATTGGACATTCTCCCAATTCTCTTCTAGATCATCCAAATGATTTCTAGAATTGTTAGTTTGGTCCCAGCTCTCTGCAGGTCATTTACTAGGTCCCCACCGTGTGGTTCTGGGATTTTTTCTCAATAATCTTGTGATCATTTTGACCCCACAGGGTGAGATCTTGAGTGGAGCCCCAGACCGAGGAAAATTATCAGTGTCCTCTATTTTCTAAAAATTGCTCCTACAGTGGATTTCTTCAACCCACGCTGCTTTTTCATTGCAGATTCAGTCTTCCAAGCCTGGTGCAGGTCTACAGTTTTAGGTGTCCTTTGACAGCTCTTTGGTCTTAGCGATAGAGCAGTTTGGAGTGTGACTCTGAAGTTGAGGACAGGTGTCTTGTATACTGATAATGAGTTCAAACTGGTCCCAATAATACAGAAGAAGTTACAGGTCTGTGAGAGACAGAAATTTGTCTTGTTTGTTGGTGAAAAAAATGCTTATTTTTCACCATAATTTGCAAATAAATTCTTTAAAACTCAGACTATGTGATTTTATGGATTATTTTGTTCTTTTCATTTTGGAAAGATGGCTATACCTCATTTCTGAGGTATAGCCTACCTATGATAAAAATTACTGTCCTCTCTCATCTTTTTAAGTGGGAGAACTTGCACAATTGGTGGCTGACCAAATATTTTTTTTTGCCCCACTGTAAAGGTTAAAAAGCCCCGGAATTAAAGTTGAACCCTTGGGCACACCACGTGTAATCTTTTGGCCTTTAGAGGAGCGGGTATCTAAACTTACCATAAACGTCTGTCAGTGAGATCGGATGTAAACCGTTTGTGAACAGCACCACAAAGGCCAGTCTGTTTTAAACGGGTTAAAAGAAGCAGGATTTCAGTCTGGTTTCACCCTGAAATTTCTGTAGAATATTTGTACATGAATAAAATGTGTGACCAAGATGGCATTCCAGCGGAGGAATGTTCTCCACGTACTGTTACCAGCTTCTGCATCAGTTCTGTTGCTCTTTCTGTTCTCTGCTGCCTTCTCCAAACCCCAGACGGCCTCGGCAGATGACCGCTTGTGCTGAGCCTGGCTCTGCTGGAGGTTTATTCCTGTTAAAAGGGAGTTTTTCCTTTCCACTGTCGCTTCATGCTTGCTCAGTGTGAGGGATTGCTGAGAAGTCACGACGCAATCTTCTGTGGTTCTCTAATTCCTAAATTAAACATTGTATTGCAATAACTCTTCTTGTAAAGTGCCTTGAGATGACATCTGTTGTGTAATGGCGCTATATAAATAAACTGAATTGAAATAAAATCATTAAGTTGAATTAAAATAAGCTATTATATTTTTTTTCTTAAAAACAGTTAGTTAGACACAGGTCTAAAGTTGTCAAAATCTTTGAAATCTAAATAATTCTTCTTCAACACGGACCTCACCACCGACCCGTTAAAGGCAGTAGGAAATACCCTGTCTGAAGGAAGCAAATCATTAAGGTTAAAATATTATTTCTAAAAATATATATACAATGGCTTAAAAAATAAAGTGGTAACTGGGTCCAAAAGACATGTGGTGGGCCTCACTGAGGAGAAAACTTTATCAAGAATCTCAAGACACATTACCAAGACAAATTACCAAGACAAATTACCAAGTCCAGTTGCGTTTGATTGAAATTTCCTTGAGATAACCATGACCTGGATGAATGAGAATATTCACAGGCTTTTCCACTAGGGTTCGTATGGTACAGAATGGGTAGCTTTGGAATGGTTCTGGCATGTTTCCATTACATATGTCCGGTCCGAGCCAACACCAGCTGACCCCTTTTTTTGGACTACCTCTGCCTTGGTCTAAAGCAGGCTGAAGCGACCCAACACACCCACCTATGGACTGATTGGTCCTGTAATGTGATATCCCTAACACTCCTACTTAGCAGCGGTAGCAGCTGATTGGCCTAGAGTTGTTTGTTTGAAGTGATGTCTCAGAGTCTAATAACAGTCACAGGACCAAGATCAGAAATTTTCTCAAAAGTGAAAATATTCAAAGTGTCAGAGAAAGTTTTCTTTTTCTTTTCATTAAGTAGCTCCAAAAAAACAAAAACGAAAAACTGAGTGCCCTATAAACTGTTTTATAGTGTTTAGAGAGGGTTTTGGTTTTGATAGAGCTGAAGCTGAAAGGTGACGGGGAGAATTTACCTTAACTTGTGTATTTCGATTTTCGGTTCTATATGTTCTATCACTATTCCAGTGTACAGCACTTTGGTTGGCCTCGGCCATGTATAAATGTGCTTTATAAATAAAATAGTATGGTATGGTACCTTGATACGGTCTACAGCTTTGCCAGCAGCTGGGGAGAAAATGGCTTATCAGCTGCAACTTCGGCATCTGGTACATCGGAAAACTGTGAGTGATGACATGTTTCTATCAGGTTTCTAAGAGGAATAGAGATGCGATCGGGGTTGTTATCACCTTCCACAGGCAGGTTGGAGCAGTGAAGTCGGTGTGTGAAAGAATGGAGAAACCACTGTGAGCCTGCAGTGAGGGGAGGAAGAAGGCTAGTATCCAGTGGTAGCAGCAGAGGAGGAGGTCGTGTCAATGGTGATCAGGGAGCTGGAGCAAGACCGGTGCTGTTATCTGCTTCCATAAGCCAGCCGCAAACCCGTGGTTACAGGGAGGAGGAAGCTAGTGTAGCAGCAGAGAGGCCGGCTGTCTCCGCTGTGATCAGAGAGCTGGATCGGTTGCCAGACAGCAGATTTGGATAATCAACAGACTGGATGATCACTGTTTAGATCAGTACCGGCATGACGAACACAGATCAGAAGCAGGAGGCATGAACAGATTGATGTCTGAGAGATGTGAGGTGACTCAAAAGTCTTTTAACTTTTGAGAGGATCTGTGATGTCATGATGACTTTGTGAGTACTTTTTGCTGGAGCTCATGTTAAGCTAAGCCCGCCCATGTTCTTGCCCTCTACCATTCTTCTGAGATAGTAATGGAAACACAACCTACCTGATCTAGACCGTACCATTGAAGTCGCATTGAAGCGACCCTAGTGGAGAAGGGGCATTAGAGCATTCATTGCGAATTCGATGAGGTTGTGGAGAACCACTCTTGAGGCCAATGGCCATCCCCTTGCATAAGTGTCCATCAATTGTGGCACATACCAAGGTGATGTTCTGCCCCCACTGCTGTTCTGCATAGAACCCCCTAAGCCAAATAATCAACAAGATTGGATATGGGGAACCGCCTCAAGAACGGGGCTATGATCAGCCACCTTCTCTACATGATGACATCAAGCTGTATGCTAAGAGTGAACAGGACATTGATTCCCTGATCCGCACATCCAGGATCTACAGCAATGACGTTGGGATATCATTTGGTCTTGACAAATGTAGTAGGATGGTCACAAAGCGAGGCAAGGCAGTCCACACTGAAAGAGTCTCATTCCCAGAGGGAACAATAGCAGACATTGAGGACAGTTAAAAGTACCTGGGAATACCGCAGGAAAATGGCAACCTTGAACAGACAATAAGGTAAGCGGCAACAGCCAAATACCTCCAACGAGTGAGGCATGTCCTAAGAAGCCAGCTCAATGGAAAGACGTCCAAGGCAATAAACAGTTACACCCTGCCATTGATCAGATACCCTGCGGGAATAATAAAATGGCCAGAGGCTGAGATACAGACCACAGATGTTAAGACACGAAAGCTCCTCACCATGAATGGCGGCTTCCATCCCAAATCCAGCACCCTGAGACTGTACGCACACCATAAGGAAGGAGGCCGAGGACTGATGAGCATGAGAGACACTATCCAGGATGAAAGATCGGAGCTCTGTAAGTACATCAAGGACAAGGCTTCAACAGATGATGTACTTAGCGAATGCCTGAGACAATGGCAAAAAGAGGAGGAGCTGGAGGAGGAACCGTCTTATCATTGTTTTACACTTATTGTTTTACACTTCATATTTTATGCACTTTATATTTTAACTTATTTTACATATTTTATTTATTTCCTTCCAGTGTTTCCTCTCTGAGGGCCCCCTGCATCAGGGGCGGTGGTCGGCTGTGGCTGCCTGGGTGCCCCCCAGGTAGTGCTTGGGTGGAGGTACCGTCCCTCCCTCCTCTGGGCGCCCTGGGTCAGTGCCTTGGCTGCTGCTCTGCTGCTGCCGATGCAGATGGCTCCCATGAGCACAGGAATAGGCTATAAGCACCAGAGCGATAGAGGCCCAGATCTACCACACCAGACAAGACCCAAGGTGTAGGCTGTGCAAAGAGTTATCTGAGACAATCCAGCACATAATAGCAGGGTTTAAAATGCTGGAAGGGAAAGCATACGTGGAACGTCATACCCAAGTGAGGGGGCATAGTCTACAGAAACATCTGTGCGGAGAACGGGTTGGAAACTCCAAAGTCAAAGTGGGAAACCCCTCCAAAGGTGGTGGAGAATGACCGAGCAAAGATCCTCCTGGACTTCCAGATCCAGACAGACAGGATGGCAATGGCGAACCAACCGGACATTGTGGTGGTTGATAAAGAGCAGAGGAAAGCCGTTGTGGTGGATGTGGCAATACCAAGTGATGGTAACATCAAGAAGAAGGAACATGAGAAACTTGAGCAATACCAAGGGCTCAGAGATGAGCTAAAGAAGACTTGGAAGGTGGAGGTGACAGTAATACTCTTGGTAAACGGAGGACTCGGGGCACTGACCCCCAGACTGGAGGAATAGCTACAGCAGATCTCTGGACGAACCTCAGACATCTCAGTACAGGAAAATGCAGTACTTGGAACAGCAAAGATACTGCGCAGGACCCTTAAGCTCCCAGGCCTCTGGTAGAGGACCCAAGCTTGGAATTGGAAACACCGCCCACGGTGGGTGAGACGGGAATTTTTTTTTTTTTTTTTTTAACGTGTCCTGTCTAGCAGTATGCTACTCAGAATTGGTGTCTGAGTACCCAGTACGAGCCCAACGGTTTTACTTTCCCAAGCAGAGTATTACAGCTTCGCTGTAGTACGCCACTTGATGTATATGTATGAAAAATCTTTATTAGTGATTACTGTGGGTTCAATTTCCTGACGTCATGGACACTAAACCGAGACAAGAAGGGAGAAAGGAAGAAGGTGAAGAAAAGAAACCGGACCAACAGAGGCGCGAACTGACGACACAAGACAGGGAGGCAAACAAAGAACACAAGAAAACATCCCAGTCCTCCACCTCTGCCGGACGGCAGAGAAACAGTAATAAAAAACAAAAACAACAAACTGTACAGAACCAAACCAATAGTTCGGATCTAGTAGAATAAACTAAGAATTACACATTCACTACACACAAGCATGGATTAATGAACATAATACAAATGTTTCTGGTAAGCTCCTGTGAACAACTAACTAATGATGATAACCTCAGCTTAAGATATGCCCGTCCACACCAATGTCCCCACACCTATGTGTGTGTGCGAGCATGCAGGTCGGAATAAGGTTTCCCCATGCAAGTGATTGATAGCTGGTGTAAGGAACCGTCAATCCGTCCTACAGGAATCGACACAGACATGGAAGAGGCAGGAGATGTATGCATCCAGGGTCCCACAGAGTACAGAGGCCACAGGCGGATCAGCGCAGGGTCGATCACCCACCAAGAGAGGAACAGATGGAAGCCCCAGGGGAACACCCACCAGCCGCAATGCTGGGGCCCGAGAGATCGCAGTGACGAGCCCACGGGCTCCGCCGGAAACCGGCTACGCCAGGGCGGGCCCGTATCAGGATCCGGAGGCCACGGGGACCAGGGGCACCCCGCCCCCCAGCGGGGCCCCAACCAGGGACCAGCCGACAAGGGCCCCCCCCCGCCGCCGCAGGCAAGGGGGACCCGCAGCCAACCGACGGACAACACATTCCGCCGCCAACCCGGACCAATACCCATCGCCAACAACCCGGCCCGCCCCCACACACCCACACGCCAGGGAGCCACAGCAAGAGCCACAGCGGATGTACGCCCTCCCCAGGCCGTGCCCAGCCGGCACCTGGACATCCAGATCTTCTAGCTCCTGGGTCCACATCCCGCCCCACGTAGGGGGCCAAGATCAGGGGCGCAGCCAATGCCGGACAGCCCCACCAGGTGAACAGACCAGCCAGCAGAAGTCCTGGAACCGGCAGGAGGCCTGGGTGCCAGGCACGGTCCCCACCGATCCACCGGACGGCACCAACCTATTCTACAACCCCGGCACCCCCATAAGAGGTGCCCCAGTCAATCCAAGGAGGACGTCGGCCCGAAACAGCGGCCGCCCGACACACCGGACCACCCAGGACCCGCTCGACATGCACCAGGACCGAGCCGGGCCGCAACCGGGACCCCCGGCCCCAGGCATCGAGAGCCATCATCAACCAGCGGGCAGGGGCAACCATCACCGACGGGGAGTGAGGGGAAGGAAGAAGATGCATCAGGGCAGAGAGCAGCCAAACACCCAACCTGACAGGTAGACATAGACAGAGACCCTTCCCTCCCTCTCATGCGTACACATTCTTACAAATACAGGACATACGAAAAAAGGACGCTATACACTCATTCATACCCCCCACAACGGGCCCCTATAGGGGGCCCCCCATGAGGGGTCCCGCCCCCAGCACCAATGCGCCACACCGCCAGGTCGCCACATGTGCGTTCCATGTAAATGTTGCAAGTGTAAGTGTCTAAGTTGCTCAATAAAATCGGGACCCAGGCCGCCACCAGGTAGCGAAGACGGGAATTTTTATTTTGTTTATTTTATCAAAATAAAAGTAATAATAACAATACTTGGGTGGATTTCACCAAGTTTATGGAAAAGACAACAGCTTTTTTTAAATGTAGCTTTTATCATGACGCTGCTCTAATAGATAATAATATCCAGGCCCTACGCCTTCAAACTTTACTCTTCTTTCATTCCTGAGCCAAATCACCAGTAAGGGGTAATCAGAAGATCTTATGTTATTTTGACAACTTTAACAAACTTCAGTTAATGATGTCCCACTGCAGCTGTAGGTGTCTTACATACATTATAAAAAGCCAGAGAGACAAGCCTTACTTCCATTTTTGAGGAAGGAGGATTGATCATACATCCATGCTGACTGTGAGAAAGAAGCTGTTTGTCTCTGTGTTTTAGTGAATCTCCAGTTCCCAGAGAACTTTATTAAGATATGATGCAGATATTGGCTATATTTCCAGCTACCATTGACTGAAACCTTCAGCCTGATCACGAGTCAATGATTGCAAATATTCATAGACTATTGTCAGTATTATTTAGTTGTGTTCAACACATAAGAAGTACGCTGGGTTAAATTTCACTTGTGGGAACTTTTTTTTTAACGATTTAACTGATGGAAATGTAATATAATACGATGTTTAATTCTTCACAAGTATTATTTTTTTATTTGACTACCTATATTGACTCCCAGGCTCTAACATATTTATATTTCACCATCGTCTTGGTTCTGTATGTTTTAATCCTTGGTTCTAATGTTCTGCTGATTGTGGTGATCTGTGTGAACAGGAGCTTACATGAACCCATGTACATTTTCCTCTGTAGCCTGTTTGTAAATGAACTGTACGGCAGCTCAGGCTTGTTTCCCCTCCTGCTGGTTCAGATTCTCTCTGAAGTTCACACAGTTTCTGCTCCGTTCTGCTTCCTGCAGATTTTTATTATCCATTCCTATGGAGCTGTTGAGTTTCTAAACTTAGCTGTCATGTCGTATGACCGGTACCTCGCTATCTGTTACCCTCTGCAGTACAACACCAGAATGACACATACAAAGATTGCCGTCCTAATCGCTGTGACCTGGTTGTATCCGTTTGTTGTGGTGTCCGGCTCAATGTCTCTGATACCAGTGAACCTGTGTTGGAACTATATTGACAAAGTCTACTGTGACATGCACTCTCTGGTCAAACTGGCCTGTACAGACACATCCATATCAAACATTTATGGACTTATTGCTACGTTCAGCACTATCTTCATCTCCTTGCTTCCAATCCTGTACTCCTACATCAAGATTCTTGTTGTGTGTTTCTCTGGTTCCAAACAGACCCGTCAGAAAGCTCTGAACACCTGCACGCCTCACTTAGCCTCAATCTTAAACTTTTCTTTTGGTGGCAGCTTCGAGGTCTCACAGAGCAGATTTAACATGAGTTTCCTGCCAAACATTCTGCGTATTTTTCTCTCGCTTTACTTCCTAACTGCCCAGCCTCTTTTTAACCCGCTGATGTACGGCCTGAAGATGTCAAAAATAAGAAATGTTTGTAAAAATCTAATTCTAAATGTTAAGCACTGACATCATTTTATTGTATTTAAAAGATATTCAGAGTTTACACAACATAGAAATAAAAGTAATCTGTGCCTGATTTAGAATCTCAAATATTTTGTTTTTTATCAGCTTCTTCTTAGTTCTAATTCGTTTCAGTCAACACCCTAATAAGACACTGAAGAACATATTTCAATAAGGTATCCAGAAAAAACATGAACTAATTTTGATGCCTAATTTTGGATTTGAGGAGTTTAGTTCCTTAAAGACTTTTTTTTTACTTTTCAGAAACCTTCCCCTCCCATTTTGGACACATTGTGTACAGTTTTCAAATGGGGTAACATAGTGGGAGAAATAAGAATAATCTTCTTACGAAAAAATGAGTGTCATGTGGCTGATCTCTATGCTTTTTATTTCAGCCATTATAATTGAATCTTTTATTTATTTCCTCAATGATTGAAGACAGAGTTGTTTGTAATGCACGAATATTGACATAGTTTTTACAGATTAAGTAGTGCGATTTGCACAAAAATATTTTCTTGTAAATAAAGAGAGGCAGTTTATAAAGACAATTTCTTCATTGGTTAGAACAGTTAGACCAAGATTGTTTGACCAGTTTTATGAAAAAAAATTGACATTTGTTAAACAAAGATCAAATTCAGGTCCTTCAGACATTTTAAGGATTTAATGTCTTGTTCATGAACAGTGTACAGACAGTAGAAGCACCACTCAAAAATACCAAGATGTTAAACCATTAACTCTAAAACATTATATTGTATTAGGAGTCATCACCTGAAATTTTCACTTTTCCATATTAAAACATGTATAGTATAGTTTCTTAATGATTTTATACTTTTTAAAAATGTTTTTACTTGTTTTCAGCCCATGTGCACAAACACAAGATCCACACAATATTTTTTCCTGTCTTGACGTCAAACCGGCAGATATATCACATATAAACACCGCAGACCAATGCTGCCGCAAGCCCATGCTGCCACTCTCCCCCATTCCCCTTGTGGCGAGGCGCACAACAAAGCCCCAGGCAGGATTCGATCCCATGACTCCCAGGTTTAACAGGTTAAAATATAGAAATAATAGTGGATAAAAAAAGGGGTAAGTATTTGGTAATATTTGATATTTCCCTTGTTCAAATGTAAAATCTGTCTCATGTCATGGGATAATTTCCTAGAGATGTAGATAAGGATGATTAATTCTCAGATGGAGTTTTAACATATTCTTTCTCTCTCTTTAACATAGTGTTTACCTTCCTGCCTCTGACTGTTGTCTGCCTTTGTGTGAGTTAGAGGGTGACAATTTTTTGGGATTCCCACGGGTCACGTGATTCTTGCAGGATTCCCGCGGGACGGGAGTCAATTTCACTGTTGGTAATGTGATTGGGACAGGACAGTAAATAATCTACGGGATCAGACGGGAAACGGGAAATTATCTTTTTTTTTTTTTTTTTACATTTATCTTGTCAGATATCAGGGAATTAGCTTTAAAAAAATGACGCTGCGATGCGGTGCCAATGTGTGTGGTTATTAACTCTGCTGCAAAATGCAATTCCATCGGGTCTTATACACGGCACGCACCAAAACTGAAACTGCTACGTTGTTGCTACACCACCTGGATAAACTGGTAAGCATATGATATCCGACTGAAAATGTGTGTATCTTAATAGTTTGGTAGTCAGAATAATTGAGTCCATTCATGACGTGGTAAGTTGGCCAAACAACGAGAATGCAGGATATGGTTAAAGATGGCGGATAAAGCTAAATAGATGATCTTTGATACTGTGCTAGGCTATGGTTTTAAGGGAGGCGGGGGGAGCGAGCGCCATAGGAGGTAAATTACTAATCTACGGGATTCGGGTCGGGAGTCTTTCTCTCTGGATTTTTTCGGGACAAGATTTTTTTTGGGGGGCTGTCACGTGATCGGGACGTGACAAGAGTATTTTTTTGGGATCGGGACGGGAGCGACAATTAATTCCCGATATAACACTCACACCCTCTAGTGTGAGTGTTATATCAGCGCTACTCTAGCCAAAACAAAAGCACATAGGAGTCCTTCAGTTACATCATTGTAGGTAAAAGGTCAACTTAGCCATCAGCATTATGGAACATTCGATGAAAATGTATTTTTGACAGAGCAACAGTTAACAGCCTCTCTCAGGCCACGTCCTGCTCTTGGTAGCAGGATGTGGAGAACTTTCTGTCACTGCAATGCCATCTTAGTCAGGGTCATCAAGCAGGGCGGGTCAGGAGCACCTACTGTAGGAAGAGACTAAGAGAAAACAGGTTAGCGCTTGAATTGACAGCACATCACGCAGTTGGGGAGAAGTAGGAGAGAAAGTAGGAACAGACCCTAATAATGTCCTCCAACAGCCTAAAGCAGCATAGCTACTAACATTAACCTGTCTCCTAGCTACTAGGAGACCTAGCTACTAACACTTTCTACCTGGCTTACATTAATCTATATCTACCTAGCTACTCTACCTGACAACTAACATTAACCTATCTCTTCCTATCTACCTGTCTAACCTGTCTCTAACTGCCTATTAACATATCTCTAACTGTAAGCTTTGTTAAAGAGGAAAGTTTTAAGCCTAGTTTTAAAGATAGACAAATTGTCTGCTTCACGAACCAACCCTGGGAGCCGGTTCCATAGGAGGGGAGCCTGATAGCTGAAAGATCTACCACCCATTCTACTTTTAGAAATCCTAGGAACTACCAGTAAACCTGCAGTCTGAGAGCGAAGGGCCCTGTTAGGAACATTTGGAACAATCAGGTCTCTGATGTGTGGCCTGTATGATGGAGCTAGATTATTGAGAGGTTTATATGTCAGAAGGAGGATCTTGAATTCTATTCTAGATTTTACTGGGAGCCAGTGAAGAGAAGCTAAAACAGGAGAAATGTGATCTCTTCTTTTAATATTCATCAGAATCCTAGCAGCAGCATTTTGGACTAACTGAAGACTTATAATTGTTTTCTGTGAACTACCTGATAATAAAGAATTACAGTAATCCAGCCTTGAAGTAACAAAGGAATGGACTAGTTTTTCAGCATCACTCCTGGACAGGATGGTTCTAATTTTTGCAATATTCCTAAGGTGAAAAAAGGAAATCCTAGAGGCTTCTTTAATGTGAGATCTAAATGACATATCTTGGTCAAAAATGACACCAAGGTTTTTTGCTTTATTACTGGAGGCTAATTTAATGCCGTCTAGGTGAAGGGGTTGACTAAGTAGTTTCTTTTTCAGAGCTTCTGGTCCAAAGACGACAACTTCTTGTTTTATCAGAATTCAGAAGCAAGAAGTTTAGAGTCATCCAAGTTTTGATATCTTATAGACATGCCTGTAGTCTCACTAACTGATTGGATTCATCAGGATTTATGGATAGATATAGCTGTGTATCATCTGCATAACTATGGAAATTTATCCCATGTTGCCTAATTATTTTACCAATAGGAAGCATATATATAGTAAAAAGAATCGGCCCAAGCACTGAACCCTGTGGTACTCCGCAAGTAACCATTGAGGCCGAGGAGGATCTATTGTTTACCTGAACAAACTGAAATCTGTTGGACAACTAATATTTAAACCAGCCTAGTGCTGTTCCTATTATACCGACACTTTGAAGCCTTTCTATGAGAATATTGTGGTCAACAGTGTCAAAGGCAGCACTGAGATCTAACAGACCAGAATGGTCACCAGTCCTTTGTCTAAGGCTATGAGAATGTCATTAGTAACCTTCACCAGAGCTGTTTCAGTGCTGTGATGAGCTCTAAAGCCTGACTGAAATGTCTCAAACAGCTCATTATTGTTTAAATGCTCACATATCTGGTGTGCAACTATTTTCTCAAGAATTTTAGATAAAAAGGGAAGATTAGATATCGGTCTATAGTTAATTAAGTCGTTTTGATCAAGAGAGGGTTTCTTAAGTAGAGGTTTAATTACAGCAATCTTAAACACAGACTTCATCTTCTGGATCCACACTCAGTAGAAATGACCATTTATTTAAAATATGTCAGGACTCACTATCAGCAATGGAAACTCCCGTAAGTCATGAGCAGTGTTGGGTAGTAACACGTTATTAGTAGCGCGTTACTGTAACGCAGTTACATTTGTAAGTAACTAATACTCTAATGAGTTACTGTTTAAATACAATAACTCAATTACTGTTACTCTATGGCACGTTTTTCCGTTACTATTTTTTCTGCAAAGAAAAAAGGCAGCAGGTGTGCTTTTTCCTGTTTAAGCAGGTGATGCATTGTCGGTGTGTATTTTTTTAATTTTTTTTATTTGCGTGCAGTCATGGCGGATCGAAGCAAGAGCAAACCTAGTTTTTCATCCTGGAAATATGCTCATTATTTTACATTAATCGAGCACAAAGAGAAGAACATTCTACTAAAGTGCAACCTATGTCTTTCTGGATCGAAATTCCTGTCTACGGCAACAAACAGCAACTCCAATTTGTCGAAGCACCTCCAGAAACGACATGCATCCACAAAGCTAGTTGAGAAGGAGGCTGACCCCGCGTCCGAAATGAGGCAAGCCCCGCCAACCAGACAACACTGTTAGCATTAGCCAGGGAGAGATTAACAAGGCCATTGCGCGTTTTATTGTCGAGAACATGCAGCCAGTTTCAACTGTGGAATCGCCCGCTTTCCGTCAGAGGGAGACAATGATCTCTCATGACTCATGACTCATGAGAGATCATTGTCTCCTTCTGCCGGTGAAGTTGGAACTGTTTGCAGGTTATACATGACTCGATCATCTCATCTATGTCCGTTGTCATGCCTGGCCCATACCAGTGTACCCTGGCTAAAGCCTTCGTATGCTGCATGCCCTGTTGAACTACATGCAGTCTCAACAAGTCTGAACTTGAATGCTTGGAGGGATAATTGTGTCTTCTTACTACTATTCTTATAGACACTGTGTGCCTTACAGGCCAGTATTGTTTTATTAGCTCCTCCACTTGCTTTCTGTGGTGTGGCCAGCCTCGTTTGTGGGTTTCCAGTACAGCTTGGAGCACAGTATCTGCCCGTGTTTCCATTTTTAGTTCAGTTAAGGTCTCTAGAGTCAGTGCCTCTGTTGCCTCCAAGGAATAAATCACTTTTTATTCAAAAATATCGCACTGTTCCTGTGGATCACGCGCCGCAATCTGTAGTTCTTTACCAATGTCTAGATGACATTCAAGTCGTAGCACTGTAGCTGAAGTAGCATCCTTTGCAGTCTACATGGTGCCGCTCCCAGTGGCTTTCTCAGGATTGTTTCAAATGGTTTGACTTTGACTTCATAGACATACAGTGGGGTTAACAAGTATTTGATACACTGGTGCTTTTGAAGTTTTCCCTCTTACAAAGCAAGTAGAGGTCTGTAATTTGTATCAAAGGTACCCTTCAACTGTGAGGGACAGAATATTAAACAAAAATGCAGAAAAAAAATCACAGTGGATGGCTTTTAATTAATTCATTTCTTTTTTATTGCATGACGTAAGTATTTGATCGCCTATCAACCAGTAAGAATGTCGGCTCCCACAGACCCCAAGCTTTCCTGCTCTCCACTCATTACCTGTATTAACTGCACCTGTTTAAACTTGTTACCTGTTTAAAAGACACCTGTCCACACACTCAGTCAAACTCCAACGTCTGCACAATGACCAAGACCAACCCCATAACAGTGAACATATCCCCCCGCATTTAAATGAGCACTACACTCGGTATATGAGCGGCACTATATACTACACTCAGCAAAGGAAGAGCCTGAAAAACATCAACCAGAGGTTCTTTAGCTGAAGATGGAGATCGGGTAAGGCTTAAGGTTTTGGGCCTGATCTTTCAGAACTACTTTGACAATATGAATCTTTGCAGTCTGTGAGATATGGTGTGTGTTGGGTAATTTTTAATCTGTAAAGCACTATGAGATTAAAAGCACTTTATAAATTGACTGATCAATTAATTGATTCATTCATATATTCGTTAAGGTCTACAGAAGTACCGTTAGAAGTAATAAAGACCATTGTCCTGTTTGAGTGAAAGTCAAAGACAAGACAAAAATGGTTTAGCAACATCCTTCTCATCATAGACTTGCAGAAGCAGCTTGTATATTAAGCTTGTTTATTAACATTTAAGTTAACAAGGAAGTTCTGATAATTTCATTTTTAAACTTTATTCTAGTTTTTGCTAGCTTATACATGTTTGACTCCTATATACAGAGTTCCAGAAGGGCCAATAGCACCAGGTCCTCTTGAGGGTTTCAAAGATAAAAAACTGGGTTCGGGAATCAGGATCCATCCTATGGACGGAGAGTAATGGTTTGCATTTATATAGCGCTTTTCGATTCTAATATTAATTCACTCTCAAATTCACACACTGGTAGAAGCATAATATGATTTTAGCTACGGCTGCAGGCTGATGGAAGCAAGGTTGCAGTTTCGCACCATTAACCCCACCATTAGACAAGGTGAGTGAAGTAGCAAAGAACTGAACCCACAGTTTTCTGGGTCAAAGGCTAAAAACTCTACCAGTGAGCTAAAGCCACAGACTCATCATTAAAGAGATGCTGTGGTTTGCTAAGGTTTTCTGAAGGACCTATTTATTTATTTACTTTCTGCTATCCCTTAACTTCTTGAAACTTAAACCAACTTTAGTTAATGATGTCCCACTGCAGCTGCGGTTGTCTTCAAAAGATCATAAAAGACCACAGAGACGGGCTTCAGCTTCATTTGGAGGGTGGAGGATTGATCATGCATCCATGCTGACTGTTAGAAGGAAGCTGTTTGTCTCTGTGTTTTAGTGAATCTCCAGTGTCCAGAAAGCTTTATTAGGAGATGATGCTGCAAATATTAGCTTGTATTTCCAGTTACTGAAACCTTCATCCTGGTCACGACTCAATGATGGGAAATGTTCAGAGACTGTTGTCAGTATTATTAAGCTGTCTTGAACATATAAGAAACAGGCTGGGGTTAATTTTAGTTTTGTTGCTAAAAACATTTAACTACAGGACATTTTTTCTATGATCTAATTTATGGACATTTCATTTAATAAGATGTTCAATTCCTCACAGGATTTCTTTTTTTATTTGACTGCTTATATTGACTCCCAGGCTCTGACTTATTTATATTTCACCATCGTCTTGGTTCTGTACCTTTTAATCCTTGGTTCTAATGTTCTGCTGATTGTGGTGATCTGTGTGAACAGGAGCTTACATGAACCCATGTACATTTTCCTCTGTAGCCTGTTTGTGAATGAACTGTACGGCAGCTCAGGCTTGTTTCCCCTCCTGCTGGTTCAGATCCTCTCTGAAGTTCACACAGTTTCTGCTCCGTTCTGCTTCCTGCAGGTTTTTATTGTCCATTCCTATGGAGCTGTTGAGTTTCTAAACTTAGCTGTCATGTCGTATGACCGGTACCTCGCTATCTGTTACCCTCTGCAGTACAACACCAGAATGACACATACAAAGATTGCAGTGCTGATCGCTGTGACCTGGCTGTATCCGTTTGTGGCAATGTCTTTCATGATGTCTCTGATACCAGTGAAGTTCTGTTGGAACCAGATTAACAAAGTCTACTGTGACATGCACTCTCTGGTCAAACTGGCCTGTACAGAGGCGGTCATAACAAACTTTTATGGACTCACTGCTACGTTCAGCACTATCTTCATCTCTTTGCTTACAATCCTCTATACCTACATTAAGATCCTTGTTGTGTGTTTCTCTGGTTCCAAACAGACCCGTCAGAAAGCTCTGAACACCTGCACGCCTCACTTAGCCTCAATCTTAAACTTTTCCTGTGCTGGCAGCTTTGAGATCTCACAGAGCAGATTTAAAATGAGTTTTCTGCCAAACATTCTGCGGATTTTTCTCTCGCTTTACTTCCTAACTGCCCAGCCTCTTTTTAACCCGCTGATGTACGGCCTGAAGATGTCAAAAATAAGAAATGTTTGTAAAAATCTCATTCTGAATGTTAAGCACTGACATGATTTTATTGTATTGAGCAATTATTAAACATATACATAATGTAGCAATAAAAGTAATCTCTTTTTTGACTGATGCATATAAAAAAGTAATAATGAAAAATAATCACATATATGAAAGGCTTCCACCTCCAGAGGATAAATATAAAATATGTCCCGATCAGCATTCGGGGCCTCCGATCCCGATCCGATTTTTTTAAACCTCAAATCCGATCCGATTTCGAGTCTTGATCCGATATTTTTCCTTTAGTATTGAAATGTATAAAACTGAAATATATTTATAGCAAGTACTTAACTTTTCAATAATACTAGATTCATTAATAAGCATTACCATTATTACTGCAAATCCCATTAAATCAAAATCTTAGAGTTAAAGGTCAATTTTGGTTTAATATTTCAGACAAAAGTAAAAAGCAAGACATTTAGTTAAGTATTCTATCTATTTATATATATATTTATTTGGAAGTATTTCTGGCAGACTGCTGTTGTGTGCTGCTCTACCACTTTCATGGGATCATATTCTCCATAGTTCTGAGTAAATATGTGTAAAGCCCACATTGCTGCCAGTTTGTCAGTTGCAGTATTATTGTTGGTGGTTTCACTATAAGCCTAAATATCGTACACTCCTGAACTCAGCACAGATTTCCTATGCTGTTTAAATCCAGCAAAGCTACACCTCCATCTGACTTTTATTTTTCCTCCCCACTGTGGGAGCAAGAAGAGCCTTCCTCCTTCTTTTGGTTAATTGTTGCGTGTAAAAAAACAGAAGATGAGTTTATATGCCTTTTAAAGACTGTTAAGTATATTTGTTGAAGGTTTCCCATATTAGAACCTTTTTTAATCTGCTAGGCTGATTTGTGGTAAATGAGAGTCCGTCTTTGCACCGCTACAGGGGTTTGAATTATTGCGCACAACTAGGATGTACTTTTTTAAAGATCAGCGCGACTCGTGAGCTAACATAGCCGATCTCTGATTACTGAAAAATGCGAGAATATCAGCCGATCCGATCTTGAGATCGGGACCGGGACATCTCTAATAAAAAAATATTCAAAATCATGTTTTTAAACAAAGTTGATGTCTTATGACTTGGAGCCAAGAAGACTCTGCAGAAAGTATTTTAGAAAGGTTTCCAGTAGAACTTGATTTTGATGCCTCATCTTAGAGTTTTGGAGTAAGATACCAACTAAAAGACTTTGTTCACCTATAGAAAAGCTTTACTTAATGTTAGGGAAAATAATAATGTTGTATTATTATTATGTTTTTAGGGTACCTTTCTTTATCACATAGTTTTAGATGTAATTTTTAAATGGAATTTGGTTTCAGACATATGTTGCTTGGTGTGACACCCTGTTCTTTTAAGAAGCCAAATGAAGTTTCACTAAATAAAGAGCGCCTGCAAAGAGGATGGGCTTTTGTGACCAGGAGACGAGCTGAGAGGAGGAGAGCAGACACACCGTCAACCACAGTATTCTGCTGGTCTCCCTCTGAAAAATCTTATTCTATCTCCCTTTGCAGAGCTCACTAACTTCAATTTCTCTCCGACCCCTGTGTGTGATTCTTTCTAGGTCAACCACTATTTCTATCTAACACTTAATATTTTGCACTACATTTGTTTTTGTTTTTTGGTGAAGATATTTAAGCACTTCTATATTAACATCCTCTATCATTAAAGAACTCAAGCATTCACACAAATGTTAAAAAAATGCAACAGACTTTTATTAAATGGTTGAGGGGAGGCTTTTTGAATGCTTTATTTAAGTCAATGTGGACCATCCATCGTCAACAGTGCAATTGACTGTGAAAACGTTAGCAAATCAATGCCTTCACCAGCAGATTTCCGCCCAGAGTTCTAAAGTATCGAGTAATGAGCCTTTTTTCAATGCAATTGGATCGAAAGGTTCATTGGTTCGAAAGGCTTAACATCACCATCACTACTGGAGGGCTCTGAAAGCCTTTGTGTTGTTGGAGGTCTGATCTGCTCTGCTCTGGCTCTCTCATCATCTCCAGGCGTGTGTCTGTTAAAGCCAGTCCCTGAAGCCAAGTGATCAGCAGAGTAGCTCAATGGACCAGTGGGAAGGTTAGAGGGGAGGTCCAACCACCTGGGATGACAAAACCACACATTTTTATCTGGTGGTCCAGTGGATGGTTGCTCTTACATTTCACAACTTCTCCATTATTTGCAGATTTTGAAAATGCCAGAGTTTTCACGCTGCCAGATCGGTTAAGCTGTCATTGATAAGAGACTTCTGATCACATACTTGACAACTGGCCCTGCTGCTGGATTACAGACTACACGTTGTCAGTTTAGATAACAGAATAGAGTGATTTTTTAACTGCAGCAAGTGACAGGTAATAAAAGCATTTAGATTCACACAAGAAAAACAGAAAAAGCTTAAAAAAACAGAATTAAGACAAGTATATCTACATAAGGGATAAAAATGCAAAAGCAGGTACTGTGCAGTTATTAGAAATGAAGTGGCATGCTCAGATTTCAATGTGCAACTTTGTAGGATCATTTAAAAACAAACTATTTACAGAATGTAAATGTAATGGAGTCAAACGTACTTCATTTAATAACTGGATTTTCTGAGAGACAAGTAAACAGGGACTTGGCACTCAACTTAGTCCGGTTTCTCCAACCGGAGTTCGGGTTTCTCTAACCCCAACTACGATCAGATTAGAGATATTGTGCACATGTAAACGTAGCTACTGTTCCAATGCTAGAACTTCCCTTTATACTTTTATTACTACATCCCTCATTTTTATTTAAGAAAATTATCTTTACCTTTATCCTCGTGGTTCAACATCCACAAACTAAGTATAAAGGGAAGTAGTAGAGTTTTACATTTTATGTAACCAACTAAAATGACCTGATAGATTTTCTGAATGTTTAGTTTCCAGTTAAACAACACATTGAGTTTCTGTTTCGGCTGGTGAACATGAATTTATAGAAGCATTTAGACATGAAGGGATGTTGGACAAAAGAGTCCCAGTCTTTAGACTATGTTACTAAAACAGCAAAATATTTTAAAAGGTGTTTGATTATTTATGGTATTTCTCTTATCTAATATAATGAAAAAAGTTTTTCCTTGTTTTGTTGTTGTTCTTTTCTCAGTTAAGCACATTGGAGAATAAAAACCCAAAGCAGCATCCTGGAGCTGATTTGCCGTAACCATGGCGACAGCATAGCATCCTCCCTTGGTCTCTCCTATTGCTGAGCGCACTAATTGTCCCGTGTCCAAACGTCCACACAGAAACGTCCTCTGGGTTCCAACTGGTAACACAGAGTATCTCCACCGGGGCTCATTACTAACATGATACAGTAAACATGATGCAACCACACAGATGACCTCCAACTGTGACCCTGAAACCGACCTGCCGCCCGCTGTGGTTTCATCTATTATTACAGTTTAATATGCTGGAAAAAGAAGGTCATGGATGAACTCGGAAAGCTCGAGCAGCGTAGTCTCTAAAGAAAATCTCACATTGTGATCGACTACTTAGCTTCTTAGTTGTAATTTCCCCAAATATTAATTTACTTAAAATAATTTTAGAAGAATTGTTAGTACTGTGCCCACTTCTGGGTATGATGTAGGATAATATGTGCTTGTATCACGACGATGTTCCAAAGGTCCTGGCTGAGGAAGAGACGGGTGCAGCTGCAGGACTCTGGGCAGGCCTGTTCCATTAAAAAATTCAAGTCTAATTGATTAACGGAACAGAATTATCAGCAACAGTAGTGCTGACCTAAACACCAGAGGACACAATCTTTTTTGTAGAGTTTTTCCCTAATCAACATCATGGACCGACACTTTCTAGCTTCCAGGGTCTGATTTGTTGACTCAGAATAACAAAGAACCTTATCTATACTTTTAACAATCAGGAGCAGCAAAGTATGACATGAGTTTTACAAAAATCTCCCTTCTTCTCATTCACCCTGTCAGCTCTGACTTATGCTGCATTCACACCAGTCAGTGCATCCAGGCAGCAGGAGAGCTCGATTACATGCAGAGTCTATGGTACCTACACATAAAGCGGGCGTCAAGCTGCCACACAGCAAATCGCGCGCGTTGGCGCTGCAGTTGCCAATGCCGACTGCAAAGTGTCCATGCAGCTGGCTTTTAATTTAAAGCACCAAATTTGGTCGGTTTAAGCGGTTTGATGCCTGGACGCGCTGAGCGGTGTGAATGTGGCTTTAAATACCACAGAAGGTTTTGTTCGTGAAGCCTGGATACACAAAACAGGGCCAGAAAATTGCACAAGTCACGTTCTTTGAGCTTAAGAGGGAAAAAATACAGTGGAAAAATGTGAGCAACTTTCAGCAAACTCCGTCCCTTACTTACACAAATTTAGGACACGGGGAAACAAGCAGCACACCCGTTGAGATGACAAAATATTTTCAGACTTCCAGCAAACAAATGCAAAACCAACAGTCAGCCTTACCAATGTCTCTGAATCCAAACGTCCTTATTTGATTGATTTTTAGCATTTAGGTCAGTAAAAATACTCTAGTATTTTTTAATTGTTTTGTCTGTGCACCAGTTACGATGCTGCTCCATGGTAATAGCTGCTTAAGCTAGCAGCCAGCATGGCAACCTGCAAACTTGGAGGGAGTTTGATTCAGTCTGGTGCGGCAGCAAAGGCTCCTGGGACATTTTGTAAATTGATCAAATGTAACTGTGTTCTTATAAAGTCCGCAAATATAAATATGTGCACAAATATTTTCTACAAGCCCCTTTTAATTCCTTGTAATACATTTTTAGACCTAATTCGTGATATTTCAATTCTAATGTAAGCGCCATCCATGAGGACTATATGCAGCCCAACAAACGATGAGCAATGTTTGAACAGTGTGGACTTTTATGTCAGACATAGGACATCCATGGGGGGGCCAACTTCGGCCCCGCGGGCCCTACATTGGGCACCCCTGGTTTAGACAGAATGTGGAACCTCAGCATGTGTAGTACTTTCATAATTAAACAGCTATATTGGTGATAAAAACACGGACAGCAGTGGGTATGTGATAACTGCATGGGACTGTCAGGCGCCGCACTCTCTCAGCCCACCCTTCCTGTTTGGAAAGGCATCGTGTAATTTCAGCGATATTGACCTGAAAAATATCGAAATCATGGAGAATAAATAATAGAACAGTCAAGAGGACAGACTGATTACATTTTAACATTGATAGTATCTTTTTTGTCAGCTAAAGCCTCACCAATGTAACATGTCATGTTGTTCTTTGTTTGGTGTTAAAACATTCCACATGCCTTCCTCTTTACCGTAGAATCTCCTCCTTGATCCGTGCTTTTCTGTTTTTGTGTGTCTGCTCTGTCCTTTCAAGTCTGCAGTCAACCAAAGGTTAAACTGGGCCCGGTTCTGGTTCTGTTGGAGGGTTCTTCCTTTTAGAGTGGAGTTGTCCTCAGCACTAACGCCATGCGTTTGCTCAGGAGGAGCGAATGCTGCAAGTCAGTGATTCATTGCAACCTGCTGGGGTTCCATAGATATAAAACTTTTATATTGATGTAAATAATAAACTACATTGTCTACTAAATATAGGATTAATTAAAAAAATATATCTACACTTAAATTCTGTTCTGTTCTTGCTTTGCTGCTGTTATAAACAAATTTCCCTATTTTGGGAAAATAAAGGATTGTTCTATTCGATTCTGTTCTATTCATAATTTTAATTATTTTATTTGTATTGTCACAGGTGCAATTTGATTTTTAAAAAGTGCTCTCTAATTTGTGCGTCATCATTTATCAAATAAAAATAATGAAAAATAAATAAAAACCAGTGGCCAAAGCCAACACACTCACAGACAGTGCATTTCATCCGTGTGAAAAACATATTTGATAGTGTCTGTGAAAATATTTCTGTGTGCCTGGATTGATTTAACAATATTTCTGTCAACTTTATGTTTTTTTAAAATAAACTGATGTGAATTCAGTCGCTGTCAAGTAAAAACTGGTAATTTTTGGTAATTTCTGGTAATTAACTGGAGGTTCATTAAGTCAAGAACATTATCTTCTTCATGAGATCATACAACAGTGTCTTCAGTCAGAGGTTTCTTCAGTTTTGCTGGAACACTGACTGCTACAGCAGATCCTCCCTGCACACGGCCATCAGCATCGTAAAAAAGTCCCAAATGAATTGAATAGAATGAGTTACAGAAACACTTCATCTTACTCTGGGATCAATAAAACATTTTTGGAATTTGAAATGAATACTTTCTGTTTATTATACTCCATTGTGTTACTTTATAGGACAAAATGAGGACGTTTTTTTTTATACGTTATGAAGTCGTTTGCTGTTTGTTTTCTCAGTTTGGTTGTGCAGCACTGTCTGTGAGGAGCTGGGCCTCACAGTATAAAGATCAGCTGCATCGGAGGTTTTCATCAGTGACCGATCGTTTTAGTCTTCCAACAACCTGCAGATATCTTTGCTACTCTGCTCACATGTGAGGAGCTCCACCTGCTCAGGTCCTGTAGGTCTCCATCCGTCTCCGGCTTTTTGTCTGTTGGGTTTTAATGATGTTGAAGATTTTACAGCAAAATGTTCTTCATGTTCGGCTTAAAATATTGTATGCCTTTATTAAAAAAGTGGATTCTGTTTAAATGTAAGCTTAGCAAACATTTTATGCTGTTGACTTGTGTTTTCCATGAACTCATATTTCTTGTTGCTCACTGCTGCTTGAAGATTTCCAGATAAGTTATTTGTCTATAAAATCTGACCTTTCTATTTCCTCCACAGCAGATTAGACTGTTGATCTTATAGTTGAAGATGCTGACAGTTTAACATGATAATCTCTATGCTGGGACCTGTTTCCAGATCAGTTTTTGTATTTTACCCTCTTTGACATTTCCAGTGTGACCAGTTCAGTAGAACAACAGAGGTTCAGAAGTTCCTGTTCTAGGTGTTTAGGACAGCAAAAAAGGTACATCAGTCCACAGATAAACAACAAAAATTTAACTTGTCATCATTTATTTCAGAAATATTAAACCAAAATGTAAGAAACGCCAATGATTCAGCTCCACCCTCAGCAGTAACAACCCTCAGCTCTAGTTTCTGTCGTCTCGTTGTGTGATTCACTTATCTTTCCTGTGTTGCTTCTGATCATTGAGGTTTGCAGACATTTTGTTTGAGCACAGCTCCAAGAAGGTCCCACAAAGAAATGTTTTTATTAAATTAATCTGGACTTTGACTAAGCCATTGCAACACCACAAATCTTTTATCTTTTTTGCTCATTCTGCCGTTGATCTGCTGTTTTGTTTGAGATCATTGTTTTGTTGATGACCTAGTTTAGGACAAGAGTCAGATGTTGGTCAGATGGACTCACATTGGACTGTAGAAGACTTTGGCTGTGGCTGCAAACCATGAGCCTACCACCACCGTACTTGACATTTGGTCTGAGAAGGTTGCACAAATATACTTCCTTTTTTTTGTGGGGTTTTTTCCAGACATGTCACTGTGTTTTTCTACCTAACATCTTGTTGTCGCAGATGTCCTATACTAAAAATGCAGCTTTTTAAGCCCCAGTAATGCTGGAATCACATTATATATATTAGGCCGTATATTAAATAAGATTTTATTGATTAAAATAGCAAAACTATTTATTGCACTATTGGCTTGTTCGGAATCTGCTGAACTCTGGGTTTCTTCCTAGTAGTCACAGGCTAGAGTTAAAATGCCAGGTTGTTCTGATGTTAAAAAAATAAATAAAAAAACGATCAATACATTTAATTTAAAGCATTTTCTACACATTAAATTACAGTTATTCAGTACAATTTAAGTAGCAAACAAGTAAATCTGTTCAAAGGCTAAATAATTCTACAAAATAGCTTCAGAATATTGGTTACATCACAGAACACATCATTGAATAAAACTTTCTAATACGTCCTTCTACTTTTTGGTATATTATTGCAGTTTTTCATTTTGATCATATTTAACTTTACTCATCTGTACTTTGGAAATGTTCTCTGATAGTGAGGAAGGATAGTGCAGAGGTGACCCCAGAGATTTTAGATGTGAAATCTTGGGAAATCTTATTCAACACCTTTAAGTTTCCTCTCATAAACTAATTATTTGTTTATTCAGGTACATGCTTGGTTACAATGGAATGTTAACAAACAAACATTTGAATTATTCTTCAACTTGCTAGAAGATGGTTTAGAACCTGAGGGTTTTGGGTCAAAGAGCAAACAGTCAGAACCTCCTGCAGTCCTTAAGTGTCTCTGTGGCCCCTCCTGGCATCAACTCTGACCAATTTCACTTCCAATCTTTTCCTCGTCAATCGTTAGTGAAATGTCCAGTTTTTGTTCTCTTCCATATTTTCTCCAGTTATCATTTTAGATGATGTCGTAAAAATATAAACCTTTTTACATCACAAAATAATTAACATGCCACTGCATCACCGTGGAACACGTTTCAGATTTGTCTCGACCAGTGGTTGCCACCTCCAGTCATCTGTGATTGATATGCTGCAGTTTTTCCGGGTTTACCTGCTTTAGCACACCTGAATAGAAGAATCTAAAAGGTTCCAGCATCTTATGACAGGAAGACGTCTTAATTCAGCCAACTGAACTGTGACGCCGAACCCTGAGGACATTGAAGGACACTGCTCTGCATGTTTTAGATGGGCTTTTTTGCCCCACACACCTGACTCAAATAAAGTTTTCATTAACAGGTTATTTTGGAAGTCAGAGAGGGAATTAAATGATCTATAGAAAAGGACATCAGAGCAAGGGAATTACGTGTTCTAGATCTGCCATTGTTTATTGCACAGATTGTATGCTGATTGCCTATCAGTCTGAACTTTCTCTCTTTTCCTGCAGCATCATTTAAACCCATGTTGCTAATTTATTTTATACTACTTGTAATTCAACATGTGACAGGTTTACAGACTTGCACAGGTTTTATACGCCATAAATGTGTACCTTTAGGTTTTCGAATCTAAAGCTTTCGGTTTTACCTATAAAGGAAATTAACTTCAATTTAACATTTACTATGAAAGTCAACTAAAACCTAAAGTCTGTTAATTTTTTCACATTATTCACACGACACGTAAATATCTTCTTTCCCTCCTTCTCTGTATTCAGGTGGACTGGATCAAGGCTATTACCAGGCAGGGTTTAGTTAAAAGGAGATGCAGAACGTCTCCTCGCACAAACACTTTACCCTGAATGGTTTTAATGAACTCGGAGAACTGAGGCCTGTCCTCTTCGTCCCGTTCTTCCTCATGTTCGTCGTGGCTCTGCTGGCCAACTCCCTGCTGATGTATGTCGTCATCTCTCAGAGGAGCCTTCATCAGCCAATGAACATCCTCATCGCAGGCATGGCTTGTGTCGATCTCTGCCTCCCAGTGTTCTTTGTTCCCAACATGTTGCTCAGCTTCCTGTTTGACTGGAAGGGGATCTCTCTGACTGGCTGCCTGGTTCAGATGCACTTCATCCACTTCTTTGGAGCTTTTCAGTCCACCTTCCTGGTGTGGATGGCTCTGGATCGATACTTTGCCATTTGCATGCCGCTCTACTACCATGAACTGATGGCGTTGCAGAGATTCCTGAAGTTTGTCATACCACTTGCAGCCAGAAACATTCTCCTCATCACTCTGCTTGTGAGTTTGGCTGGAAAGCTCTCTTTCTGCAAAGATGCGATAAATCACTGTTTCTGTGAGCACATGGCTTTAGTGGAAATGGCCTGTGGAAGCACCGCCATCAATAACCTTACAGGTTTAATTGCTGTCTTTCTCATCCTTGTCTTTGACTTCCTATTAATCGCTGCCTCTTACATTCTGATATTCGGCTCCATGTTGAGGTCTAGCACCACCAATGTCAAAGCTCTGAACACCTGCATAACTCATTCAATGGTTATAACTGTCAGTTTAACTGTGGCACTCACTGCCTTTCTTTCATATCGGATTAAGAACGGCTTTCCTGCAGCCATCCGGGTTTTCTTCAGCACCATGTACCCTTTGTTTCCAAGCTGCTTCAACCCAATCATCTATGGCATCAGAACCACTGAGATCAGACAGCACATGCTAAAGACGATGACATACTGGACACATTTGCTCCGAATTGAATCCGAGTCTTCTTAAACAATCAAGACCTGCTGTTGAATTTTGTATTACATTAAAACGGAAATATTTAAAACTCTAACATCACTGCTATCCTTCTCTGTTAGTTTCAAACATAACCTGCATGGTTGTATCTCAGTGAAAATCACTAGTTGTGGTTGAGCATGATGAATTATACCAGAGGTTGATGTTGTGCTAGGTGTGTTTTGGTCGTGGTACTGTAGCAGTCAAATCTGGTTTTAGTGTCACATGTAAGCTTTTTTTCCATCCAAGGAGGATGTTTAAGAATGCACATTTCATGGTTAGATAATGAACAGTCAGGAATGGCCTTTGCTGGATCACCCACAAACCAGTTGTTTCTTGGAAAATGGTCAGGCTGAAAGATGGTGCTGGGGAAACATCTATTTCCTATCAAATAGTTTGTGCATCATTGTAACGCATGAACCCATGTTTAAAATCTGGTTGGTAGTGACATAAGGGAACAGGGTCTTGGGGAAATTGTAGATGGCAGAACTATCAGCAATGTCTTATCCTGCTTAGAATATAAAGGAAAGAGTACTTTATTGGCGTTGTAACCAGTAGAACAAAGGCGCTGTCTTTCAGCACACCTTCCCAGAGAGAAAACATTAGACATATATCACAGTGGTAGTCACTAGACTGTGGGATTGCCATAAAAGGCGCTCCCATTTTGTAGCAGAGAGGATTTACAATAGGTTTGGCTGGGTGGGTTAGGGAAAAAAATCCCCCATGCTAGATCTTTTTTACCTTGCCTTATGCCCCTTTTCCACTAGGGCATGTACAGTACGTTACGGAACAGGTCACTTAGGAACGGTACTGGTGTGTTTCCATAACCTGTGTCAGTCCAGTCCCCACCACCTCCATCTTTGCCGCGTCACTCGCCTCGTCACTCTCACAAAATACAAAAATAGGCAAGGCGGATCTGCAAGTACTGCTGTCATGGTGGGATTGTAGGATTGACACTCCGACCCAACATAGCTACATGTCATGATTTCGCTGTTGGACTCTAGTGCGGACACACGAAGGACTCAGCAAACCAAGGAGGACTGTGTTAATGATTTATTTGTTCTCTTTGCAAGACACCAGATGACACAGGGAACCTGAACACGCTGGACTCGGGGAGCAACCTCTAAGCCAGACACTGGGAGCCAGGAATAGCCATTGGGTACCGCCGCAGATCTGCCCAGGAGGGAAGTGGGTATCTCCGGAGGCAGGATGAGGGTGAACAGGCAGGTGGAGATTCGACTCAGCCAAAGGACCCCATGGAGGAGGACGAAGGAGGCTGGGGAGGAGCAGACGCCGAGACTGCAGAAGCCTGGGCAGCGGATCCAGGTGGGGAGGTTCAAGCTCCTGGTTCAGTCGTTCACATTGCCCATTTGACTGAGGATGGAACCCCGATGTTAACTGGACTTTGGCGGCAAGGGAATTGCAGAAATCCTTCCAAACCCGAAAAATAAACTGTGGCCCCCTGTCAGAAAGGATTTCACTTGGTATCCCATGCAACTTGAAGATGTGCTGAAAAAGGAGTCTAGCAGTCTGTGCAGCGGTGGGCAATTTGGAGAGGGCTACAATATGACAGGCTTTGGAGAAGCGGTCAATAATAGACAGGATGACAGATTTACCTTGGGAGATGGGGAGTCCAGTGACGAAATCGAGGGCTATGTGAGACCAGGGCCGTGTTGGAATGGGAAGTGGTTGAAGGAGACCAGAGGAGGGTTGGTGGATGCTTTTATTACGGTTGCACACCGGACAGGCCAACACATAGTCTCTGACATCCTTGTTTAGGCCAGGCCACCAGAAATGTCGGCGAAGGAGTGAGATGGTCCGACTCACCCCAGGATGGCAGGAGAATCTGGAGGTGTTCCCCCCACTGTATGGTCCGGGAACGAAGCATGGACGGGACGAAGAGTCGATTAGGTGGCCCTCCCCCGGGATCAGGTTCGGTGGCCTGGGCCTTCTTGATCTGTAATTCCAGGTCCCAGGTGACTGCTCCCACAGAGCAGGACGGGGGAAGGATGGCACTGGGGACCTCTCTCTGGACATCCGGAGAGTGTTGACGGGAGAGAGCATCAGGCTTGGTGTTTCTGGAACCAGGTTTGTAGGTGATGTTTAGGTTGAAAAGTGAAAAGAAGAGAGACCAACGGTACTGGCGGGGATTCAGACGTTTGGCTGTTTGGAGGTATAACAGATTCTTGTGATCCATCCTTACAATAACTGGGAGCTCTGTCCCCTCCAGCCAATGGCGCCACTCCTCCAGGGCCAGTTTAATGGCTAAGAGCTCCCGGTCACCAATGTTATAGTTCCTCTCGGCTGGGGAGAAGCGCTTTGAATAGTAGGCACAGGGGTGAAGCTTCTGGACGAGAGGAGAGTGCTGGGAGAGAATAGCTCCATCTCCCGTGTCAGAAGCATCTACCTCCAGGACGAACTGGGAGTCCGCCTTAGGGTAAGTTAGAATGGGTGCGTTGGTGAACCTTTTCTTTAGCTCCAGGAAGGCCAGATCAGCAGTTGAGTTCCAGACAAAGGGTGTCTGGGTGGAGGTGAGGGCCGTTAGTGGGGCAGCAATGTTGCTGAAACCCCGGATGAAACGTCTATAAAACTTTGCAAAACCCAGGAACCGCTGCAGCTGCTTTCTGGAGGTTGGAGTGGGCCAATCCTGGACTGCTTTGACTTTACTGGGATCAGCCTTCACCTGTCCACCCTCAAAGACATACCCCAGGAAAGAAACAGAATTTAGATGAAACTCACACTTCTTAGCCTTTACAAAGAGGGAGTTTTCCATGAGCCGCTGGAGGACCCTACGGACGTGTTGACGGTGTTGGGTTAAATCCTTTGAGAAGACGAGAATATCATCTAAGTATACAAAGACAAAAATGTTTGGAAAGTCGTGAAGTGCATCATTCACTAAATGTTGAAAAATGGCTGGGGCGTTACATAAACCAAAAGGCATAACTAAATATTCAAAGTGTCCAATATGGGTCTTAAAGGCTGTTTTCCACTCATCCCCCTTACGAATTCTGACAAGATGATATGCATTGCGCAGGTCCTACTTCGAAAAGATAGTTGCCCCCTGGACGGCTTCGAAAGCTGAGGTGATGAGGGGAAGGGAATAGTTGTTTTTAATAGTAATGGCATCAAGCCCTCGGTAATCAATACAAGGCCGCAGAGTCTTATCCTTCTTTTCGACAAAGAAAAACCCAGCGCCTACCGGAGAGGTTGATGGGCGAATTCTACCCACAGCGAGGGAATCGTTTATGTATTTTTCCATAGCGAGCCTCTCTTTAACCGAGAGATTGAAAAGCCGTCCCGAAGGCAGTGGGGCGCCTGGAAGGAGATCAATGGCACAGTCGTAGGGCCTGTGAGGGGGGAGAGAGAGAGCTCGAGACTTACTAAACACTTGATGGAGGTCGTGATATTCAAGGAGAATTTTTGACAGGTCGGGTTCGTCAGGAGTTGTAGGAGTGGAGATGAGACTAGGAGGAACGGCTGAACGAAGGCACTGCTGATGGCAGAAGCTGCTCCAGGACTCCAGTCGAGCTTCTGCCCAGTTAATGGCAGGACTATGGGCGGCCAACCAGGGATAACCCAGAACCAGGGGTGCATCATGATTGGGAAAGACATAGAACTGGGACCTCTCATGATGATTGCCTGAGAGCACAAGATTTAAGGGCATGGTTCGTTGTGTTATGGCAGCTAAAGGGCTGCCATCTAACGCAGAGACCTCTAAGGGAACAGAAAGCGCTTCCACCGGAAGGTTATATTTTTTAACAAAATCAGGGCTAATTAAATTCTGCTCAGACCCTGAATCCACAAACGCCTCCAGGGATATATGATCTTTTTGATAAAAAATCACTGCGGGTATGGTCAGCCGGGGACGGATGGAGGAAGTAGCGCCCGAGAGTACCCCCAAACTTACTGACGGGCCGACTCTTTTGGGCGAACTGGGCAGGAGGAAATAAAATGCCCGGGAGCGGCGCAATATAAGCAGCAACGGCCTTCCATACATCGCTGGCACTCCGCCGGAGATAGCCGAGCTCTGCGGATTTGCATTGGTTCTGGAGAAGGAGGGCGCGGAAGGGAAGCGGAAGCACTCGGAGCTGGTCTGTCTGCGGGAGACGAAGGGAACGAGGACGGTCTCAACTTTGCTTTTGACCTTTCCCGGAGTCTATTATCCACCTTGATGGCTAAATCTATGAGGTCATCTAGGAAACCGGGCTCATCACGGTAAGCAAGCTCGTCCTTCACCCTTTCGTTTAAGGAGTGCAGGAAGGCCGCTTTGAGTGCGGGGTCATTCCAGCCAGATTCGGCTGCTAAAGTGCGGAACTCAATTGCCAGTTCGGCAACGGAACGACTTCCCTGCCTGAGCTCCCAGAGAAGCTTAGCCGACTGCTCCTCCCCACGCTTAACACAGAAAGGAAGTCGGCATAGTAAAATGTACTTAGGGAATCTAAATCAAACTGAGCCTTCGCCCACTGTAGGGCCTTCTCTCTGAAGAGTGCTATCATGTAAGATATTTTATTTGCATCCGACCGGAAGGTTTGGGGGGATCGCTCGAATGCGAGCGAGCACTGCAGAAGGAACCCTCCGCTCTTGGCTAGGTCACCAGAAAACGGCTCAGGAGGTGGGGAAACGACCTCAGGGAACGTCTGGGAAGGAAGCGGGCTGGCGGCAGCTGGTGAGGGTCCCTCCTGGGCAGAAAGTCTGGAAGAGAGATTTTGGATAACCTTAGTTAGCTCATGAAAACTCTGAAGAAGAGCGGTCTGCTGCTGCTGCATATTTTGTAGTGTCGCTTCATGTCGACCCAAGAGTAAGCCCTGCTCGGAAAGAGCTGAGCGTAGGTGTGTCGCAGAGTCCGGTAGGCCAGATGGTTCTGTCATGATTTCGCTGTTGGACTCTAGTGCGGACACACGAACGACTCAGCAAACCAAGGAGGACTGTGTTAATGATTTATTTGTTCTCTTTGCAAGACACCAGATGACACAGGGAACCTGAACACGCTGGACTCGGGGAGCAACGTCTAAGCCAGACACTGGGAGCCAGGAATAGCCATTGGGTACCGCCGCAGATCTGCCCAGGAGGGAAGTGGGTATCTCCGGAGGCAGGATGAGGGTGAACAGGCAGGTGGAGATTCGACTCAGCCAAAGGACCCCATGGAGGAGGACGAAGGAGGCTGGGGAGGAGCAGACGCCGAGACTGCAGAAGCCTGGGCACCGGATCCAGGTGGGGAGGTTCTTCCTAGGAAGGAAAGGCAAAGAGGTAAGAATTTCCCTTTGTAAGGTACGCAGAGGACAGCCTAGGAACCAGCTTGTTACCAAGCGATATGGTGTAACCATCTGGCGTCTGCTCCGGGTTGGCACTCCCCTTTTGAATGCTCCACTGCAATCAGGCTGAGCGAAACCACCTGAGGAAGACGAGGGCAGCAAGCTGCACCTGGATGAAGAGAAGGTCACACAAACCCACCCACAAACACCCTCACACTACAAGCTAGTCAGCTAACTGGAAGTAACTGAAGCTAGTGTAGGCTGTAGCCGGTTTCAGCCAGAAGACAGCGGTTGAAAGGCTAGGATTGCTTTAGACCCCGAAACACATCTCGAGGGAGGAAAACATATCAACATAAGACCCACATGTGCCAGGTCATTACGGCCTAAAACGAGATAGTTGGGTTGACAGTACCACCTCAGAAGAACGGTAGTGGGTGACGACATGGCCGGGCTTAGCCTAACAAAAGCAAAAAGCAATAACAAAGTCATCATGTCAATGTCAACACAGATCTCAAAAGTTAAAAGAATTTTGGCTCATCTCACATGTCTCAGACATCGATCTGTTCATGGCTACAGCTCCTGAAATGTGTTCTTCATGCCAGTACTGAACTAACCAGTGATCAACAAGTCTGTTAAGACAACGACTAAGCAGCCTTCTAGCCCGATCGAACCGGTTCCAGCTCTCTGACCACCGCGGAGACCCCCTGCTTCTCTGCTACTATACTCGCTTCATCCTACCCAACAAAGGGGGCTCATCGCGGCTTTTTCCTGTCATACACCGCCTTCGCTGCTATGCCACTACCCCACCAGTTGCCTGCTCCAACCCGCATGTGGAATGAGCTAACAGCCCCTATCGGGGCTCAATTCTTCTTGGCAACCTGACAAAAAATGATCTCCCCCCAACTTCTACCGAAGCTTCAGCCCTTATAAAGCCTATTCTCTCTCCTGCTGCCGGCAAAGCAGAGACTTCTTGCACGATCTATTACTGTAATCAATGCCACAGCAAACCACCTTTGTCCAATAAGTGCACAATTAACATCCAAAACCAAGTAAAAACTGCAGAAGGAACTGATAGTGAAGTTCAGAAATATGAAATGGTCAAAGTCTTAACGTGAGTCCTAGGCTGAAGGCCGTCACTAGTAAACTGGAGAAATCCAGACCCTAATCCATTAAGATTAAGCGTCTGTCAACGAGTTATCAAAAGGGCCAAAAGGGAGTGGTAGAACCAAGTATGCATTTGAAACTCTCACTGCAGGTAATTAGATAACGCCACAACCAATCAAAACAATACACAGTGTGACGTATCCATACACTTAGCTAGGAGCTACTCTTGACTGGATACGGCCAGAAAGTACCAGCAAGTACAGGTAATAAATAATTGTGGGTGTCGTAGCGCTGTTGTCATCAGCTTAGTTTGCATCTGGCATGCCTACATCAGGTACACTGATTTGATTGGTTCCCCGAGGTGCTGATGTAATCCATTAATTGTATTATTGCTGAGTGTCTTACAGAGACAATTAAAATTGTGCTCTCGTGAGACCTGTGGATTTCCAGGGTAGTTCACTGGATCAAGCCGGGGGGATAAACAAGCTAAGGCGCATGCTGTTATCTACCATTAGCTATCGTTATCCCCTGTTAGCCACCAGTGTTAGCGTAAACATTCCTGTTAATAAAAAGGACACGCCCCTAAAAAAAACACTAAAAAAGGAAATTTCCTTAGTTATTCATAATTTTAAGATTAAATTACATAAACCTCACCAATTATACATAAAAAAATGTGTGAACCAGGCTGTAAATATGTTTGTTTAAGCTGAAGTTGGCCTTTTTAACATGAGAGTCAATGGGAATTTCCTTCTTTTTGGAGTCAGCTCCAGCGGGTGAAGGGTGTTTCTTCCTGTTGGCTTCACATTCTGCAGGCGGAGTTTCACCCTTGTTAATTAACTTGAATCCATATTTTGCATGTTGAACTAATTCAACAGTACTGATTGCTTTGGCCATAATTTAATAAAAAAAACACTCCATTCTATGATTGCAACTTATTTTAAATGATGCATCCTACCACAGTTAAGATAAAAAAAATTCAATGACACTGGATTAGTTTCTGACCTGAGAGAAGTTGAACAATGCAGAAGTGAAATGGGGAAAAATATATTTGCTCACAGCTGAGCACATATGCAGGTCCAATTTTTCAACCACATTGTTTAAAAAAGGGATTGTGCTGTTTCAATTGGAATATTGAATTTATTTGGTATTTGACTATATTCCCTGTTTAAGTTTCATCAACAACCAGGAATATCATTTATAAATCTTGCTTACGCACAAAACAGGGTCTGAAAAAAACTTATTAACTTACTATGCTAAGTTTGTGATTTATAGAAAAAAAGTGGTGGAAAAATGTGTGTAACTTCAAGCATACTAAGGATCTTGCTCATGCACTTTTTTGACATGGAGGACACTGACAGCGCAGCAGGAGAGATGCCAGAATTAAGAATTTAAACCACATTTTCAGACTTGTAGAACAAGACTTAATCTCTCCAACGGTTCACTTTGGTTCCTGCCAAGGCCCGGAAAGCAGAGACTGACGGTTTGCATGACAGTCATATACAAACATGTTGTAGATGGTTAGATGCGGGAATCCGGATAGAAATTCCAGCCATTTCTGTTGATTTGGCTGTTATTTAGATATATTAAATAAAATCCTGGGGCGTCATGTGGTGTAGTGGTTAGAGCAGGCGCCCCATTTGCAGAGGCTTCAGTCCTCAACATGGCTGTCCTTTGCCACATGTCTTCCCCTACTTCTCTCCTCCCTCAAAAACTCTCTTTACTATCAATAAAGGCCACTCTGGCCCAAAAAAAAACTTTTAAAAAAAAGTCCTGTAGTTCTCGCAGCCAAATGGGCATTTTTGCTGAGACATTTTAGAAAGTAAAATAATACAAAAACTGGTACGAGCTGCTAGAATCTGAAGCAGCATGCAGCTGTTAGAAAAGGGACGTGTGTGTTCAATCTGCTGGGGCGGTGCAGACACCTCATGCACTCACTGGTTTAACAACATTCTGTAATACACATCACTATGTTATGAGTCAGTCGTTTTCCAGGAGAGGGCGGTGCAGCTGCTCAGAGTGCAGGATTCAGGAGGATTATTGACAAATGCGTAAATTAAGACAAAAACCAATCTGGCTGGCTTATTTATGAGGGCATTGCACTACAGCTTGTTTGAAAGTTCCAAAAGTTGATTTTGCATGATACAGGACCTTCAATATTTTACCGTAATATCACTTCAAATGTAACTTTATAATACTACCACCATTTGCATAGTGCTCTGTTTAATTCAGTTCAATTCACTTTTATTTACATAGCGCCAATTCACAACGAATGTCATCTCAAGGCACTTTACAACAAAAGTCATTTCAATACAATTATACATTACTGTGCAATATTACAGATGCAGAGATTTGCTCAGCTTAATTATCAGATTTTCTTTTGTTTATTTTTACACACTTTTGGCTGTCTTAGTTTTGCACTTTGATGAAAAGTGTAATTATGTGTTTCCAATACTTTTTTTTAATATATATTTTTATATTTCTGCATACAGCTTCAATATTATAGAGTTTAAGCTCAAATACCAAATATTCTAAAATAATGCATATGGTGTTTTTTATTTGTCATTCAGTTATAAACATATTTGACGTTATAGATATTATAGAACATAACTGCACTATAGAACATAGCAATAATGTTGCTTTTACTTAGCTGAGTAACTAATTACTTTTATAGTGTGGGTACTGAGTTATTCAATTTCTTTTTGGAAAGAATAATTTGGAACTATAAATAATTATTTTTCTAATGTAATATGCCCAACACGGCAGATGGAGAAGAAAAAACTAGGCTTAGTTCAGACAAGAAGCTCGGGTATTACAAATTCACCCATACTTTGAACAAAAACACAAAAAGAAGAATGTTTGTAAATCTGCAGACTCAATAAAGCTGATAAAGTTACCAAAGGAAATATCCTTTCTTCAGTTTTATACACTCTTTGGAAAAGTTGAAGGAACTTGAGGAGTCACATTGGGGACTTTTGTCATTTCTATACCTGCAGTTGAATATCGAGAGTTGTACTAGTTCAGCTACGCGCTCCAACTTTTCTACGGCCAAGGGAAATGTGTGACGGAAGATATAAAAGTGCTGAGTCAGTGGCAGTCTATTCACACAGCTGGGTAAAGACGAGATGTTTGGTCAGGAGAACTTCGGTAACAAGCTGCAAACAACAACAGGTGAAACATTCAGAGCTGAACTATTGTTGAAGAATTATGTTCATTTCCTGTTCAACTATAAGACAATATCTGTTCTCACTCTTGCTTGAACTTTACTGTCACTTTTCTATTTTCATCCATATCTTTCAGGAATTTTAGGATCTATTGCAGAGAACACAGAATGCTCATTTTTCTGTGTTTTCAGCATATATTCTGATATTTGTTGTTTTGCTTTTTCTAAGGTTTGTCTGATTTCAGAATTCATTTTTTGTTTAAATGTTTATTTTATTTCTTTTAAACATTGAAAACTGAAGTCACTGGTATTAAGTTTAGAGTTTAGCACAGACCTGGGACTTTTTCCCCTCAAACATATATTTTGTGATGTTTAGATTTCAGCTACTTACATCCTAACTGTGTCGGTAAGTTTTTATCTTTTTGCAGCCTGTTCAACCTTTCTCATAGAGTATAGACTCATACAAAAGCAGGGGAGGATGAAGCATTGTGTAGTGTAGTGATTAGTGTGGGCACCACATGTACAGAGGCCTCAGTCCTCGCCGTGGTTGTCCCTAGTTTGAGTCCCATCCTTGTGGGATAAAGCAGGTGAAAGTGCACACTGGGGTGAATAAATGTTGCTCCATTTTTAAAAATCTAATTGATAATTTCATCAAAACGTAATAAAGTTTAAAAATCCGTCTAAAAAATATAGATTTTCTCTTAATTCTGTAACTGTTGATTTACATTCACTTCAGCCATTCAGTGACAACAGTTCAGGAATATGAGGAGTGAGTTAACAGCAATAAGCCTTTCACCAGACTTGCTTAATTTTCCCAAGTATGTTACAGAAATGAGGTGGGGGGTTTTTATGGGGAAAATTATCCTTTTTAAGAAGTTAAAACGGATAATTAAGTCACAGGCGATAAACTGCTGTTGCAACTATAGGCAATAACAATAGAGTAAAGACAGAACTTTCCTTATATTTGATGTCTTTTTTTTTAAATCTCTCTTATATTGGTGCTTTATTTATGCAGTTATTTTTTCTAAAGTTTGTTGCTGATCACTTTTATTTTTTAAAACACTCCAGAATTGTACTGTTGTTATTAACCCCCTTACATATTTCTTCAGTTGTTGTCTTTTTCCCACTTTCTCACAGCATTGCACCAGCTATAAGTACTTCACCATGTCAGGGTGTTTTTGTCGGACATTGAGTTCAGAATTATTTTTCATTCATCTTCTAAAAAGTCTGTATAGTTTTTCTATCAAAGCTAGGTGCCAAATGAGAGTTAATATCCTGTGACTTTTGCTAAGGGAGGCAATTCCAAGTGGTATTGTTTTGTTGGAAAACACCAAACACCATGCTAAGCCATCATGGGTACTTCATTATGTTTGGTATCCAGCCACATATGCCGAGCCACTTGATTGGAACCAAACAATTGGTTTTGGTAAGCTATAAAAAACAAACAAAAAAATTAATTTGAGGCCTTTGTGCCTGAGATCTTCCAAATAAAACAGAGTTGTTTTGTACATGTTATATTTATGGATAGAATACAATTTATACATGTTCCAGAGAGCGCTAGGTGCTTGCCGTGTTGGCCACAGGATTACCTGTTGATGGACACAAGGCTAAATGAAAAATTAGGTTTTAGTACCAAACATCTTCAGAAGCCCACTCTGTATCCGGGAAATAAAAAGTAGAACTGGTGTAGATTCTTAGTCATGCTAATCTTAACAGTTATAAATGGGGACAACTCATCTTAAATTCAGAACTTTAGTTTCAAGTATTAGGCTTTTAAGTTGTATTTGGTAACAGCCAAACTGTGAGGGTAATAGAAGCCTGTAATGAGCCCATGGTTATAATAATAATGGATTGCATTTACTTGGCACTTTTTGAGACCCTCAAAGCATTTTACAATTCCATTATTCATTCATTCACACACTGGTGAAAGTAAGATAAAGAAGTGGGGCTACCGTTTCACGCCAAAACCAGTAAGCCAGGACAGTGAAGTGTCTTGCTCAAGGACAGAACGGCATGTAGCAGCGGGAAGCGAGAATCCCACCTATGATATCTGGGTTACAATTGCCCGATGTTGTGAGGTTGTTGTCACTAAATACAGCTTCATGCGACCTTGGTGGCCTTATTAGTCACAAATGTGGCCTGTTTAGAGGCATCTATCGCTCTATCAGTGTGATTGTTTTTGATTATAACTTTAAAGTCCTGTTTATAATCAAAGCTCCTTTGGATGTGAGGTGAAACGACTTCAAGATAACAAGTGATTCAGTGGCCTGGATGGATGGATAGATGGATGGATGGATGGATGGATGGATGGATGGATGGATAGATGGATAGATGGATGGATGGATGGATGGATGGATTAATGGATGGATGGATGGATGGATGGATAGATAGATGGATGGAAGGATAGATGGATGGAAGGATGGATTAATGGATGGATGGATGGATTAATGGATGGATGGATGGATGGATGGATGGATAGATGGATGGAAGGATAGATGGATGGATAGATGGATGGAAGGATGGATTAATGGATGGATGGATGGATGGATTAATGGATGGATGGATGGATGGATGGATAGATGGATGGAAGGATAGATGGATGGATAGATGGATGGAAGGATGGATTAATGGATGGATGGATGGATGGATTAATGGATGGATGGATGGATGTATTAATGGATGGATGGATGGAAGGATGGATGGAAGAATAGATGGATGGAAGGATGTATTAATGGATGGATGGATGGATGGATTAATGGATTGATGGATGGATAGATGGATTAATGGTTTGATGGATGGATAGATGGATTAATGGATGGATGGATTACTGGATGGATGGATAGATGGATTAATGGATGGATAGATGGATGGATAGATTGATAGATGGATGGATGTCTTAATGGATGGATGTCTTAATGGATGGATGGATAGATGGATGGATGGATGGATGGAGGGATGGATTAATAGATGGATGGATAGATTAATGGATGAATGGATGGATTAATGGATGGATGGATGGATTGATTAATGGATGGATGGATGGATTAATGGATGGATGGATTAATGGATGGATTAATGGATGGATGGATGGATGGATGGATGGATGGATGGATGGATGGATGGATGGATTGATTAATGGATGGATGGATGGATTAATGGATGGATGGATTAATGGATGGATGGATTAATGGATGGATTAATGGATTAATGGATGGATGGATTAATGGATGGATGGATGGATATAGAGAAATCAGTACTGACCTGTTTATCGTATTTGTTTGGTTTTTCAGGCTGATCCTAAAACTCTGGACCAGGAGCGTCTGGTAGAAGATGAAGATGGAACCACTGAAGGACAACATCTCTTCACACAAATACTTTTTCTTTAGTGGCTTCAGCGAGCTTGGAACCCACAAGTCCTACATTTCTATCCCCTTTATAATCATGTTTCTGGTGTCTCTGTTTGCCAACTCTTTGCTGATCTATGTGGTGATTTCACAGAGAAGCCTCCACTCACCGATGTACATCCTCATTGCCTACTTGTCATTTGTCGATATGAGCCTTCCACTGATTCTCATCCCCAACCTGTTGCTGAATGTCTTGTTCAACTCGAGCGGGATCTCTCTGAGCGGCTGTGTGGTTCAGATGTTTTTCATTCACATGTTAGGAGCTTGTCAGTCGGCTACTTTGGTCTGGATGGCATTAGACCGTTACTTTGCCATCTGCAGGCCCCTTTCTTACATTGACCACATGTCTTTACCCAGATTTCTCAAGTTTGTGATCCCAGTTCTGATAAGAGATGTAATCATGGTATCAGCAGTGGTGATTCTGGCAGGAAAAGTTTCATATTGCTCCAGGAATGTGATAAACCACTGTGTCTGTGAGCACATGGCCTTGGTGGAGCTGGGCTGTAGAACCTCAATCAACAGTCTGGTCGGGTTATTAGGAGTTTTCTTTGTCACTGTGGTAGATTTCTTCTGCATCGCCGCTTCATACATAATCATATTCCACACTGTGCTGCGCTCAGGTAAATCCAAGGCTAAAGCTCTGCATACCTGCGTCACTCACATCATGGTCATCATAATCGGTTTGACTTTCACACTCACGGCTTTCTTGGCATATCGGATGAACAGTCTCCCAAATGCTGGTCGTGTCTTTGTCAGTATCATGTACCTGTTCCTTCCAAGCTGTATAAACCCGATCATCTATGGTGTCAGAACCACTGAAATACGACAACATATCTTGAAAATGCTCTCTTCTTGTCTGCAGGTATAGTGAATTATTTTTGAAATAAAATATCAATAAAATACTTTTTTCAGTCATTCTGTTGTTGATCTACTGCTGTGTTTGTGTCTGCCCAGTGGCTCCAGAAAAAGCTTGAATCACCAGTCCTCCACCACCATACTTATTATATGGCTCTATTTTTGACAGAAGGCTGTCGGCTGAGGCCTAAAAGTCCAGTAGTGGCTTTATAGTTTCTATATCAACACCCTACTCTAGAAAAGCTTGTTATCCACACAGGATCTATAGGTGTAGCTACAAAAAGTTTGAAAATGTGTTGTTTTTTTATGATTTGCTGCAGAAACTTGAGAGACTTAACATAAACATCGTTATCAGCAGACCATTGCCTACAGGAAACAATTAAAGATATAGGAGATATTGTATGCTTCACAAATGGCAGAAGAAGACCTAAGCTGACCATTCACTTAGATATAACAACAACTTAAAAAATGTGTTGTGCAAAACATATCTTCAGAGTGCATGGACAATGAGACTCCTGACCTTGAACATGTTCTATTATCTCACTTAAAAAGCTAGGGATGTTCCAAAACATGTGACAAAGCCCACCAGGGCTGACCATGACGTACAGCCTGTGGAAGATTACCAGAGAACAAGCACTCTGTGCCTCCCCACTAACACATCAAGCAAAAATAAGGCCGCCAGCAACAAGCAGAGATGCACACCAATCATCCCAGCATTCTCCAACATTATCCTACTTGTCGTCGTCACCAAATTAATCTCCCTTCACAACTTTCTCTGACAGATTGAATGCTCAAATCGGAACAGGAACCAATCTACCACTAATACTTGGACTACACCAGGCCTCTGGGAATGACGTGAGGCGTAATTCTCCTCTACCAAAACTGGTAATGACAGACATCTAACATAGAAGAGAACCAGAAATTAAATACAGACCCGTCATCCTCAAGGATGTGTAAGGACAACCTGAAAGTAGTATTCCTGTGCTTATAACAAGGACAAACCATAATAACTAAAACTAGCGCTGCCGTATTCAAGCAAATCTCAAACTGATTATCTTTCAGATGGATCTGCCAGCCACTAACAAACACGGATATAGCATTATTAGTTTTTTGTGTTTTTTTAAATATTTTTTGAGGAGTATTTGAGTGTATTTGAGTATTGAGTGAATATATTTCACCCAGTGTCACTACCTAAGTACAGTCCTGGGCATTGCTCTCCCTCTGCTAACCCCAGGAGGCTCCTGCACTGAGCTCAAGCCTTCTTCTTGCCTGAGGAGTGAGCAGGCCGTTCTTTTCACATGAAGGGGCAGGGTTTCCCCAGCTGGACATAGCGGGTGGAAGGATCACATAATCCAGCCAGATCCTCCCCAACCCTTTAGGCGCCCCGGTCAGCCAGGAGGAGGCAGTGTACAGCCCAGGACTGGCTCCTCCATCAGCACCCACAGCGTCCCCAGCGGGGGGGTTTGGGTCTTGGTTAGGGAAGTCGTTTCTAAGTAATGACTTCATCAATAAGTTCAGTCTACGTGCTTTATATCTATTGGAAACCTGGTTACACAGAGAAAAACGAAACATCTGCTTTTTGCCTTCTTTCTATAATATTTATTGACTATGACCAATTAATCAGTGTGGGCATTTTCAACATCCAAACTGACAGTTTCAAAGAAATACGACAAAAGAATTAAGTTATACCAAGTGATTCTTTTTAAATTTAGCCTGACGCACCCAGCATGTCTACCAACCATTGAAGACACACTCCGGACTTAATCATCAGCAAAGATTTAAATATCTCCAACTTCTCTGTAATTGATATTTCATTATTTGACAATTTCTACACTTTTTTTCTTTCAGAGCATCATCTCTGCTAAACTATCTAGCCACAGAAAGGCCACTGTGAAAAAGTTGGTGACAGTTCAGTTGAAACCTTTAAACAAATGTACTGCACTGCTTCACCCCCATCTCCTTCATCCTCAACACAATCTCAGTAAAAGACAATGATTGATACATTTCTGTCTAAAATTTCAGACGTCTTTGATACAATTTCTCCAAATGAAGTTAGAGTAGTCTTGGGTAGAAAGAAAACCACATGGACTAGAGATCCACTGGTATGTAGTGAAAAAAGTGAGTGTCAATGAGCTGAGAGAAAATGTCTGAAAGCTAGAAATCAGGTTCATAGAGAAAACTATAAAGACAGATTTAATAGATATCACTTAGATTTGAAAGATGCAAGGAAACCATTCTTTCTTAAAGCATTAACAGAAACATTAATATCATTAACATCAACTATGTATATCTTTGACAAATCCGTAACAGCTGTTATCCTCATTTAACACCAATGTAGAGAACATGTTTGAATTCCAAAAACTAAACCCAAAAAACCTTGAACAAACGATTTACCAATTTAGCTCATCCTCTTGCTGCAATTACATTTTATCCACAGGTTTTTCCTATCATTAAGTCTGATCTGATTCAAATTGTTAACTGAGCCCTCCTGTCAGGTGCGAACATGAGCACAATATTATTGTTCAGTCTCAAAGAATACTGTTCCGTCTAAAAGAAAAGCAAAACAAAAACGACAGATAATGAACATCAGGGAGTGACCATTACATTTTCATGAAATTCTGACATTCAAATCAAAGCAGGCTTTTTTCATTTTTAAATATGCGACCCATTTTTGCCAATACACTATAATCTTCTCTTGTTTTTGGTTTACAATTGCTGTCAGCTATTCCATTTTAAAAATACTCATTGTGGGGCATTCACTCTCTCTCTTAATCATCATCCTCACTTGTCTCGCCAATTTGTAACACCTGATCCTCCTTACCTCATGTCTTTATAACCCGTCACTTCCCCTCACTCAGCACCGGATAACTGTCAACCTGATGTTCTGCTTTTTTCTCCCTCCTGGTTGTCTAATGTCCGGTCTCTCCATTCCTGCAGTCATCACTTGCATCGTCAAAATCCTCTCCACCAGCAGTACTAATTCACAGCTTTGCACATTCCCTGCTTCTGCGATTGGGTCCATGCATCACATTATCCCTGACAGAATGATCCGGCCCTAAAGATGGACCCAGCAGAAGCGAAAGACCTCGACTTGCTGTATGCACATTCTTCGTCCCTCGGCACGCCTCACTGGAGTGGAGGATTTTCTCCTGGAGACTCTCCTGCGTTTCAGTTCTAACCTCAGCCCACTAGATGTGGAGGAACTGGAGGAAGTCCTCCTATCAGATGAGGAGCAGCTCCGCTCCCACAACAGCCGGCACGTACTCCACCACCGCTGGCTGCATCTCCACGCTCCAACCAACACCAGTTCTCTCCCCCGCCATCTTCCCTCCTCTTCCAGCTGGCTCAGCAATGCTTCCTTTTACTCTCTCTGCTTCAGTTAGCTGACCAGACGGGCCTACAACGGCGGTTTCATCTGCCACCACAAAAGCGAGCCCCCTTACATCAATGAAAAGGAGCTGTTTGAACATTTTAATGGGGAGAAAACAGCTTACCTCTGCTCCAGGGGAGGTCCAGCTCCTCACCGCAACTGGCGCCGCTGTCGAGGCAGACCCACTCCTGGGGTGAAAGAGGGAGCTCTCCGTTCACCACCGGTTCTCCCCTCCTCAGTCTGCAAAACTGTCCACAGACTACTCAGTCAACTGCGGTTACTGGGAGCAGTGGGCCACCTTCGTGAGGACAAGGCAGGCCTCTTGTCCTCTGGACACCAGACCGTAAATGTTTGAGAATCCTCTATTGCCTCACTGGAGGCAGTCATGGCAGGGCTGCTTCCAGGGTGGAAGAGCACGCTGCTTGCTCCCCACCGGTTCTCCCCTCCTCAGTCTGCATTCCGGTTTCACCCATCCATGCTGCTTCTATCAGCCCGTCGAGGGCAGCTTCCCCTGTTATTATGTCGGGGCCAGTTCCAGAGTCTGCCACCTTCATGGCTGAGCTTTTCCTGACCTTTGCAGCAGCAGCTCCGGATCCCAGTACCAGAGCTCCCACAGGAGGTCAAGAACAACCTGCTTCTGCGTTCAGCGCTATCACTCCTGATGCCAGCGTCTGCAGTGGCTACTGTCTTCCTGGGAGTCAAAGCAGTGGCAGCCCTCCAGCTAGTGACATCTCCTTATGCGAGGAACTGTCACCGGCCTCTGGATTCTGGCCTGCTGGCCCAAAGGCCTCCAAATTCAGGCCAGCTGGTCTCCAAGCCTCCAGGTCCACCTCAACCGGCCAGGCTTCTTGATCTAGTCGACTCTTTGACTATTAAACCCTCATTTATACAGTTTACCAGCAAAAAAGAAGAAAAAAAATGATTTGGGGGTGAGTTGCTTTTAAGTGGAAAATAATTGGAAGATTGCAAAGTAGGAAAAACTGCAGTGAAACAACTTTTTATGGATTGTGGGCAGGAAAATACTGATATCAGAGAAGATATAGTAAATAATTCAGCTTGGTTTTTAACTGGACAGATTTAAAGTCAATGGGATTTCAATAATTATGATAGTTTTTAATAGCATTGCATCACTTATTTTTTAACATATTTTGGGTTGTAATCCTCCAGCTGCAGTCTTTGTTAGCACCCAATGGCAGCTTCAGACAGAAGATATAAAGGTGGAGCATCAGACGGTTTCTGTGTACAGCTGTGTGAAGAAGACATCTTGAGTCTGCAGACGTTCAGGAACAAACTCAAAACAGCAAGAGGTGAAACATCTCGAGCTTAACTGGTAGCAGAGCTTCAATAACTCCTGGTTTAAATATCAAATCATTTCTGTTGTTCTTATCTTTCAGGGATCTTAGTGTTTAGAACAAAAGCAGCTTTTTGAGAAAATAATCATTCTAATTTCTGTGTTTTCAGGATTGGTTTTGATGTCAAGTTAAACTATAAAGAACCATAATCCTCTTCTGCTCTTAATGCAGGTTTTTCTGATGTTGAGATGAAATTATCTTACTTTGTATAACTTTCTGATTTCAAGAGTTTCTATGTGTTATGCAGGGATTGGTGATTTTGTATTTGAAGCTTCCAAACCAGTTATTTGTTGGATAGTTTTTTCCCTTTCAGCCCTTTAACTTTTGCTTTCTCAGAGGTCACGAATTTATCATTCAAAGTTCAAACAACAATGAAAGAAGGGTATAAAGTCGACACAAAGATACAAATATTGCAAGTTTTTTCTGTATGAATATTTTATGCATCAGGTTTCTTGTGTAATTGATGGATTTGGGGAGAAGATTGCAACCAGGATGTGTAAGCTTACAAATTGTTGCAGGTTCTTTATGATGTGCACATTCTGCATCCTTCATTGATTGCAATTTCAACTTAAAAACTCTGTGCCTTCCTGGCCTCAACCCATTTTTTTGTGTACGTTGAAGTAAAGTACTTAGTTTTTATTACATCTTTCAGCTGGTAGGTTGTAAAGACAAAAAGTGAACTACAGACAGGAAAACCCAAACACTGTCCACAGTGTAAGAGCTTTTGAGTTTCGGTGATAAGAGGTCCTGATCTGTAATTCTGCTGAGCTAACATTTACAAACTGCAGATATTATCATTCACTCTGACAAATAGCAATAAAAAAAACTTATGAAACCAGATCAGTTGAACTAATTTAACTGACCAGGATATAACATTTGAACAACAGTCGACAGTCGGGGATAAAACTCAGGAAAGATAGGACTTTATGGATGGCAGAATATCGAGCTCCAGAGTACAGTTCCTCCTTATCTCATCCAGCAATAACTACATTCACAATAATAATGACAATAAGAATGTAAGACTGAGGCCATTATCTTCAATGCCAATGCCCATTCTAGCCCAACCGTCTCTTAGCTTCCCTTTCACCTAAAAGCCACTGTCCGTAACCTTGGAGTCCAGATGGATTCCAATCTTAAAATGAATGTGCATGTTAAAAATGTAGTCTTGTTTTTTCCATTTGCGACACCTCTCTAAGCTTAAGCCCATCCTAAAAAGAAATAAATTTCAGACAGTCATCCATGCTTTTATCACCTCACCGATTGATTGCTCTGACTCATGTTTATGAGGGAGAAATTCATCAACAACTGCCTGACTCCAACTCATTCAGAATGCTGCAGCACGTTTTTTAACTAACACTAGACGCAGGCAACATGTCACTCCAGTGCTGGCCAATCTGCACTGGCTGCCTGTCCGCTTCAGAATTGAATTTAAGAATTAAATGTTTGTTTATAAAGCCCTTCATGGCTTGGCACCTACATATCTTTCTGACTTACTCTGTCCATATATTCCAGCACAGTCCCTTAGGTCAGCAGAGCAACATCTACTACAAGCTCCCAAAGCTAGATATAAGGCCGTGGCAGCCGCACTTTTTCAGTCTCTGGTCCTTCACTCTGGAATCATATTCCGCTTCCAGTAAGGCTGTTGCCAACCCTTGCACACTTTAAGTCACGACTAAAAACTTACTTTTATTCTTTAGCCTTTCCTTCGATTTTATTTGATCTATTTTACATTTTTATTGTCTTTTTAAATTTATTTTATTCTTTTATCTATTGATTATCATCCTATTTTTATTTGTATACATTTGTTTTTAAATTCGCAGCGCCTTGGTCAACTCTCTTGCTGTCATAAAGTGCGCTTTATCAATAAACTTGGTATGGTATGGTATAATGTTATATATCTTCAAGATTCATGAGCTTAGTGAAAAAGCTTAGCTAAGTCAGTGGTCCTTGAGTCAGGTTTTGAAGGTAAGGTTAATTTCTGTTTATATCACGTTTGTTCCAGATAAGTGGATCATAGAAACTAAAGCTGCTTCTCCATGTTTGGTTCTGATTCTATGCATGATTAGTAAACTAGAGTTGGAGGACCTGATTGGTCTGGGGGGTTGCTATGGTAACAACAGGTCTTCAACATACTTTGGTGCTAAACCGTTCAATGATTCATGAACTAGTAGGAGTATTTAGAAGTCAATTCTCTGAGCTACAGGGAGCCAGAGGAAGGACTTTAGAACTGGGGTGATGTGTTCTACTTTCCTGGTTCTAGTGAGAACACGAGCAGCAGCGTTCTGGATCAGCTGCAGCTGTCTAATTCACTTTTTAGGTAGACCTGTGAGGACGTCGTTGCAGTAATCAATCCGACTAAAGATGAACACATGGATGAGTTTTTCAAGGTCCTGTTGTGTCACCAGTCCTTTAATCCTAGAAATGTTCTTCAGGTGATAGAAAGCGGACCTTGTTATTGCCTTTATGTGACCCTGGAGTTCAGGTGTGAGTCCATTATTACACCTACATATCAGGCATGGTCAGTAGTTTGTAGCTGGATTAACTGAAGCAGTGTGGTGACTCTTGATCGCTCCTCTTTAAGTCCAAAAATAATTTCTTACGTTTTGTTTCTGTTCAGCTCGAGAAGCGTATGGGACATCCATCTACTGATTGCGGTTCTTTAAGGTCTGGATGGCATCAAATTTAATCTCCCTTCCAGTGTTTCTTCTAAGTGAGCCCTCTGCCTCGGGAGCGGTGCTCGGCTGTGGCTGCCTGTGTGCTCTCCAGATCGTGCTTGGGTGGAGCAAGCACGATCTGTGCCCCCTCCACCCCCTCGGGTGGAGGGGGTGTCTCAGCCTTCACCCCCTCTGGGCGCCCGGTGTCAGTGCCACGAGTTTTTGCTGTTTATGTGGAGCTGCCGATCCAGATGGCTCCTCTGATGGTGTTTCCTTACCTGGCTCATCTCTACTGGACCCTGTGTCCTTGGTTACTGTTGATTTAAGTGCAGACGTGGAAAGAAGGTCAGGGGGAAAAAGGTGAGAAGGATATTACTCATCAAAAAAAAAAAAATTCTATTTTGATATCACTAGTTGAGGATTAAGCGGTCCAGAAAATGGATGGATGGATAGTTCAAAATGTTGTAGCTTTAATATGGTTATACAGTATATAAAGGTAAATGAGAAAAGTCTTCAGTATGATCCAAAGTTTGTGATGGGAGCAAATTCACACATGTAATTTGCATATTATGATGTAATCAGGCATTGGCAATATTGGTTTGGAATACTTTTACAGATGTTTATCTTTTTGACATTGTTTAAAACTTACTTTATTTTGAATATTTATGTTTTTATCTCTTTTTATGCATTGTCTACATATGTATTTTTAGTATCTCTTGGCATTTCTTTCAAGAACAGGTGGGCATATTTATTTATTCCCTTTGTTATGATGCTCTTTTAGTCTATTCACTATATAAAACAACAGAAAGGAAATTACTGATCTTAGAATTTTACATCTGATCTATCCCACAACTGAACATCTTGATCAGAGGCTAAATATTCCTCTTCAGAATCTGAATAAGCCAATACTTCCCGGTGGGGAACTAAGACGTCTCGGCATCATAAGTTTTATCTTTCTAAAACTCGCTCTCTCTTTGCTGTGACAGCAGCAGCTGCATGCTGCCTCCCCCAATGGTGGAGCTGCATAAAAAGCTGATTTACTCCCAAAGTTTCCATGGTAACACACCAAAAAATGTGGCCTAAATTAGTGTTACAGATCGTAGGTCATTTATTTTGGTTTCAAAATGGCGGACTTCGTTGAAAGATTAGTGATTTTCATGTCTAAAAGTGTGTCCTAGCATGGTAGATGGGCTGGGGGGAGTGGGGTATACCTTTATTTTTGTTTTTAATTCTGGGGGATAGATATGAGAATTTAGTTGATGTGGGGTCATTTTAATTTGTAAAGCACTTTGACATGCAATTTTATTTGAAAAGTGCTTTATAAATAAAGTTTGTTTGATTGATTCCCCAAGATTGTAATTTAAATGGTAAAAATAAAATGGTAACATTTTTTATTGTTTGTTGCAATCCAGCTCTAAACCAGAATCATGAGCAATGAGTTAAACAAAGAAAGAAATCCATATTTAACCTACATGGGGAAACTTTCTAGATGAGATATTTGGTCTTGTTGTGAAGGTAAGGGTTGGGTAAGAAGCTCAGTCAGTGAAGAGGAACTCTGGGTAGAGTCACTATTCCTTTAAACCAAGAAGATTCAGATGAGATTCACTTTCGAATACCTTCCAGACGGTCCAAGGAAGGTGTTCCAATCCAGGAATTTGGTTGTAGGTCACGAGGCAGAACCTGGACCTGGAAAGGGGTTGCAGTTTTATAAATATTGGGGGTTTTATGGTTGGTCCAGAAACAGCGCTACTCGAAAGCCGATCATTCAGAACCCAAAATTTGTCTATGAGAAGCTCTAAAACGTAAATGAAAGAATATATGGCTAAATCAATATAGCATCTTTGTCTTTGTCTTGTTGTTTTTCAGGCTGATCCTGAAACTTTGCACCGGAAGGGTTTGATAGAAGATGAAGATGGAACCAATGATGGAAAACATCTCTTCACACAAATTCTTTTTCTTTAGTGGCTTCAGCGAGCTTGGAACCCAAAAGTCCTACATTTCTATCCCCTTTATAATCATGTTCCTGGTGTCTCTGTTTGCCAACTCTTTGCTGATCTATGTGGTGATTTCGCAGAGAAGCCTCCACTCGCCGATGTACATCCTCATTGCCTGCATGTCATTTGTTGATATGAGCCTTCCACTGCTTCTCATCCCCAACCTGTTGCTGAATGTCTTGTTCAACTGGAGCGGGATATCTCTGAGTGCCTGCCTAGTTCAGATGTTCTTCGTTCACTTTTTAGGAACTTGTCAGTCCACTCTGCTGCTCTGGATGGCATTGGACCGATACTTTGCCATCTGCACCCCACTCTACTACCATGAGCATATGTCTTCAATCAGATTCCTCAAATTTGTTATCCCACTTCTGGTCAGGAATGCCATCCTGATCATGATGGTAGTGGTTCTGGCAGGAACATTGTCATATTGCTTCAATAATGTGATAAACCACTGCATCTGTGAGCACATGGCCTTGGTGGAGCTGGCCTGTGGGAGCACCGCCATCAACAGTCTGGTCGGGTTGATGACGGTGTTCCTGGTCACTGTGTTTGATTTCCTCTGCATCACCACTTCATACATAATCATATTCTGCTCCGTGCTTCACTCAGGTAAATCCAGTGCTAAAGCTCTGCACACCTGCATCACTCACATCATCGTCATGATCATCAGCTTGACCTTTGTACTCACGGCCTTCTTGTCATACCGGATCAGAAACAGCCTCCCAGCCGCTGGCCGACTTTCCGTTAGCGTCATGTACCTGTTTCTTCCCAGCTGTTTCAACCCGATCATCTATGGTATCAGAACCACGGAGATCCGACAACATATCGTTAGGACGTTGTCATATTGCACACCAGCAAAACCTGTAAAATGTTGTTGAAAAACTACGTTAAATTTGTCCTCTCCACACTCGTCTTCAGACTCATGTTTATTGATAAAAACTAAAAAACATATTTTCCTTGGTAAATATGTATCTATATTGCTAACATTGCTGTTTTTGATGGGATATTCTGAAATGTATTCTCTAATTACAGGAGTCAAGTCATGTCAAAACAATATGATGAAGACGTTTGTTATGAAGAAGGGCTTTAAAGGCACAGTGGGTCATTTTCAGCCAGTAGGGGGCAGTGCATACCTAAATTATCACAAGCATTCGGTATCTTTCTGTTCGAGTAAGAAACTCAACAACGGAGGTCCAACTAGTGCTGTTTTCAAACGCTCAATTCCCTGAGAATCATCTATTTGCAGCAACATGACGAGCACATCAGTCTCTCTTTCATCGCTTGGAACTAGCTAAGAGGTAAAAATGTATTTATGGAGAAACTTTTTTTGCATTTTGAGGGAAATCAATGTTTTAATAGCGGGCATGCTCCATGCGCTTTGTCCGTCCGGGTTCTTGTAGAAGACGTCATCTAATATGGCTTTCCCCTGACAAGAGGACCCGCGCCTATGTATTTTAAAACTGATTTTTAAAGTCATATTTTACAATATCGCCAATATTTTGCAATAAATGTGCTTTACGTAATTATTATTACATAATATTTGAATGGCTATTTTCAAAGATGTATTGCAAAAACTACACATTGTCACTTTAAGTCCAAACACCTATTCCATCTGATGTTGTAGTTGTTTTACAGGTAATGTGCGCTGATCAGGCAGGTTGAACCAAAGTTCAAATGAGCTTAGCTAGACACAGACCAAAACCAGTGCTTGGTCCGAAAACGCGATGAGAAAAAAACCAGGACAAAGAGAGTTTTTAGTATTGCATCTTTTACTTTTACACACACATGAACCACAGTGGACTCCCAGTTGCTGTGTTGCTGTACAACGTAGCTCCAAATGTTGGGCATTGGGCATGTCGCTTGGGAAGCGAATCTAACAAGACGCTATACTACTTGATGTTAGGCTTGATGTTACAGAGACACACTGGAGACACGTTTCACACGGCACATTATTTGCGTGGGGGTGCAAGGGAAGTTACCCCTCTGCAAAATGCCGTAGCAACTGAGGTTAGAGGAGGTCAAGAACATCTTGGCACACGCAAGCTCCAGGAGGCGCCTCTCCTTCACCTCCAGCACCAGTCTTTCATCCTGCTCCCCTAAACTCCAAGATCCATTTCATTCTTCTGAACCGTCTTCTCATCTGTGATCATATGGTTTCATAGTTGCTTCTCCTAAAACACTGTGTCACATCACAGTTTCTGACATGGATGAAACTTGTAGGAACTGGGTAGAATGAAGCCGCTGCAGCGCTGCTTTCCTTGTCTTTGCTCTACACATGGATCCAGTCACGCTTCAGTGAGTGACGAACACAGATGCAGGACGATTTATAACAAACTGCTCTGCTTCCTGTTAATTAAGTTAGCGAGCAGGGCAGAGATCTCATTAGAGCTGCGGCTCTGGGACTCCCAGCCGTCTGGCAGAGGAGACTAATCAAGCAGAGCCGATAACGAACGCCAGCGTCCTCCTAAGAGCCAATTAACTTCACCAGAAACATCAGCAAGCACAGCGGTGAAAATGTAACTTTTTCTGGGTTCATGTCTGGAAGACAAATTCATAGAAACTGACAGGATAGAGGGTTTCAGCCTGATGCGACTCTGAGACAGCTGACCTCACTGGTCACTAGGTTTATGGAGGAAGACGTCATGAATATGGTTTTCACTGATGATGAAAGTTATAAGAATCAACCCTGTAGTCAGTTGGATTTAAACGGCCTGGAGCCAATTAAAGGGCTGGTGCCTTCAGGGGTCAGCCGTCCTGTGGGACATCTGGACATCAGCTATAAGACGAGCTGAAAGGAGACTCGGCGCGTCCTGATGAGGAGACGATGCAGCAGCAGGTAGGAGATTTAACTCTTTCTGTGGTTGTTTTAAGTTCCTTCTGTATGTTTTCAGAGATATGATGACCTCGATGAATGAGAATATTCACAGGCTTTCACTTGGTGTTCTGTTTTCAAAGAGTTTGCAGTCTCTCTGTGACATGGAGCCTGAAACGTTTCTGATCAGAGACCTTCCTGGAGCGCCACCTGGTTAAAACCTCAAAATCATTTCGGAAACTGAATATTTCTGGATTTTTTCGTTTTTGTAAATTTGGAAACAAGAATCTCATTTTAATCCCGACTGGTCCTGATTCTTACTGATTCTGCTGTAAATCCTTGAGTGTTGATGTCTTGGCATTTGTCATTGGTTATGATTTTGTTTTTCTAATATTTCAAATTAAGAGCCTGCTTTTATTCTAACAAGGAAGCTTTCACCAACAATAAAAAATATTATACTTTTAAGCTCTTTTGTATCTGAGTAAAAATTGTTGATGATTTTGTTTGCTATTATGTTTATTTTGTACAATATACTTTTTTCTTCCCCACAGTGAAAGCATCACCTGCACCCTGGGACCAGAACCGCCTGGATGACTGGAAATCAGCAGAAGTAAGAGACGCTCCATTTTCTTTTGAATTTTTACTTCAGTGTCAACATTATTTTCTCAAATTCTTCCCAGATCTTTGTTCCAGCTGTTCTTAGAACATTTTTTAGCCTGAAATGCAGGAACTAATAAATATTAACAAAATAAATAATGCAGATGTGATAAAAGAGGAAATATCTGAGCTTTCTGCCACCTGAATGGAAATTAAAGTTTTTCTTAAAATGAGAGAAACCGAACAACTTTTATTTTTCTGCATAACACAAGTTTTAACATGTAATGTTTTTTTCTGCTATGTTTAACTGAATTTAAATATAATAGTTGTTCTGCAAAATATGAAATGTGAATCTATTTTAATCTTCAAAACCGTTAACATAATAACATAACATAATACGGGTTTGACAAAAAAAGTACCAAATAAACTGATTCTACTCATTAAACTTTGGAAGATTAATTTCAAAACCTTGAGGAATTACAGCATCTGGACTAGTCAATTCTTGTTTCTTAAAGAGCAGAATCAGATTAAAGGTGCTGAAGGAATAATTTTACAGAATCTACCAAAATTGTCTCTCTTGAAAGCTTCTCCAACCAGCATTATTACTGTTTATAGATGAGGGTGTCAGGATCGGCTATAAAAGTAGCAGGTTAAAGGGAAAGGGTTTTTTTTCAGCCTGGATCTTATTTTTTTAGCAAATATTACTTTAGTTACTCACCCAGACAAGTTTGGAGCCGCTTGGAGTACTTCGGGAGAAGTTTAGATCCAATTACGAGCAGCTTTCTTTTCAAGTCCTTAAATCCGTGTTCAAGCGCTTACCTGAGACGAAGTGATTCCGGCAGTCCTCCGGGTTGATCTTATTTAGGTTGCTTTTAGGATCAAGTTCTTTCCGTCATCATCTACAGTTCCTAGAAATGGGGTTATCATGTATGGGCTGATAAACTTAAATTATGAATAGTCATGCGTAGCTTCTGCATCGGTGACTTTAGCAGCATCTTCAGAAGGGTTTTGGCTCTCCAGAAAAGTTGTAGTGTAGATTAAAAAAAATGTTTTAGCTATTGAAAAAAAAAATGTTGAAATAGTTCATTTAAATATCATATAAATATAAGTGTGAGGCCTGTTGTCAGATTAAAATGTTTCCGTAAAGAACAGATAAATATGATGAGGTCAGCAACAACTGTCTCTCAAGCCAGTCTGATTTATTAACACAAACGTTTCCACTCCATTGCAGAATCACCACAAATAATACTGTTTTCACATAGCCAAAATGCTCATTTAATAGTTTTCTCGAAGTAGACGGTATTAATGTTACAGATTTTACTTAATTTAATAGATCTGCTTATCAATTCTACCTACTGTGTAATTTTAACAAACATTTCTAGCCTTACTGACTGGACATAAATGGCTGTTTAATATACTACCTTCACTTTAATGCTGACACAATGGGAAACCAATATAAGATGGATTGATGCTGCAGCTCTTTGCACACTTATTTAGTCTAATTTCAACATACAACAAGATCTGTGTATCCACCATATCATCCTAAATAAACTATTTATCAGATGAGCTACACAATAAATCAGAATGAACTGAAACGCTACACGTCATTTGAGCATGTGTAGCTACGCTAGCATACACAGCCAAAAAATACGGTTTTACTAACTAACATCTGATCGGTAGGCACTTATTTATATTAAACGGAAGGTTTAAATACAACACATTTACAGTTTAAATCAGCCACTAACCTGTAATGAACAGAGACAGTGACGAGGTCGGCAACAAGCAGCGTGCTTCCTGCAGTTACTCAAGACTGTCTGAGAGGAGACAGCTGAGACTATGCCTGACAGCATGGTGTGATGCCCCCCAGTGGCAATAATTGGGATTAAACTATTGGTAATGCCCTACTTTTTTATTATCTCTAAAAAAATCTAAATTATTTATTCTGCTTTCTTCACAAGAGGTACTAGCTAACAAAAATTCTTGTGCGTCATATATGCATGCTCCAGCATGGCTGGTAGTTTTTACACAGATTGGCAGCAGACGTCTAAAAAGGGGGTAAATGAAGAACTCAAGCCAGCAGATGGCGCTGATTCACAGTCTGGTTCCCTTTGAGGTTCACATCTGTCCATCCTCTTGTTTCCAGGTGAGGCAGTGCCATGTTGGAGGCTCCACTCAGCTGGAACTTCTCCCACACCAGCTTCCAGTTCAGATGTTTTCCTGAGCTACAGGAACACCGCTGGATGCTGACGCTGCTGTTCTTCCTCTGCTTACTGACTGTTCTGCTGGGAAACTCGGTGCTGGTGCACGTGATCCGCAGAGTGGAGCATCTGCACAGCCCCATGTACTTCCTCATCTGCATGCTGTGCGTCGTGGACATCCTGGTGGTCATCACCATCCTCCCTAACATACTTCTCAACCTGCTGTTTAACTGGAAAGAAATCTCGCTGGCCGGCTGCCTCGTCCAGATGTTTTTTACCCACTTCCTGTCGTCCCTGGAGTCCACGCTGCTGTTGGTGATGGCGCTGGACCGCTACGTGGCCATCTGCAAGCCACTGCGCTACACAGACATTGTGAACTCGTCCATGTTCGTGAAGCTGCTCCTCTTCACGCTCTTACGCAGTGTCTCCATCATGTCCGTCTTGGTGGTTCTGGCTGGTTCGCTGTGGTTCTGCGGTTCCAACACCATCCAGCACTGTTACTGCGACCACATGGCACTGGTCAGCCTGGCCTGCGTCAGCACAAGGAGGAACCACGCAGCTGGCTTGGCGGTGATTGTCTGTTTCGTGGGTGTGGACATCCCCATCATCTTCTTCTCCTACATGAAGATCTTGAACGTTGTGCTGCGGTCGGCAGCGGCCAGCGAGGAACGCCTGAAGGCCGTCCACACCTGCAGCACGCACCTGATGGTTATGATGTGCTTCTACCTGGTGGGCACCGTCACCTTCCTGTCCGGGAGCCTGAACGTTCCCATAGCGACGAGCATCAACACCCTGATGGGCGTCATGTACATACTGATCCCAGCGACAGTCAATCCCATCATCTACGGCGTTCGCACCAAAGAGATCCGTCACGGCCTTCAGAGGTTGCTTAAACTCAGAGCAAGGAAAACCACATCTCTGAAGGTTTCTCCTTCTGGAAAAGGACATGTGTGACAGACTGCAGAATTGGGAAGCTGTGTGGTTAGTGGTTCCATCCCATTACTGGCCCTATTCAAAATTTTGTTGAGTTAATTCCACTAAACTGCCAAAAGTATTTCTGTATCTGTGAAATTAACAAGATTTTTAATCTGCATCGATTATAATGATTCCAGGCTTTCCTTTGCAGCTGCAGCAGCTTCAGGAAGGTTTTTAGCAAGAATTATCAACATATTTATGGTATTTTATGACCATTCTTCTAAAAGTCTCTAGTGTAGTTAATCCCCAAAGTGTTTTTTTCAATTTGAGGTCAGTAATTTGTACAAGTCCGTCAAATTTATTCGCACAAAATTCATGGATCCACGCGTTGGGGACCTTATTTTGTGCACAGCTATGTCTGGACAGAAAGGAGCAACCCACAAACATTTATGAATAAAATGCAAGCATAACATTTTACAATTGAAATTATTCAAGAGTTCCCTTGACTGGAACTAATGCCCCATTTCCACTAGTGCCAGTAGAATACGGTAACAAAGGTAACGTGTAACGTTGTCTCCTGTTTAAGAAAAAATATTTTCAAATCAAATTTGCACAATTTGTCATGGGTCAAATTAAATGTACCATTTACCTCTGATATTGTTTTTTGTTGTTGTTAATCTGTCGTAATGAGGTGAGAGGTTGTGATTGATCCACTGAACCCAGTAAATGTCCAGAGGGGAGCGCTGTGTAATAAACCCCTACAGAGAAAGATTTGATTGGTCTTCGTGAATCCTTGATAAAAATGTTAATGGGGCTGAAGCAGAGTCAATATTTAAAAGATAATATCTACTCCACTCACAATGTCCAGTATCATAAACTGGGACTAACTTTTGTGAGTTAAATAAGTTTAAAACTGCATCTACATCATGACTCACCATGACAAACACCCACAGAGCTTCTAATATTGTTTTTATTAAAGACTTTGGGGAATATACAACTTTTCCTCTGACAATATCAAAATAATAGACAACCGGAGCTAAAGTATCAACAGAGATATGATGCGTTTCCTCCTCATCCTCTTACATTGCATCTCAAAGCCAAACTGGTGTCTTATCAGTGTTGCAGACTCAAACACAACATCTGTTCACATGGAGAAACATCTGTCAGAAATCAGATCAGGGGAAATAAAAGTTCAGGAATCTCAGTTTATGTTAAAATCAGCTCATAATAAACACAAATCATCATTAAAGGGCCATAGGGGGGACTAGTGGAAAAACTCTAACATACAGTATAACACCAGTGCTGAGCAAGTCACAGATCATCATCATGAGTTTTACAGAAACCAGTTTTTGGAGCAGAAATTTCACTTCTGTCTCTTTTTAAAAATAAAAATAATGGAAGGTAAGTACAGGTGTGTTTATATTAAACTACTTCCAATGATGTAAAACAAGTAAAAATATGTTCACATCGTCAAAACGCAGGCAATTTCAAGGGGTTTCGTCTCCTACTTTATCTGCTTTTCACACCACTGCCAGAAGGTGGCAGTAACACATCAGGAGTTTTTTCTGAGCAGGTTTGGAATAACTGAATATTTTTATACATGTACAGTGCTGTAAAAAAAAGTATTCAACGCCTTCACATATCAGACAAAGGCTTCTGATTTTATTTAATTTGACGGGGACGCCTTTCTATTTACTGGTTGGGCCACAGTACACAGCAACAGCTGCCATCAGTTAACTGGTGGAGTCTTTTAACTCCTAGTGGACGGATTGTAATTTGTTTTGTTTTACTTTGGAGCATTTTCCAGCATGAATTACCCTTTTAAGGTCAATGCACAGCATCTCAACTACATCTCAGTTTGGACTTTGACTAAGCCAGTGTATTGGTAAACTTATTTCAAGATTAGTTGTGTTTAGTGATTAGTAATTATTAGTAATTATTACTAAAGGCGTCCGGTGAATATAGCATAAGTCTTGGGACTTAGAAACTGAAGTTATAGAAGACTTATTTACATTTTACCTACTCTGGCTCAACTGAAGGACACTGAGACACATTGTTATGTCTCTGGAGCAGTTCACTCTAAGATAAATTTACAGGGCTTACAGAGAGGGAGTCACTGTTGTCTAGCTATGGCAGAGACCAATGACCTGAGAGATGGGTTTCTGTTTAGATCGTAATAAATATCTTTAAAAAAACCAATGGAGATTGAATCAGCCACATCCTTATCCAGATCGATATGGCATCTTGCCATATCACCACTCTAAAGCCTTTATTGTTGTTGTTTTGACATTTCAGATGTGGACCAGCTGGTGTGGTTTGGACCAGTGTCCTGCTGAATAACCCAAGTGAGGTTAAGGTCACCAGCTGATGATCAGAGGTTCGACTTCAGGACTTTTCTTTGGAGAGCAGAATAAATGCAGCAGGTCGTCCAAGGAATGAAGCCGTACAGACCATCACACTGACACCACCATGCTTAACTCAAGGTAGTTTTTGGGTCTACATTTGCTGTTGGTTTCACCCATACCTTCTAAAAAAAAGGTCCACTTTTGTCCTGTTAGTCCACAGGAGGTTTTCCAGAAGTGTTGGAGAACATCGGGATGTGAGACAGAGCTTTGCGTTTCCCTCAGTCAGCAGTGGTTATGGTGTCCTAACTCTCCCACGGAAGCCATCTTTGTCCAGTCTCTCCTTCTCATTGTTGAATCATTAACACGGGGTTTAACTGAGGCAGGTGACACCTCCAGAGCTTGAGAAGTTGTCCTGCTTTTTCTGACCTTCTGGGGGAGTTGCTGATAAGCTCTTGGAGTAATTTTCGTCGGCGATTTACTCCATCTTCAACAAAGCTTAAGTACTTGGTCACAGCACTGTACATGAATGTTGTGATTCAAAGGAGATAAATGCGCTTAAAGACTCCAGGTTCCTGGCCTTGTCAGATGAAAAACTGCATCATACTTAAAATACAGATTCTTGAAGCCATAAAACCAAAAGCTTACAAGATTGTAGAGTACCAGGGGTTCTTTTGGGTGAAGGCCTGCCTGCAGTGAAGTATGAGTGACTCCATGAGGTACAGATGAAGTTGTTCCAATAGAGGACAGCATGGAACCAGTTGGACAGTTAACATGAACGTGTCCACCAGAAATGGAAATTTTGTGACACAGCAATGATATGCACAACAGCTAGGATATCCAACTGCCATAACATTATGACCACTGGTAGCTGGTTTCTTGGTTTGAAGCGCTGCCTGTGTCTACAGGGGATCTTTCTTTCCTCGAAGTTAAAGGATAGTCCAGTAGACTTGGTTCAAATGGGGACCAAAATTGAAATATTTCAGTAATCGGCTAAGTGTTTACCTCCCCGCCTATGGGGGCGCTGTGGTGGTGATGCATTTCTTCATGCAGCGGAGGACACTTGCTGTTCACTGAAATGTAACAAATCATGGGGTGGTGGAAGACTTTAGCCTTTTTTGGATTGTTCTGTTGTGTTTTGCAAATATGCCAGATGAATACTGCTGCAGTAATGGGCTCAGGAAGAAAAGAGGATTAATGAGAATTATATGTCTTGCATGAGTTGGCTGAGACGGCTCCATATAGGGTGGTGTGCAACTTCCTAGCACAGATGTCCTCCTGTCCTCCTTATACAGGCATAGAGCGAGGGGGTTGGGGGGGGGGGGGGTGTACAAGATCTAACAACCATCTTTCCAGCATGTGCAATTGTTTAGGTTGTATTTACCCAGGATGCCCTGCACATTAGTCCACGTCCTGCTTTTGGTGCGGTCCCGGTCTGCATGTCATTCACACATACAATCGGACTGCAGCAGAGTTTGTTTCAATCAATCAGAGTCTGCTTTTTTGGTCCGAATCAAGAGTTCGATTCCGCATTCACATCTCCCCGAACGAACTGGAATTTCTGGGCGAAAGAACTAGAGTTTGATTTAAGCGGACTAAACACTTAGAAGCAGCACCTAGAACCAAGCTGAAATGGTTAAGCAGCTGGATCCAACATATACTGTACACAGCTGCAGGTCTGTGGGGCGCTCCCACTCAATTTCGCCGGGACCTAACAAAGTTGGCCTAACAAAACAAAACCAGGTTCTGAAACCAAACAGAACCCACAGACCACTTAGGTTGGCCAGGCTAATCCAGGTTCAACTAAAGCTTGCCGCACATGACAGTCATTCGAGGCCGTTTGCTCAGCAGATAGCTCTTTGTGTGCGCCTTTTTTTAGGCGAGTTTTATGCCTATTGTGGTGATGAGTTGAAAATCAAACAGGTTTGATATTTTTCGCCTAGCAAAGTGAAAAATTAGCTGCGTGCGCTTAATGTGAGCTGTGTGCTCTTCCCAAATATTCAAGTGGCAAATCAAAACGCAGCCTCCGTTTACATGACATCAAGATGGCAGCCAAGGGACAAGATTACATTTTAGAAGACAGATTCATGGAAATATAGCCAGACTACACCTGTTTGTACAATGCGACGATGCCTCATCGACAAAATGAGAGGCAGCATTTCCTTCATATCCATCTCGGTCTCCGTGTTTCATTCACTTTTCTGAGGTAAGGAGGGGGGGCTGTTCTCTTGGAAATATGCGATCGGAGACCGTTTTGATTGGTTATTTGAATATTTGGGCTCAGTAGACTGCTCATGTCGAGCACAAACTGAGTTTTTCGCCTTGTTTAATTTTCACAGTGTCCGGTAAGGCAGAAAAGTCACCAAAAATGTATTTTAAGATTTACACAGGGAGCTATCTGCTGGGGAAACGGAATGACTGTTTGCTCAGCAGATTGGCCTTGTGTGCATCAGGCTTAAAGCTCCCGAAGTGACCACAGGAGCATCAGAATTTGAAGAAATCTGGCTTGATCGTATCTTTGTTTGTTTTGTTTTTTCATTATGAAGATAGTCTGCTCCATGTAAATCTCTGAAATGAATGATGATGTTATGGCCAATTGGTTTATGCACCAGTTGTATGAACCATATATAGGGAATGTCATTTTTTAAGGCCACTTTTTGCTGATCGTTTAGTACTGGTATGGTCTTGTAGGCTCCTCCTGTAAGTCAGAGCCATGGTTGGCATGGTTGGGTTTATAAGGATCCCCATAAGGTGATCACCAACAGAACTCTCTGAGAACTTTGTGGATCAGTTATTACAATTATAATCATCTCTGAATGAGGCTAACAACATGCATGTTCCAGTGGGTCTTGAAGCCCTTCTTCAAACACACCAATGCTTTGGTTTTTCCACATCTAGAGACGCCAGCTGCAGCTTTCATGAGCTAGAAAATTATTTGTAACACCAATGATGATGATCTGGGAAATGATCAACATATTACAGATAAATCAAAGTTGAACTGATTATTTGTGACCCCAATAAACTATAAAATATTGATATATTTCATGCACTGGTTCCTTGTCGTCTCGTTGGTGCATCTTCGCCATCACCTGCAGACAGAAGTAACCATCGAAAGTCCCTGATGTTGATCTGGTGGTGAACCATAGCAAATCATCCGAAGCTGGCAGTGTTTTAGTTTTTTTAAAGACCCTTTCAACATGAAACACTGAAGCTAATCTCAACACAAGTCAAGCCTTGATCGGTCTCTAATGGTAATACGAAGAACAAAGAGAGGCATGCTTCCAGCGGTCGCTGCAGCGCCGGCCAAGAGTTCTCTGCCGAGGCGCGGCCTGACAACACGAGGCTGCGGTATTCTACACCCTGCAGGACGCAGAGAGAGGACGGACATGAACAAACACACAAACACGCCACCACCGAGTGTTTGGAGGGTGTCCAGACTGTGGTTTGGGCCTACAGGTAACCTCTGCCATCTCCACACTACAAACAGCAGCAAAAAACAACAGCAACGGCCACGATGCCCGACGCCTTTATCTGTCGTCGGGTTTGGGTGAGTCCACCGGTTCCTCATCCTCCTCCTTCTCGTCTTGAGCGCCAATCAGCCGCTGGCGGGCGAAGTCCTCAAAGATGATGTCATCATCACTGAAGGATGGATAATGTGACTGAAGTTAGTTCAGAGCTTCTGTACAGCATTTAAAATGATGTTTGATCATCACTTTGCTGCAGATGCAGTTATAATATAGTTGAGGTGAAAATTATTCATAACCCCCAATTTGAAGTTGTTTTTTAAGTGGGGAAACATTTCCTTTTTTGGGTCAAAAGCCAAAAATAAATCAGAGGGTTAGTTCTAAAAAAAAAAAAAACCCAAACAATTCAGATTTAAAAAAGACTAAATCTCGACCTTTAACTAAAAACACTTGCTGATTTCTAACATTGCTCAGAGCAGCTCTCTTCTTTCAAACCAGAAAGTTTGGTGAGAGCATCTTGCAAAGCAGATAGAAAGTGAAGTGCGATCGATTTCAGCAGATAAGATTAGTCTCCAGTCTGTTGAGAAGATGGATTTTAATTCTGCTAACATGAAAATGCTTCTTCTGACTCCTTTTCAGATATGTCAAGTATCTACATACACTTTAATGTACATCTTCAGAGTAAAGCTTTCAATAAAACCCGCAGTACAATATGAGTATTAGAGGGAAATCTGATCTATCTGAGAATAAATTCACATACAGACATAATGGGACTCATGAGCCTGAGGCATGGCTTGTTCAATTAAAAAGCTTCCAAAGAAAACAACACAAAATGGATTTACACTGAAAATAAAACCAGTGACGAATCCCTCAGAGTAACACAAACCTCCTAATAGGTTCTCAAAACAATCTCACAATCATAATAATAATCAGTAAGATCCAGAGTGGCTGCTGACAGCAGGAAGAGTTTCCAGTTTAAAGCCCATTTCCTGCAGCTCACACAGCATCACAAATTAAGATGCATTAAGGCCGAGGCTCAGGACATGGCTTCATAGCTGCTAATGCGCCAGCGTGCCGAGAGGAAACCCTCTCTACTGTCAGAGGCGTCCACGAAGAACACAACCAATCAGAGAGGCAGCTGATGAGGAGGGAAGACTGACAGGTGGTGGTGGTGGTGGGCGGGGAGGGCTGCTTACTTTGTTTCAAACTCAATCAGGTTAGTGTCGATTGGAGCTTCATCTGGAGCTGTGGAGAAGTCAGAAAGAGGCCGTTAGAATGTTGTCATCAGAACATAAACGAAAAATAATCCTTCACTGTTCTCTGCTTCCTCAATGTTGACTTTCTTATATTTTACTAATACAATGTTGGCATTGGTAGTGGGATTTCTGTGAGCATTGTTAACAGAAATGAAACACTGAAGCAGGCTTTAATGTCCTGGTCAGGAGGATGTTTTGGGTCAGAGAAAGCCTGTTCTTTTAAAACGTTTTAAGTTTGATTTAATTTAACTCAAGAGAACAAATATAAGACAAAAAAACCCCGGAATCATATTGAAATCAGCATATTTGAAACAAATTCCTTTTCAAAGTAACAACAAGCAAACCAACATCTTTTATTTTACAACTTCTCAAAATGACTCTAGTTTTAATACTGTTAATACTTCTGGTTTTCTAGGATGGAGTCCTTTTGAAATTGTCAAATATTTGGCAAAACTGTTAAAAAGAGAAAAAAGAAATTAAACCAATGTGGAAGCTACATTTCTTGTTTCCATTTCTGTTTATGGAGCTTTAGAAAAGATTTAGCCATTTTATTGGTAAAACATCTAACTTCCAGAGGCTTGCGAGCCAACAGATGTGACTAATATCTCCTCAGTGAATCCGTACGGTTGAGGCTGCACTGATGACTAACTGCACATTATTGAAGATTCTGTGGTGAGGGCCGACTCATTGTGAATTTCTTTACAAACGTTTAACCTCAAAGGTCGGAGGTTCATCTATCTGAGTAAAGAAAACAGTAGCGTACTTTTTTATTATTTATAATTAAATCATATCATAGATTTGGATGTGACATCATCATGGTTTTTGGTTGATCACTACATAAACGTTCAGTATGACAACATATCACATACTGGGAAAAATGCATGTTCTAGTGCAATTACATGACATCATATTGCTCTTTTACCAATGATGATGCCAACATTAATCACAGCAAGGCCGGGTCGTCAACATGTTGTAAAATATGTAATTTAAAACAGAAATTGGAGCATGCTAGTATCATTGCTCACAGTTAAACAGCAGTAGAACCTTAGAGAGAAGCTTCAACATGGAAGAAAATAAGCCTCAATCCATGGATGTAACTGTGTCAACCATATTAGCTGTTCATGTATTTATATATATCAACAAGTCAGAAGTAATGTAATTTTGGGTTTAAGCCTTTAAATTTGGTAGGTATAGTTTGCATTGATAGGAATTACTCCCACCAGATTATTTGGGGTCTTGTCCGGGATTATACAGCTGTTTTTAACATACAGGAAATTGGCCATATAAAATTAGACATGATGAAGAATTTTAGCTGTTGTCAAATCTTTAACCCAATAGACATGTAAGTTGTTTTTTTATTTGAAAATTCTGCTTAATTTTAAGCAACATAAATATAAACACAACTCACCGTCTCTGTAGATGCATTCCTCCAACGGCTTCGGGTGCATTAATGTAAAGGGCAGCTCAACAGAAACGTCACTGAAAAACAGATAATTCAAGTGTATTAAAGCTCATAAAACATCAGCAGCAGCAGATTCATTAAGGCCATTCATTAATGTGGATATATGTCAACACGGTGAAGGCTGTGTGCAGTGAGCTGTTCAAGTGACCTTTAGTAAATCTCAGCATGAGCTTTGAATGAGTGTTTTTAACCGTGACAGAGTGAAAGGTTACCTGGAAGCCAGATCTCCAAGAAGCCTGAAATCAATAAATATTTAACCCCATCAGTTTCAGAGCAGCAGTCCATAATTTAACATTTTTAACATGTTAACATCATGTTAATGCAGTTTTTCATGAGCTTATGTAAAAAAAATTTTTTTTTTTTCTCTTTTCATAGCAATAAATAACTCCCTAATTGGATTCACAGTCATACAGATTTGTGTTTAACTGTAAAAAAAAAAAAAAAGCTGTTATTTTCTGAAAGGATGCACAAAAACTGCAGGGATTTTTATAACTTTTGATAACTCTCCGGCCGGATGCTTCATTTGAACTTCAGTTTTCCTTTTAGCCACCACACTTTTCTGTGATCATTCAAAGGGGTACAAATCAATAGTTTCATTACTAGAATATACGTTTTTCTCTGAACACTGCTATTTATTCATTTTTTCTTATCTCTACCTATTTATTTTTCAGATGACATTTTGCAAAAATCAGTCTTTCTATTAGTCAAACTGTTATCTTTAGTCATTTCAACAGTTTTACCAAACTGGGCTCAGATTGTGTCTTTGTGGCAGGTTGTCAATAAACTGAAGCTGTGAAAACGTGACCCATGAAGTTAATTTCAGTTTGGTTTTCTCAGTGGAGGTTTTGTCCAGCTCATTCCTGGACTAATGTCACGTTGTTGGCAGGACTCCTGGACTTTTTCAAGGTTTTAATTAACTCAGTCTAACAAACAAATCAGGTAACAGATATGTTCCTGATCAGACATATCAAAACCACAATTGTAGCTTACTTAGCTAACACTCAGTTTTGTTTTAAATAAACTAAAGTGCTGAAGTTCAAAACAGAGACAACCCACCCGCCTCGTGACACCACCAGCTTCACTTTGACTTTGTAGGACACGATGATACCAAGGATCTCCCTGTTGGCTCCTTCTCTCAGGCTTCTCAGGAGAGAAAACAGTCAGACATCGGCAACCACATCTGACAGTAAAGGCATCAGTATTTTGATGGGACTCACAGAGTGCTGGAGGCCAGGTTGGTGTCTTCGTGCTTCAGTTTCCCATCCAGAGCGAGGCCTCGCTTTTCCCGGTTGTTTGCCAGGAAGGGAGTGAGGGTGAAAACCTTGCAGAACGTTGAGCTGGGGGCCACAATATCACTAAGGACAAAAAGACAATGTTCATGTTACTTCTCAGCTGCTGTAAGAGCAACGGCCTCAGCTTCAGATGTTGTTTTCAGGTTCATAAAAAGGTTAACACTAAAACTCCCAGAGAGCAGCCATTTGGCTTTTCTACCTATAAAACCCACAGGTCAGCCGATCGGCTGGAAGGCCACCTGTGAACCCTCCTTTTGTTATGTGAATGAGGCAATCACTGGGGCACCACAGGACATGACATGAGCCACTTCACTCAAAACACCTTGACATAAAATGGGGGAGGGGGAGAATCAGATTACAGCAGGATTGCTCTGTCAGAGCTGTTAACTGACTGGGCATAACACATGAACTGAATCAAAATGTAATATATGTATTAGGACATAGGAAAAGTAAAAGAACAGAACCATATCAACAAAATCACTCAAAATCTGTGGTTATCCCAACTGGGTCTTCATGATATTTACAAATAATATTAACAAAAATTGTATTATCAGGATACAGTGTTAGAGAGTGGAAGTGAGTGAGACTTTAGACTTAAAACTTTATTGATCCCTTTGGGGTCACTCCCTCAGGGAAATTTGAGTTTTCAAGCACACAGAGAAAACTAAACAGTAAGTAACAGTGATTGAGGTGAGTACATTTCAATTATCACTCACAATCCTGGCACTGCCAAGCCGTCTCCTTTCTGCGTTTGCCACATGTGTATTTGTAACAGTCGATACATCGCACAGTGGCATGATTGCTTGTACACTGAATTTTAACCTGAAACCTGGCTCTTTTCCCAGGGCTAGGTGTTGAAGGTTGTTGCCGAAACAATTGTTCGTTTTGTGCCTGCTTTGCACCCACATGAGAGTGAGTCAACTCTCTTGCAAGCTCCACCAGGAAGTCCATCCGTCTCTCCTGCCTCCCGGTGCATGCTTGATAGAGCACATAACCATTCAGTGCTGCCCTATCAATCATGTTATAGAACACAGCGACTGGCCAGCGCCGTGTTCATGTGCGGACAGTGTACTCCCGCACCATCTGGTCCATCACATCAACGCCACACTTTGTGGTGTTGTAAAGGGTGACAGTGTTTGGCTTCCGTTTGGTGGTATTCTCAGTCTGAATGACGCGGTGCATGCTGCTGAGAATGTAGACTGTCTTCTTCCGTTTGGGCGCATACACCGTCAGCGTGGCACCAGTGGTTGAAAATACCTGAGTGGTGAATTCATTGTGGTCCCTGTCTTGTTGATTGTGGAATTTCTCGCCAAATCCTGTTGACTGTGCCAAGGATGGTGGTTTTCCGGCTAAGCAGTCATTGTGCAAGTGACAGCGATGTAAAGAAATTGTCCATGGTAACATTTCTGCCATTGTCCAGGAATGGTTTCATCATCCTCATAACTACATTCTCAGATAGCCTCTCCCCACTGGGACGACTGGGGTCCTTGCCAAGATATGGGAGGACATTGCAGATGTATTTGGATTTCAAGTCACAAGCCACCCAAAACTTGATCCCAAACTTGTCAGGTTTCGTTGCAATGTATTGCAGTGAAAATCAGCGAGTCTTTGACGGGAAAAGCTGTTCATCAATGGTGATGTGTCGACCAGGGTTGTAGGATGTGATGCAGTTGGTGACAAACGATCCCCATACACCGGAAATTGCAGCATAAAGGTATAAAGGCGACTCGAGAAAAGAGAAAATAGAGGGACAGAGCAAAACAGACAAAAACAATATACAAATTCTTAAATAAAACACATCAAATACATTTCTGTTGTATCTCAGTTAGAAAAACATGTTACATAAATTAAATCATTATCTTGTACAGATATCAACTTGATGAGCAATTCTGTAAATGACTGGTGGGGCTACCACAGATTTTGAGTGCTTTTTTTTGATGTGGTTCTATTCTTTTACTTTTCCTTTGTGTCTGGTGGGGATGTTGGAAGCCCAGTGTTGTAGGGTCCTGATAACTTCTACATCCTTCTACATATATTACATATATTACATTTTGATTCAGTTCATATGTTCTGCCCAGTCAGTTAGCAGCTCTGACAGAGCAATCCTGCTGTAATCTGAATCTTCCCCCTCCTCCATTTTATGTCAAGGTGTTTTGAGTGAAGTGGCTCACGTCACGTCCTGTGGCGCCCCAGTGATTGCCTCGTTCACATAACAAAAGGAGGGTTCACAGGTGGCCTTGCAGCCGATCGGCTGCCCTCTGGGTTTTATAGGTATAGCAAAAAATCCTGGGTCTTCTAGTGTTAATACAATGACATTCAGCACAGAAGGTACCCCAACATGCACGAGGAACTCTGAGAGTTTCCAAACTGTTTTTGAGCGAGCATAAACCATGAATAGGGAGTAGGGCTGGGCGGTATGACCTAAAATGAATGCCTCGGTATCTTGAACAGTTCACCATGGTAACGGTAGGGGGCTGAAAATAACGACGCACCCCCTCCCTATCTGTATTCATGGTCTGGCAGTGGCCTAATCAGCCTGGAAATATGATAGGTTCTTGCTATTGGACGGCTTAAAACAGCCTTTCAATTAAGGGTTTGATTCCCACTCCCTTAAAATCCAGTTTAGCTATAGAGAAGTGATCACACAGACCAGATCAGAAAGCAACGGGGCCTGTGAGAGAAATCTGTGGTTTTAGTGTGCAGTCTAAAATACGAGGGAAAATATTTCGCATTTACATCGGAGCACAACACAGCCACTAGGGGTTTCAAGTGTTGTACCAACATTCTGGACTCAGAGGGTATCCACTCCCACTGGCAGGACCGGTGCGGGCAGAGCTGCTCGGCTGGGAGCGCTTTGGGTCGACTGCTGCTCAGAGAAATAAGTAACATGCACCACGTTAGCGTCTCATAGCATCCAATAACACCATAAAAAGCCGCTGCAATTGTCGCTTTTTTTTGAGGAGTCGCTAAAGGAGTCTAAACACTCACTAAATGTAGCGACCCAGGAGCTACATTGTTAAAGCTGCTCTCTGCTGTATACTGCTCGTCCTTACTCAATGGCTATATATGATATGACGAAGTCACATGACTGTGCGTAGTCAAGTGACTCAGGCAGAGTGCTCTTTCTTAAAGTGGACCTGGCTTCAAATTTGCATTTTTGGAGGTTTTTGATCATATCTGATTAATCTTTCCTTGTTTCCGAGGTATGTCTGCCTATATAGTGAAATTAGCACTCAGAAATGGGCTGTTTGGCAGTTCTGCATATGATCACACGTTTCAAATATCCCTGTACAAGTAAGCATATTTCCTCAATAATGTCCTTCAGCTGTTAGTACACATTGCGGCATTATTTCAGTTGTTTGCTTTTCACTTAGCTTCATAGCTAACATTCAGAATTAGCTTCACAGCTAATACCCCAGTTTGTTTATGTAGCATTGGTGCTAATATGCTTTTATTTGGGGGAAAAAAAGATTTTATATTATAGTTGAACGTTGGAAATATCGTTAGAGACTCATTGACCACAGAAGCGTATAGCCTAGGCCCCGCCCCCAAAAACCCGGTCGTTCTGTGCTAATGCTAACAGAAGGGCTACCTCGTCACACCTGCAATTCTACAACAAGGCTGAATTACGGCAAGCCATCCTTTGATATAGTATTATGGTACTTACAGTGCGGCTAAAAAGGGCCCAAACGTTGCGGGGAATTTCTTGCCAGTTTTACTTTGAAGGGACAGGAGTGCCGCTAAACTAAAACACATCTTTTCTCCTTTTTTTTAAATACCAAATTTACTGACATGAGCAAAATGACATTGATAACAGTCATAAATTCCGGTTTGAGTAAATTTTCGGTATACTGTGAGGGATTGCTGAGAATTACACGACGCAATCTTCTGTGGTTCTCTAATTTTTAAATTAAACATTGTATTGTAATAACTCTTCTTGTAAAGTGCCTTGAGATGACATCTGTTGTGAAACGGCGCTATATAAATAAACTGAATTGAATTGTAATTGAATTGAATTAACAGTCATAAATTCCGGTTTGAGTAAATTTTCGGTATACTGCCCAGCCCTAAGAGGGAGGCTGTGGGGTTTTATCATGCAGAGAAGCAGCTATGGAAGTGTGTTGATGGGGTGAGCCTTGCATGTACTCTTTAGCATGGTTTCACAAATCTAAAGTAGGACTGGTGCATGTTGGGAAAATGTAGTTGTAAGGTATGAACTGATGCACGAAATTCAAAATCACAAAGGGCCATAAAGATATGAGGCAAAGAATGATGTCTAAGTTGTAGTTCTGCTGATATTGATTGATTCAGGTGTTATCCTCAACAAAAATAGACAATTCAAGCAGCTCAAACGTTTTTTCTACTTCTCCAAACCTTCAGTTTCTGTCTTTCTCTGATCGGTTTCTAGCTGCAGATCAGTTTGTACTCATTTTTCTCCTTTCAACAAAATTTCATTACAATCATGTAAACCACACGAACCAGAAATAAAACAATCCTTGATTAGATTAATCTCTGGATTTGCTGCACCCTCTTGAACAGGTGATGTAACCAGTGACTAAATGTTCCTGAACTGAAGCTTTAATTTTAATAATTAGATCATGCTAATACAACATGAGCCACACAAAAAAATAAAAACCCTGCAGCTGAAAATCCTTACAGATAAAGTTTTAGAATCAGTCTATCCATTCGGGGACCCCTGCTACCACGGGTGCAGAACCAGAACAGTTCTAGAGGAAGTAATTGAATCTACCTTAGCTAACTCCCTATCTTCTCACTACCAAGGGTTGGAGTGGAGCTACATCAATAAATTGAGAGCTTCTGCCTTCAGTTCTTTCCCTTTTTACAAACCGACATTCAACCCACCATATTTCAGGAATTACAAACCCAGAAGTTTTCTTTAAGAATAACTTCAAGAATTTCTTCGATGCAACCAATTTTATGTTTCTGCGTGATAAAAAGAGTGGCGCTGTGGGCTCCCCGATCCCATATAAATTTGAAATCACCATAGAAACCAGCATCTAATTGATTTTGCAGTCTTTAGTTGTCATGAGGTGTTTCAAGTTCCTTACAGAGATAAGGGCGTTAATGAAGCCAGTAGCTCTATCGGCTTCCAGTTAAATGTTCCTGTTCTTTCCAACCTGGCAATCAAATAATAATTTACATTGCAGCCATTTTTTCATAGCAAATAAAGTCTACAGTAACAAGAAGGGATCAATTTCTGCTCTAGTTGAAAATGGATGCTTTTTCTTCTCTCTCAACCCCCGGGTCTTATCCTGCTTTTTGTCCTGTCAAGTTAATCTGGAGTGTCTCTTTGCATTTTTCCTATTCAACTGGTCCCTAAATGCAAATAATTTAATTACTGTCCCTCTGGAACACTCCGTGGGGAGTACAGGATGGATTCCTGGGGGAACGTGGAAGTTTATCTCCCTGTTGTTGCTTTCCATCAAAGATGTCGAAGGTATTTACATAACTGGACTCATGATAACCAGATTTCTGCTGTCTGGACTGGGTGGATTCCTGGTGTAGAGCAAAAATGATCAGCACAAAGGGATGTGTTGGGTTGTAAACTGTAAAACGTATGTGTTGAACCAGCTAAGCTGTAGGTTGGCTGTGAAGCCAGAACATATATCTGGAATGGAAACCAACTTGGAGAAACTTTCAGCTCGCCTTGATGGGAACTGACCGTAGTTCCACCGTTTGGTAGTATGGAGATGCTGAGAGAGACTCCAGGCAGAGGGAAAGAGATCTCACCTCTACCCAAAGCAATTTGTTAACTGAAATTTGTCTCCCTGTAGTTGAGGGCTTGAACACAAATAACTCCATTGGATGGACTATACTGAGAAAAAGCTCCTGTGACCCCCCCGAAAGTCATTCATTCAATCCACCCTGTTTTGTTTGTACCCAGAGCAGCCAAATCACTGGTGAAGACAAAAGATTGATAAGTCCTGGAAGTTCCCAGTAAAGGAAACTTTCAGATGAACCCGCAGTGAGAATGTTTGTGTTTTCATGGTGCGGCACCAGAATGATACTCACTCCGACTCCTCGACGGCCACGGGACATTTATACTGCGCCGTGTTGAACAGGCAGATGTCTGCGTACTGTCGCACTGCAGACACATAAACCAGAGTTAAACGATCCAACATGGCTGCTGCAAGAATCACAGAAAACAGCCAAGAGATGAACCTGAAATCTTCATCTTCTTCACCGTCTTGTTGGTGTTGTTGGTGACGTGAACGTTGACGCTGATGGGCTCGCCGTGGTAATAAATCTGACAGGGTATAGAAAAAACGTAGAACTTTCATCAGGAACAACATTTGCACTGTCCCGTTAGGGGAAGTCCAGAAAATCTTTCTTTAGTTCCAACTCTGGACAAACTGAAAGTTTGGAGACTTGGAAGATCTCAGTGTGCCTATAACAAAATACGGGGTTTGTATTAAATATTTTCCTGGTTCTGGGTGGAAGCGAGAGGTCTGACTGCACCCAGAATTGAAACAAAAAGAACTTAAAGAGAGAATTTTCCCATAATATATTTTAATACTTAAATGTTTTCAGAAAATCCTACATTCCTTGGTCCCTTTGGCTGCTGGCAAACATGTTCAGGTGTTTACCTGTATGTCCCTGTATGCCCCCCCATCTCTCAGGTGGTACCTCCTTGTCCAGCGATGCCTCCAGGTGTAGAGGTTTGTCAGACATCAGGAACTGTCTGGTGGTCTCAGCCGTCGGCTGAGGACCAGGCTTCTCCGGAGCGTACTGCACCTTCCTGATCACCAGGCGCACAGAGTTCCTGGACCAACAAGACTTCAGAATCACTCTGCAAGAATTTGGTCAACGGTTCAACTCAGATTCCAGCAGTCTGACAGGAATCCATATCTCCCACTTTACCAGGGATCAGACTGCAGCTCTCTGACTTTTACCTCTTGTGGATCTTCTCTTCCAGATTTTCTGCGCAGAACGCTTTCACCTCAAAGTCGACTCCGCAGGCCTGAGGACAGCATTGCATGTTGGTTTGAAACTGGGCTCTCTTTCAGACAAGGCAGAACAGGAGAGAATCTAAAATAAATAACAGTACCTTGCCGGTGTCTTCCGGTCCCGGCTGCAGGGTGACGGAGCACGGGAGGTTCAGAGGAATCTGAAAATAAACCCGTTAAAGATGTAAATGTGACCAAAGCATTAATGACTGCATGATTTCTGCACCTGAACCCTGCCGGGCTCCGTAACTTTGAGAGTATTTAAACTAGTGAAAAATGTGAGTAAATGTAAATGTATGTCAGATAAAATTGTATAAAGTGTGTGGTGAGGGTTTAAATATGTATAATAATTGTTTAAAAGAAAGCAGAGTACTTTGCAGATTTCGCCTGTTGCAGGTTTTTGTTTAGATTGTAACCCCCACAATAAACGAGGGACCACTGATGATGTTCAGTATCAACGTTCCCTCTAAGCTGTGCGTACGACATTCTGCAATGCTGAAACAGAAAAAAGTCTGCACTGCGCAGGAAGGACAACACAACCTGAATTGAAAGTAAATCAATCAAATAATCCATTCTTTGGTATTTTGCAAGGTGAGTAAATGAGCTTATTCCCCGATTTACAGTTTCAGTGGGCACTACCTTACTGGTCCAGTTAGAAAAACACACACTCGCCTGAACCCGCACACTGACACAACACAGTAGCTCTGTAGCAGTCGTGGCCTTCCTGCTGTGAGTGGGTTTGGGTTCAAATTTGGGACATCTTCGTTTATAGACAGATGTTCACACTTTAGGCTAAAACAGTCGTGATCAGCAGCGAGAAGTTTCACCGATAAATGCAAAAAGGCGCCCAGAGCAGCAGAACAACAAGAGATCGACAGGTCTGTTGTTGTAAACTGCTTTGCTAGGAACTGATTATTTTTACAAAGCTGGTTGTTTGGTGACTTTTGTTCGTTTCCCTCTGAATAACAACCTGTCAGCGAGACTGAACCACAGCTGTTTCCTGATATGGCCCTGAAAACGTCCCTGTTGGCGCGGCCTGATGAAGTGGGGACACACATGTATCGGGAAGGTCGGGTCAAATGACCCGGAAGTTCAGATGATTGAAACATGCTTTTTCTTTTTTTTCACATCAGAATTTTTGTTATGACTCTGAAGAGGAAAATTCTTCTTTTTGTTTTTTTCAACCTGACCAAGGTAAAGTTCGGATGTTGTAGTAATTCACAAACATGTCCACTGTCTGAACATTTATGTTGTACTTGACTCCACTGAGTGGCTGCAGCAGCTCTGCAGATTTCATCCTCCTTTCTTCACACTTTTTATTACTTATTCATAATTTTGTCGGCTCAACATGCAAAATATATTAATGATATGTGGAATATTTATTCATAACTTGCTTGGTTGGGGTTTCCTACGGAAGCGTAGAGCTGCCACCTCGGCAAAAGAAAAAACAGAGCTGTTTCACGTTATTTCATGATAACTTTATTGTTTGAACAATATATTTTTCACGTTTGTACAATATAATATCACGTTATTACGTGAAAACGTTATTGTTCTAACAATATATTTTTCACGTTTGTACAATATAAATATATTGTACGAACATGATAATATATTGTACAAACGTGAATAATTAATTTTTTAACCATATAATTTTCACACCAGTTGAAGTTGATAACGGTGCAGATCAGCGCGTGCAAAAATGTCTCGTTTACTGGAATTAATTAAGTTCTTTTTTATGCTTGGATTGAGGCATGGGGAGATTTTGCAGTTACTGAGCAGCTTGGACAGTATTGTGATAAGTATGCGGACACTGAGAAGGAATTTAAAATGTATGGGGCTCTACAGGAGGAAGAATGAGTCTGAACCGATGGAAGTGGCTACATTTCTCGCTGATCAGCTGGAGGGACATGGAAAGCTCCATGGATATAAACTACAATAAAGTTTTCACATAATAACGTGATATTATATTGTACAAACTTGAAAAGTATATTGTTCAAACAATAAACTTATCATGAAATAACGTGATACAGCTCTGTTTTTTCTTTTGCCGACGTGTCAGCTCTACGCTTCCGTAGTTTCCAGATTATATTCTATGGTTTGTTTTTTCCAGGAACACGTTGAAAGATAAAGATGGATTTGCAAATAAGACTAAGGTAAAATGAAGTTGATTAATTAATGTTTAAAACCAGACAAAAACTCAACACTTAAAACTGTCCTCACAGAAATTCAAATGCAGTAATTTGATTCTTTTAATAGACCGTGTAACTTCGATAGATGCGATGCTGGCGTGACCACGGTGTACGTCTGATGATGCTCACAGTGGTCCAAGGGGGAAAAGTTACAGGAAACACTGTTCATCATTATTTAATTTTAAGAAGTACTCACGGAATGCAGAGACAGGGATAGACTGTCTATCACTATTATATTTTAAGAGTTTGTTAATTGTAGTTTGGTTAACACTGTCTGCCACAACCACTCCTTTGAAGACATTAAGGATCGTGGTGAAGCCTGAAATAGAAATTAGTTTGACAATCCTGCCTTGAGGCTCCAAAAAGTTTCCCAAGCCAGAAGCCAGACCGTCTAAACCAAAAAAAAAAAAAAAAAACTCCTAAACCTCCAAAGAAAGGTCTTCCAGAGGCAAATCCAGAGCAGATGAACTAAGTCGGTTCACTTCTACTCCAAGTATGGAGCACCGCCCCTTATCTCTGAGGAGCAGAGCCTCAATACAGAGGAATGTTATGATCTCTGTCTTTCAGTTATGATCCATATCTCATAACTACTGGGGAACTTCAGCTTCCAGCTCCTTCTTCATTAACATACACCAGAGTAACGGCCCCATTACTTCAGCCGAAGCTCCGTGCTCCCATCACTCATGAAAAAAGACTTCTCTGCTTGAGACGCATTATGAATTCAGTCAGAACGAATCATGAGCACAAAAAGTCACAAACATCCAGGTAAGAATAACTGCATCTGAAATTAAACTGCCCACCTCTACTGTGGCGATTAGTGCTTCCTTACAGAGTGTCTCTGTACCGGCTGCATGCTTAAAAACCTCAGAGAACCAAACTGAGCAGCAGTTCTGTCTCAGTACCTCAAAGGTGAAAGGATGGGCGTGTTCTCCCAGTTTTTTAATCAGCCGTTCCTGAAGACGAGTCAGACTTTTTTTCTCTTCGGGCACTGGAGGAAACGCCTGGATGTTGGCCACAAACAGGTCCTTCCTAAACGTCAATCCCAGGACGTCCAGATCCTCCCGTCCATATCGGAAGGCACAGGTCAGAGTGACGAACACTGAGAGAGAACAGAAAGATCAACACTTCCTGGAGAAACCTCACTAAATTAAAGAACAAACTGCTGCCTGCGCTCAAACTCCAGGTACCCAGCTCTCACGTTTCTCACCTTTCCTCTCCTTCAGGTATTCTGGGTCGATTAAAACAACTCCATCTGCCAGAAGACATGAACAGAGCGTGAACAAAGCCAGATGATGGACAGTTTTAATTTTCACAGCTTGAAGTCTAATCTCTTCTCACCAACAGGCTCTACCAGGTCCACATGATCCACAAAGTCTCTCTTCCCCAGGTAGACTGTGAGCTGAGGGAGGGGAAAAAAACTCAAATTTAGAAAATATGCAATCAGATTCTCTTTAAAAAATCCTCTAATTGGTTCTGTATGGCCTTATTTAACATAACAATGTTTTCAGTTTAAAAGAACCCAGAGATTTAAACATTCATACTGTAAGCGCTGTTTAAAGATACACATAAGGCAGAGAACTGTTTATTCATTTATGGTACAGATGGGTCCCAAATTGGCAAGCCATAGTTTGTACTGTATGGTGCAGTATGTATTTTGTGTTATTGTTGTCAAGTTTTGTTTGAAAAGTTTAATGCTTCAAAATGAGAAAGAAAAGAACAGAATTAGGAGAAAATTTACAAAGAATCCAGCGACGTATGATTAAGATGAAACCATTTAAGTAGTGAGGAATGACAAAAGATGTAGAGAATAGCTTCATCAGATGCAGGTGGGAGAAGGAATAGTAGAGATTCATCTGGGGAGCAGATTTACAGAGGAGCATAGAATAAATGACTAAACAGAAAATAATCTTAAATGCATTAAGGAAAAATTAAGAGATAACTAAGAACAACAGAGATCAGGGAAAATCAGAACAAAGAAGGCTAAGAGCAAATTAACGTAAGAGCAATAACGAACAGGAAGGAGACGAGAGAAACAAAAGGAAAAAAACTATAAAAAGACTCAAATCAGAAAACCATCTTAAAGAGAGAAATGATGCTAAGAAAACAGATTATAGAAGATCAACAAACTGGAACAAAAGTAAAAGGGCCTAATTTATCAGTAGTTTAAGCTCGTTAAAACTAACATCAATCGCACAGCATCACAAAAACTGGCTGCAGCGGATTTACTAACGTGGCAATGAAAGCATTGTGCCTGCTGAACCCCGAGCAAGACACAGGAAGTCCATTTAGTGCTTTCCCCCATGCTGAATATGAATTATGTGTCAGAAGTCGCAAAATATTAGGAGGAGAGGAGGGAAATAAGTAGACGTTCCAGGCGCAGTTTGATTAACTGAAGATCAAAATGTTTGTGCCTTTGTTCATTCATATACGGCGCATGTGTACACCCTGGATGGATGGGGCAGCTTTTTATCAATAACATAATTTCTCATTAAGCAATCAGAAGGTTGTGAGTTTAATACCAGCCTCCACTGCATGTCAGTGTGCCGTTAGGTAACAATCTGCATATCAGTAAGTGTGGCTGGGTGAATTTGACTAAAAAAACAAAGTGTAACCCATTTAAAAAACTATGTGAAACTTCATGGTTTTCTTAAATCATGTCAGCAAAATAAAACTCATTCACTAAAATCTTTACTTTATAGTTTTCCAAACAAGGTAGGAACATTAGGGACAGTAAAGCTTGAACGGTTGTATGGGTCGCTTTTATAATGGGGACCCACAGGACGTAGTACCGCTCAATGGAAACAAAACGTAACTTCTCCACTCTGGCGACTTCTTCCCAACAAAAGGTGGCGCTGCGCCTCCGGAGTGATTTGTTAGCAAAGTAACGATAACCTCCAAGCTGTGCTGTCATCGCGTTTAGATTAAAGTAAAATATTAGAGTTCTGTACTGATGAAGAGATGCTCTGGGTGTTGCGTAATATACAGTGATTCAGTTAGATTCAGATGCAGCTGGAGGCATGAATATTAGCCTTTATCTCTTTAAAATGTGATTCACAGCGCATTGACTGCAGCTGCACGTTCAGCAGAAGGTTTCTGTGCAGAAAAATGTGAATAGTGAGCTGCAGCATGAATTATGAATGAAATCAGTAAAGCATCGCACTTCTTGGTACCACAGAGTGAAGATAGATACAGTCAGTTAGTTAGTTAGTTAGTTAGTTAGTTAGTTAACCCTGTATTTGCTGAGGGGGGGGAGTATTTGTATTAGAGTAAAATTCGAAATAGGCATAAAATCTTTTTTTTTTCACATTGCACTCCTAATTTATGTTATATGTAATTATCCATTATATTAATTACTGATATGCAATATTGGTTGATGTTTTGTCCATAAATCCAACAATAAACATTTAACAGGAACATCAATAGACCAACGGGGAAGAACAACGCTGTGAGGATGATGGTTTGATGAGATTAGTGTTGGCGGGAGGGTTGGTGCTTGTGGCGAGGGCAGACGTTACCAGCATACAATGCTTCAAGTGCATGTAATTATGTATAGCAGATGTTGATAGATGTTTCATACCTCTGCTGATCTGGTTTTTGTTCATATCGTTTAGGTTTTATCTGCAGCTCTGACTTTAAAATGCGCTCCACACAGAACTTGAGCACGTTTTTTTTTGGCAGGGTGGACGACCAAGAGATGGCAGACACGCTCTTTTCTAATTGGTTCCCTAAATCCATGTGGGGAGTTTAAGCTAGGGTAACAAATGACGGGAGCTTTGTTTAATTTTTTTTAATCGAACAGAAACATTACTCTGTCAACAGCATATTGTTTAAATTACCAAGAAATCAGAGCAACATAAACAGATGGAACATTTGAAATCCCGACTGCAGACGTCACTTGAAAAATCTCCTAATCAAATTCTACTGCCCGAAAGTTATAAACTTCCTCCTGAACCCAGATAAGATACAAAAATCTATTCCACAAAATAGTCAGGTCTTTCTCGCTTTTACATCCCTTCTCTGTTTCTGTGTGGAGCAGCTGGGTCAGTCACCTCTTTTCCCCTCCCACCCACAACTCCTGTCACTTATCAGGGATCCATGCACTGTGGTCTTTTGAGGAAATGCAGCTTTTTAATACGAAGTTTTTCTTGCTCCCGAATACAAATATTTCTTCAAGTATTTGTTTGAAATAAGTATTCGTAAAAAACATGTTATTTGTGCATTTCTGAATACTATATTCAGGTTCAGCTCCATAACTAATATTTAACATTAATACATTAATTATGAATTTTATTGAGTTCTACGTTTTTACTACCTCTGCCAAGCAGTTTACGTTTTCGTCAGGTTATAATGATAATGTTACTTGTTACTTTAGCGACACCTGGCATCAGGCTAAGGATACATGACCAGACAACTTAAGAAATGACCCGCAGGAGTGTGGCATTAAGAGGAAGTCTCTGTTTTCACTTCGGCTGTTTACATGTTGATTCTGTAAATGTGTTCTAAACCAGAAAGGCTTTAGATTAGTCATGTAATTCAGATTAAGTACAGCAGATGAAATCTGCTCCATGCGTTTATTTTGAGGATTATCTTTGATCCTCCTGTTACACAAGAAAAGATTTCAGTTGTGATCCACCATAAACAATTGGAGCTGCTCCAACTTGTTATCTTCAAGTAAAGATCACAGAGGAGGATGACTTCCACACAGCCTGGATGGGATGAAAGTTTTTATTTCCTGTTTGAATACAAATGTATTCATATCTCTTACAGTTTTTTACACTTTGGTCTGGTTAGACACAGATACACACGCACACACACACACTTCATTTAATTCTTTGAAGATTTTCTGTAGTATACAGTATGTTTGGACATTGCCAAAATAATCGGTCTCCAAAGTAAATGCAAAGCTGAAGGTAAAATCTCACAAAATATACTTTTAAGCCAACTTTATTCCATCCATCTTCTTCCTGAATCCTGACCAGATGTCCGAACCACCTCAGTTAACGCATCCCTCCAGTCAGGTGTCTTCCCCCAGGCCCTCAAAACAGCAGTTATCAAACCCCTATTAAAAAAAAAACAACCTAGATAATACATTGATGCAGAATTATAGGCCAATCTCTAATCTCCCATTCATCAGTAAGATTATTGAAAAAGCTGTATCTCAACAGTAAACTACATTCCTGACAATGAACGACATCCGCATCAATACAGATAGTGGTAAAACTACAGTGTTGGTTCTGTTGGACCTCAGTGCAGCGTTTGACACTGTTGATCATAAAACATCGCTGGAACGACTGGGGAGCTGGGTCAGACTCACTGGCACAGCTTTTCAATGGTTTGAGTCTTACCTCAAGAATAGGAAGTTCTTTGTGTCCATTGGAAATTTTTCATCAGAACAAACAGAAATCACATGTGGGATCCTCCAGGGCTCCATCCTGGGCCCCCTCCTGTTCAATATTTATATGCTCCCAATAACCAAGATTATAGCAGCCAATCAGATTAGCTACCATAACTATGCAGACGACACTCAGCTATACATTACATTGTCACCAGGTGACTTTGATTCTATCCAGACCTTAAATGAATGCATTGAACAAATCAACTACTGGATGCCCCGTAACTTTCTCCAGGTAAACAGAAACAAAACAGCAGTAATTATTTTTGGACCTAAGGAGGAACGATCCAAAGTCAGAACACAGCTTCAGCTAATACAACTAAAAACTACTCATCAGGCCCGTAATCTAGGTGTAATAATGGACTCAGACCTGAACCACCAGGGTCACATAAAGGCAATAACAAGGTCAGCTTTCTATCAGCTGAGGAACATTTCTAGGATTAAAGGACTGATGACACTGAAGAACCTTGAAAAACTGATCCATGCGCTTATATTTATTCGGATCTATTAATGCAACAGTGTCCACACAGGTCTACCTAAAAAAGCAATCAGACAGCTGCAGCTGATCCAGAACGCTGCTGCTCATGTTCTCACTAGAACCAGGAAAGTAGAACACATCACCCCAGTTCTTAAGTCCTTCCACTGGCTCCCTGTAGCTCAGAGAATAGACTTTAAAATACTCCTACTAGTTTATAAATCACTGAACGGTTTAGCACCAAAGTATGTTGAAGATCTGCTGTCACTATACCAACCCAGCAGACAAATCAGGTCCTCCAACTCTAGCCTACTAATCGTCCCTAGAATCAGAACTAAACAGGGAGAAGCAGCTTTCAGCTTCTATGCTCCACAAATCTGGAACAAACTTCCAGAAGAATGAAAAAATGCTGAATCGTTGGGCTCTTTTAAATCAAAGATAAAAACTCTAATACTCAGAGCTGCCTTTGAGCCCTAAATTGTGCTTTCTGATCACTATTTGATTCTTTATCCTTATTTTTATTTATTTTTAAATTCCTTTTAACCTATTGTGTTTTATCTGTTTTTAATCTATATTGCATAAATTTGTTCCTTACATCATCTTTTATTATTGATTGATTGTGTCTATCTGTGAAACCGATATCTTTCTGTTTTTCTCTAATCATGTATCTGTAATCATGTATTTGGTATCATTATCACTAAATCATGTAAAGCACCTTGAATTGCCTTGTGTTAAAAGTGTGCTATATAAATAAAAATTCCTTGCCTTGCCTCATCTGGCTCCTCTCAGCAGCTCTAATCTGAGCCCGCTCCCAGATAACAGAGCTTCTCACCTTATCTCTAAGGGAGAACCCAGCCACCCTATGGAGGAAACTCATTTCAGTCGCTTTTATCCGTGAGGTTAGAAATGTACACCGACCAGTAAATCGAGAGCATTGCCTTTCGGCTCAGCTCTCTCTATACCCTACACCCTGCTGAGGGTGTGGAGCTGGTCCAGTGTTCCACGGCTAGAACAAAAAACGCATTGTTCCTCCTGAATCAGAGGTTGGACTATCCATCAGACCCTCTTCTCCAGAACCCCTGAATCGACCTTACCAAGAAGGCTGAGAAGTGTGATCCCCCTGTGGTTGGAACACACTCTTTGGTCCGTCTTTTTAAACAGGGGGACCACCACCCTAGTCTGCCAATTTAAGGGAACTGCACCCAGATTTCCAGGCAATATTGCAGAGTCGTCAGCACAAGGGATTAGAGAGCCCAACCCAGAGTCCCCAGACTCTGTTTCCAGACTGGAAGGTGTGCTGGTGGAATTAAGGAGGTCCTAATAAACCAATGCCTTCCAGGCAAAAGAGTAGAAATATAATGAAGCAGATCCTGCCTTTGGTTTTGTTATACCAAACACCTAGAAATGTTTAACTGAGCTCATATAAAGCTAATAACTTTGACAACGCCCTGCAAACTACAGGATATTCCTCTGTTCAGTAATACCATCAGCAGGCAAAGGGGACACAAAGGAGCAGCGTCATTAGTTGCTGGGTTGGCGTGAACATTTTCTGATAAACCAAACGGGGGCGGGGGGGCTGCAGAATCAGTGCGCAGTTCATCGGGAGAACCATTATGTTTTTCCTTCAGAGTCTTTCAGCATGCCCAGCTGCACACCTGCAGCTGTCTTAGCGTGTTATAGCCTGCATGCATATTTCTTAAATACTGTATCATTACAAAGGCTTCACTTTCCCTCAGTTTAATCCAAACAGCTTCGGGCTAAAAATCAAAGGACAATCGGGACAGAAAATAAAGTCCGGGGTTGTTTTAGGTAATTTCATCAGAAACTGTTACAGTTTGCCTTAAAGAAAATTAATAACCATTGTTGAATGTTTCATTTAGTTATAAACAGCGTCATCAGCTGACTGTTAAGACCCACCGGATTTCCGGTTTCTTCCAAACGTTAGCTTGTGGCTAGGTAACAGCTAGTCCTTTATTTTCTGAGTTCCAGGCTTCATTGTAGTCCTCTCTGAACAGCAGGAAAATATTTGCATCTTTTGGGATTTCAACAAAAGAACGTTTAGCAACAATGATAACTTGGATCACAGCGTTATTCTTCATCACGCTATCAAAAGAATCCATGTTTGCTCTTCCAGGTGGGTTTACCTCCATCCAAAATAGTCACGGTAAAGTAGAAAACTTCATTCATTCAGCTTTTCCCCCATCTATTAGAATCATGATGTGGGCTTGTTATAACGGGCCTTAGCAAGTAGCAGCGTGTAGCTACAGCTCAGCAGGATAATCCACTCTAAATGGGCTACAATTATCTCCTGGTCTCTTTTCTTTGTTGGGATTTTGAAAAAGGAAAAATTCATATTGATACAATGGGTTTTAAACAGTGACTAATTCTGTTCAGAATGAAAAGCTTGAAAACTATTGGCCTAGTCATGACTAAAGCTTCTAACTGGTTCCACTCGACCAAATCCTGATAGCCGAAATATCTGCCTTCCATTCTACTTCAACAGGTTGTTTATATCAGGTCAGGACTGTCAAAATAATTTATTTTAAACATCAGTTTTTACAGTTAAGTTCAGTGGATTATTATAAAATGTTAAATGGTTTTAGATTAAACTGGTTCAGGGTTCAGAGGAAGCCTCAACCGGGATGAATATCAGAATTTAATACATGTTAGGTCCTAAGTTATGTGAGCAAATATGTTATTGAATAACAAAGTAATTATTACTAATTTGAGGATTACTGAAAACAGCTGCATTAGCACATGTCGAAACGTTGGCAGAATAATTCCAGTTAGATCCTAAGTGCTGCGTTTTCTTTATAAAGATGAGTGTAAAGTCTTGGTCTTGGTTTTTGGCTACTAAAATATAAACATGCAGCTTGTATTTATTTTTTCCTAATTAAACATCAGACAACCTCTCTGCTCACTGAGTTAATCAAACAGTTTATTTCATTGTCCAATGATATGGTTTATTTGAACAGAATGGCTATAAAAGGATGTATTTCAGCCCCTTTTTTCAAAGGTTTCTGTGCATTTGTGTTACTGCGGATTGTTGGATGCCAGAAATTTAATGCCAAAAGAAAGTGACCATTAACATTAAACCCTTAGGCCAAATTCTGCATGCACTGATGCAGAAACATGAGCATTCATTTCAAGTTTTGTTCCTGCAGCTCCAAGAAACATGACAGCTGCACCTGGAGGGGATGTTACTATCATATGTGAAGTTCCTCAAAACTTCATAACCCTACACTGTAGAAGAACCGAAGATCTGGAGAAATATGTGGTTGTGTATAGAAATGGGAAGATTATTAGTGATGAACAGCATCCAACCTTTACGGGCCGTATGGATCTGCAGATCAGGGGTGGAAACAGTACTCTGACTCTAAAGAACGTGACGGATAATGACAGTGGAACGTATGAGTGTAGAGTTAAGAAACAAGAAAACATGAAAAACATCTGCACCATCCACCTGAAGGTTACTCCTCCAGGTGAGTCGGTTTGTCTCTGGATCAGATCCTCCAGCAGCTTCCTGGTTCTGGATGTTTCAAAGAGAAACATCTCAGATCAGATGGTGATGATGAGACTCAACAGAAAGCTGCTGGTTTCCTCTGTCATTACCTGCTAGCTCAGATTAACAACTGGTTTTGTTCTGCAGATAACAACAGTGGAGGAAGTCAAGATGGAGGCGTCCCTGTTTTCGCCAAAGTAATTATTACTGTAGTTGTTGTCGTTCTTATTGGTGTTGTTATTTTACTTTGGACGAAATGCAGGAACCCCCCCTGCACCAATTTAAGGCAGGACTCCTCAGATTCCTGTACTGATACAGAAAATGAGCAGAGTTCAGTGGTTTGAAGAGAACATTGACGATCCAGAAGATGTTTCTGCTGTTTAGTAAAAATTTTCATGATCTGAATAAGGAAACATCAGAAAACTGACAGGAAAAAATTACAGCGTGATATAAAGCAGATATTTAGAAACATTTCTCTGATAGATGTTTTCGTTGTTACATACTGAATCTCAGAGTGTTTTGTTCAGAACAATCAGAGCATGTATGATGAAGTTACCTTTTATTAGAGATATGAAATGATCCATCCACGTTCAAATATCATTGAAGGTCTGTGAAACAAACTATTGTCCTGCACTTCTGTGAGTTCTCATTCTGACCTTCATCCTCATCTTCAGACAGCAGCCCACAGAGGAAGGACACAATATCACTTCTAAAATGTGACTTTTTCCACCACCGTTTTGTTTTTTTTTTACACATTTCAGATTAAACCAACTCTACTGTAATGTGTGGGTTGTTATTACCAGAACCTTTTTACATCATCTCTGTCATTTCAATATGTTGCACTTTATTTTATTATAGTATAACAAACAGAAGCTGTGCAGAATTCCTTGATGTGCTGTTTGGGGATAAACACCAAGTTTACTCTCAAGCAGAGTCTCAGGTGTAGAAACCGGCATGTGGAGCGAACCTCTGCAGCTTAGTGCATGTTTGCTGCTTTAAATGAAGATTTAGTGAACAAACTGAACAGAACCAGAACTGCTTAGAGATCACAGACCGTCCACAGGCCAACCCGAGGATCAACCAGGAGTGGAGTTCAGATTAGAGCTCCTCAGCTCCTCCTAAGGTTTAATGAACAAACTGTTGATTGCACTTAAGCAGATTTGGTGAAGATTTAACTGGACTGAATGTTTTTGGTTAAAAAAGAAGGTTGCTGGTTTAAATCCCCTATGATGAAGAATGTTTATCCAGTTGATTGAAGTCTGTTTCTAGCCACCATGAGCAGGTGGGACCCAGAAGGGATTGATATGGATGTGAGCTCATATTGTGCTAATAGAATGGGAACTGTGTTGGTGTTAAATGGATCTTAGGGAAATTTGATAAGTCAACAATAAACACGGTGAGGCTGCATTTCAGTTTCAGGCAGATAAAATCTGGAACAGTCTTCATGAGGATGTGAGACAAGCCTCAACTCTAATAATGTGTAAATCCAGGCTGAAAACAGTTATTTTTACCAACGCATGTAACAAGTGAAAGTATTTTATCTGCACTCTTGATTTTTATTGTAATTAATTATTTTTTAAGTTTATGTTTTTTTTTTCTGTTCATCTGTTTTATTAATTTATGCAACTGTGAAGCTCTTTGAATTGCCGTGTGTATGAATTGTGCTCTACAAATAAAGTTGCCTTGATAAAAATTAAAAACATATTCATGTCCCACATGGGTCCCAAAGCATCAAACCTACATGAGCTTTCTTCACGATGTAACCTAGACTAGTCCTTATGGGTCCCAGGGGTAAATGTTGGCTGGGTGCTTATTCTAAAGGACGGGTTTCTCTCTAAGCCTCTAAAAGTGTTAAAATAAAAGATTTTTTTTGTTTGTTTATTCTGTTCCTGCAGCCTTAATGTGAACGAGAGTTGCTTCAAATCTAAAGCTCCTTACCTGAGAAGGATTGATATTGTATTATTTTTACGTTTCTGTGCTCATCTAATCCGGATCAAACTTCCAGATGACTGCAAAGCTTCTGAAACACAGTTCTTTTACATAAAAGATAAATGTTTTTTATCTTTTTAGAGCAGCCTTTGAGTAATGTTTTCATGTATCTGTGTATGTTTTATGTTTTATCGCTGTTGTTACTTTATCTCCTAATCACCCAAAGCACCTTGAATAACCCTGTTGTTGAAAGTGTGCTGTACAGATAAAAAATATTTAATTTTATTTGAGTTCTGTTTGTACACTGTAAAGCTAACATTTTTGTATATGAATTTATTCACAAAAATTTAAACTATCTATCCATCTCTATGTTTCGATGCGTATTGATACGGCGCTACATTTAGAACAGGTGACTACACCTGAACTGCCTCAGTCTGCCATGTGCTTCTGACCTGGTTCACATGGACATTTTCAGCTAGATGAGACTCACTGTCCCACAGGGAGAAAACATTTATGCCTGTCGCCAATTCGTCAGCCAAGGTTTCTGCTAAACAAGGAGCTAGAGAACAGGAGAGGTCAGAAAACCTGCATGGAGGAGGAGGTGATAAAGGTGTGGAGGCTTCAAACTAATGGCAAGGTGATTGGATCAATGAGAACCAGGTTAGATTCATCAGTGGAGACAGAGAGCAGTTAATTAAGATGGTGAACACAAAGGAAGGAAACTTAAGCCTAAACTACAGACTAAAGGTAGAGTCAACATCTAAACCAAAACCCGAGGAGCCAAAATCTCAGCATTAGGGGAAAATGTGGAACATCATGAGAGATTAACAGCCAAGACACCAGCCAGTACCAGCAGAGGATTCTTCAAGTGCGTGTGATTATGCATAGCAGATGTTTCTTATCTCTGCCTCTGCTGATCTGACTTTTGCACATACATATCATTTAGGTTTTTCTTTGCAGCACTGACAATAAAATTCGCTCCACACAGAACTTGAGCAAGTTGTTTTGGCAGAGTGGATGACCAAGAGATGGCTCAGCAGCAGACATGCTCTTTTCTTTTTAGTTCCTCAACCTCTTAAGCCTGAGGCTGTTTTTTTCTGAATTAGGCATCCCTACAATCTAGAAGGCTTTTTACAGCTTGTAAAAGGTCTAAAATGTTCAAATTGCTCTCATATAATAGGAAGGTCTATATGGGGATACTGTGAATGTGAAAATTATCAGGAAAGTCATAGTGGGCATGAGTGACTGAGATTGAAAGACAGAAAATATGAATTCGCCTGAAAGAAAATACATTTACATTTATTTTATTTTTATTTATGTTAAATGTTTTATGTGCACGATTGTACCGAGAAAAATTCCTAGTTTGTGAACTTGTTCTCAAACAATGGCAATAAAACCTATTCTGATTCTGATTCTGACATTATAGATAGCTGAGCAGCTTTTTTTCAGTGTAAAGAAGCAAATAAGCATCACAAATAGAAACTACAGACTCTTATTTACTTTAGACTAACTATTGGTGTCTGTAATAAAAAATAATAGAAAGTTAAATGTTACTCTAGGAGGCGTGCCCCCAAAAATGTGGGTTAGCGGGCTTAAAGGGTTAAGTTAATGGAAGATCACTCTCGAATGTTGCTGATTTTTGGAGCACAAACCATTTTTTTACTGTGCTACAAGGACTGTGCAGGAAAGGAGACTTGAGCATGGACCCAGAGACACTTTAAGACCACAATGTAACCCAAATGAAAGCTGCAAAATGGATTATGGACAACATAAAAGAAACTAAAGGTAATAAACATCTTAACAGTAAATACAAGCTTCAAGTTCTTTAAGCGCACGTAGAAACCATATCCACGTCAGTAACCATCGGCGCTAAGGTATTGGACTTTGACATTACACTTCAACAACATTCTATTGTCTAAATTACCGAGCAGACAGAGCTACGTAAACAGAGCGAACATAAGAACACCCGACTGCAGACGTTGTTACTAATGCAGCAGCATAATGGAATAATCTCCTAATCAAACTCTGTTTCCCAAAAGTTATAAACTGCCTCTGGATCCTAGTAAAGATACAAAAAAAAAAAATCGATTCCAAAAAATAGTTATCTAGTCACGTTTTTCTCACTTCTACATCCCTTCTCTGTTGCTATGTGGAGCAGCTGGGTCAGTCACCTCTTATCCCGTCCCATCAACGACTCCTGTCACACAATTATCCAGGATCTATGCACTGTGGTCTCATGAGAAAACACAGCTTTTTTTATATAACGTTTTTCATGGTGCAGAATACAAATATTTCTTTAAGCATTTGTTCAAAATAAGAATTCATAAAAAACATGTTATTTGATGGATAGATATTCTCTCTAACTATTCAATTTGATTGGATAATTTTACAGCAAATAAATATTTCTAATATTTTTTTTAAAAATATAGGGTGTAGTTACAGTACAACTGTATACTTCAACTAAAAAGAAGAGAACAAGTGAGAGGACCCGGGACCAGTGTAGCTGACTGCAATCAGATCATGATCTCCTTCTTCAATCAACTGGACATGTTTTACAGTCTCAGTTATAGTTTCCACTAAAATGAAGAGTCGCATTATTTTGTTTAGTGAAAAACAGCAAGAAATATATTTTTTTCCTGAAAGACTCACCTTTCCGTTGGGACTGGCCTTCTTAAACACTCTGAAATGAAACAGAAAGAGAGAAGCAGATCAGTGTTGTCCCGTTTTGATCATTTATATCATCAGGTATCTGGTTTTCCGCTGACGTTTGACTTCATTGAACGCAGAGGAAAGTAAATGTAACACTTCAAGTGTCATCAAGTAGTTGTTGTAGACGTTGATGGCTGGTGGCAGGAATAATCTCCTGTAGCAGTCTGTGTTACAGCGAATCTGAAGAAGCCGCTAATTGAAGACATTTCTGAAGAGGACGCTAAAATCAAGTCATCCTTTATTGTCCCTTTAGGGAAATTAGTTTGGGGCGGAGCACAATGCAGCTTTTCCACTTATACACAAGCAGTATAACAAACCATGACAGCCTAACATCAATGCTGTACCAGTTACTACTAACAATTACTGTTATCTCCAAGTAACAGTCACCTGATTTTCATGTAGCACTCCAATGGACGTGATATGATTTAACCTACAACTAACGGCCCTGACGGCAGTAGTTCGTATTCAGAAAATAGAGTATGTGTTGAGTCTGCTACAATTCTCGGTGCCTGTTTAATCATACAGTAGATCGTTCATAAACCATTTTGACGGATGGATATTTTCGACCTACTTATGGGCTAAATGGCCGGTCGTACAGGCCACAACAGCCTGTTTTTAGACTGTGCACAAAGATGACCATACCAAGCTGTTAAACTCTCCACTGTGGCCTGATACAAGATAAATATAGTTTCTTGTTTCACACCAAATATCCTAAGCCTGTGCAAGAAGTACAATCTTTTATGAAGACAAGAACACAAATAATCGTTATGAGTATTCCAGCTAAACAGCTGATCCATCACAGATACTTGTACAAAGTAACCTGTTCATTGGCCTCCTTATGGATGACCAACGGGGGACAATCACCAATTATCTTTGGGTCCGACTCCAACTCCTTTGTCTTCTTGATGTTAATGGATAGAGTGTGTATCACACCATCGAATAAAAAACCGATGTCTCGCCAGTGTCCTTGTATGAACGACGCAAAGTGGCAGTATTATCAGAGAACTTCTAAATCAGGTTACCTGGATGTCTACGGCTACAATCGTTTGGATAAAGGGTGAAGAGGACCGGTGAACTGTTATTGATTTTACAAAGAATCCTTCCTTGTATCATCATCTCCAGATGGTCCACAGCTTTTTTAAAGGGAAAGTTTGTTTTATTTCAACAATTTAACCAATGTTTTGTTCTTCATCACTAGAATTATTCCCCTCAGAGTTCCTGGTGTCTTAGAAGTCCTTCTTCATTGTGTGCAGGGCTGTTTCCACAGGCTTTAAAACCAACTACACACAATCTCAGTCACGTCGCTACTATCGGCCATGGCAGTCGTAGTCTGAGCAGGACTTTCACTCTGTGCTCTACGGCGGCAGACAGTTAGATGGAACTTGCACAAACAAAATGACCAAGTGGACTAAGACTTTCATGTAGCACAGAGGAAAACTACATCTGCCATGGGGCGCTGCAGTTACGTCTCTGAAGTGGCAGGTTGTTGTAAATTGGAATAAGCAGCTGAAAAAAACAGCCCTGCAGGCGACAAAGAAGCATTTCCAAGATGACCGAACTCCGAGGTAAATAGTTCTAGCGATGAATGAAAAAACATTGGTTAAATAAAGGAGTTTTGTAGCAGATAATGCCTTATTTGGAGGCTTCACTTTGGCTAACCCATTAGTTATCGTCACATGGATATACGCTGATTGCAACTGGATATAAACTTCTCTTGAGGGACCCAAAGTGGCTCCAAACTTGTTTGGGTGAGTAGGCAAACAATGATGCTAAAAAATAAGGTTAAACAAAAAACATCCCCTTTAAGTCCCTGACTCTGATGCTGTTACCTCAACAGATGATGGCCGAAGAGATTCTCTCCACAGCACACTGTAGAAAATATGCAGCACGTTATTGCAAACTTCCTCTAGAAGTCCTGTCTGTTCTGTAACTTCTTGTAGACGGCTTCAGTGTTCAGTGTTCCAGTTCAAATGCTGTATAGCTGAACACCAAGGTGTTCAAACCCCACGTCTTCTCTCATGTCGCAAAACAATATCCATCCATCCATCCATCCATCTTCTTCCGCTTTACCCGGGGTCGGGTCGCGGGGTCAGCAGCCTAAGCAGAGAGACCCAGACTTCCCTCTCCCCGGCCACTTGGGCCTATTCTGAGCCCCCTCCAGATGACCGAGCTTCTCACCCTATCTCTAAGGGAGAGCCCAGCCACCCTACGGAGGAAACTCATTTCAGCAACGCCTGCATCTTTGATCTCGTTCTTTCGGTCACCACCCAAAGTTTGTCACCATAGATGAGGGTAGGAACGTAGATCGACCGTTAAATTGAGATCTTTGCCTTTTCGGCTCAGCTCTCTCTTCACCACGACAGACCGGTACAGCGCCCGCATAACTGCAGACGCCTTACCAATCCACCTATCGATCTCCCGCTCAATTAAGATACTTGAACTCCTCCACTTAAGGAAGGACCCCATCCCCGATCCGGAGAAGGCACTCTACCCTTTTCCAGCGGATCGGTGACAAAGGTGCAACCTTGGCGGAGTTTTTTGGGTGAGTATTGGAAACAATATTTGACCTTAATCTACATTCATCATCATTTTGTTCACATTGAAGATAAGATGATTCCACACAAAGCCTCTCCTCATGGCCCTGCCCCTCCTCCGTGTTTATGAGGTCGTAAATTAGCGTCTGCAGCTCCATTAGCTCCCGGCTTCCACCTCGATCAGCAGCATCAGGACGGCGTGTTACAGGAAAGCGCCCGGACCCCTGGGGGCACGCTCAGTGCACAATTAGCTGCTAGCCATAAACTCTGTAATTATTCCAATTAGATTTTAACGCCGAGCAGCTCCAAGGCCTCGCTTTACGAATCACCGCAAGCTGCAGGAGAGGAAATCTGCTAATTAAAGCCAACCTTAAACACTCAGGTTCAGAGCTCGTTTCTTCTCTTCATGGCAGCCAATTAGTCCTCATGTTTTATATCACAATATTAACATTTTGAACACCATTCAGCTCCCTGTTTTTGTGATAAAAAAACGTAATAAACATGAAGACGCACCTTGAATGGACTCAGAACCAGTAGAACCAGTAAACAAAGCTTTGCTTTGATCCAGAATGTGGACAATGATGGATGTGGAATGAACTGGGCTATTACTTGATAAAATAGTTGGATCCATTTGAAAATTGCTTCATTTAACAGTTTGAACAACAAAAAAACTAAACTAGCTTTACAATATATAGATAGATACAGAAAAGTTTCAGAACTGTTAAATTGTTTTGACATATTTGCACTAGATTGAAATTATTTGGTTTGAACTGGAATTAAATCATTTTTTATTAGAAATTTAAGATTTCAATTAAGCCTATTTATATGGCGCCAATTCACAACACATCATCTCAAAGCACTTTACAATAAAAGTCCTTTCAGTTCAATCATACATACATGTCAATCAGTTAGGGTTAGTGTGTCGTTGATTTCACAGCAATCCCTCATACTGAGCAAGCATGTAGTGACAGTGGAGAGGAAAAACTCCCCTTTAATAGAAAGAAACATCCAACAGAACCAGAACCAGGCTCAGTACCAGCAGTCATCTGCCACGGCCGTCTGGGGGTTCCACAAGGCACTGAAGTAAAAGAACTGATCTAAGAGTACTTTCTATACGGAAAGTAAAAAGCTGATAAAAGAAAAAAGAGGACATTCAGACTAAGGCCCTGTCCACATGTAGCTGTATATCTCACAAAACAGATATTTTTCTACTGTTTTGCTTGTCATCCACACGTAAAATGGGATTTCCGGCTACAAAAACGAATCTTTTCAAAAACTCCAGCCAAAGTGGAGATTTGCGTTTTCCCCGTTTTCAGCATCTGCGTGTGGACGGTTGAAAACAGAGTTTTAAGAGCCGCAACTTCACTATCCGCAACAAAAAAAGCTAAAACATCACATGTGTGACCTGTTTTTACTCTCATAAAACAGAATTTATCCCCTCAGAGCTGTATTGGTATCATCCATTGTTAAAACGTGTTTTGCTTGTTTGCTTTTACAAACTGTATGACTGCTACGTGCTGAAGTTAGAGCATAGAAAGTTACTCCGAGCGGATAGGATTTGGGAGAACTACTGCCCCCTACTGGTTTGCCACATCTATGAATGTGCTGAAAAAACCCATTTATCCGGTTACGTGTGGATGGAGATTTTCTTTTCTTTTTTAAGGAGTGGAGGAAAATCTTCATTTTAAAAAAAAACAGCTACGTGTGGACATGGCCTAAGCCTATAGCAATGTAACTACAGAGATAGCTCAGGATAACCTAGCCAGTTAGAATGAGACATGAGAGAGGAAGAACCAGGGAGACCCATCTGCCCTCGTTGTTGTATTTCAGTCTCATAAACAGAATGATCAGGATTGTTCAAAATGTTCATTTTATGAAGCATCCCATATTTCCAGGTTTCAGCAGAACCCCCAGACCAGAATCAGAACAGAACCAGCCTCCTTCATCAGCTTATTGAGTCTTTTCAAGAACCCGGCTTTGATTCTGCTGCCCCCACAGAAGATGGCAGAAGAGATTTAACTCTCCACAACAGTGATGAGCACCTTGAGACTAAATATAATGATATAATGCCCTGCTGGATGGAAAGCAAAGGTTCAGATGATGCCCATAGTGCCCGAAAATCCTCCATTTATTGTTATCAACTTTTAAGTTTCTTTTATATAAAAAGTGCTCTTACATCCATTCCTTTTCTTTCTGTGTCTCTTCTCTGGCTTCTCAGACCCCAAAACGGTCGTGGCAGATGACCGCTTGTACTGAGCCTGGTTCTGGTTCCGGTTCTGCTGGAGGTTTCTTCCTGTTAAAGGGGAGTTTTTCCTCTCCACTTTCGCAACATGCTTGCTCAGTATGAGGGATTGCTGTGGTTTGAGTCTGCAACCTCACATTAATGACTCAATGAAATCTGATGGGATTCTTTACATAGAAAACTTTTAACTGATTGAAATGTTTGAATAATTGTATTTAAATGATTTTTATTTTAAAGTGCCTTAAGATTACATTTGTTGTGAATTGGTGCCAAATAAATAAACTGAATTAAATCGAATTAACTGTGGTAAAGCATATGTGAGGAAAATTGCATCCGTTTGGTAAACGATTTTACGTTTCTTCAAGCTTCATTCCACTCATCATCAGTAATGTTTCAGTAAAGTTTCCTTTCCTACAGTTTCTTAAGATCAGCAGTTTTCCCTAAATTGTGAAATTTTAAAGCGTTGTAAGATGTAATAATTAAAGTAGCCAGCGTGGTCGAAAAAACAAAACTGTCTTTGTGGATCTTATACGTAATGGTAGACTTGATGTGTAGTGTTTCTAATATATAAAATCCATGACCAGTAAGTAATGGAAATTGTCCTCTTTTACACGCTGTATATTTGATTTAATTGATTAAATAAAATGAGATTAAAATCATCCCTATGATTTAGTATGTTCACCCGTTAAACAGTAAATTTCTGAGCCTTCTCTTATTCACTTTCCTCCTTTGATCAACCCAGATATTCTACAAACTTTAAACTGATACTATTTGTGGCTTTAAAAACGTAATAAAATGCTTAAATTTCTTTAACAGATGTTTGTTTTTTCTTCTGTGTACACTAAAAATGCATGCAAAGTTACATTCAAGTGTTTTAACATGGTGTGGGCGGTGAAATGTACCTTACCAACGCCGGGGGTTGTTTGTACGGATGTTAGGTTAATACTTGGCCCCTTTATAAATATTGCGGCCCCTTACACAAACAAAATCCACCACTGCGTGGTTATTCACTGACAGACGTAACTCGTCTTCCCTGGAAAGACGAGGCATCAGTTCCAGTTAAGCGGCTCTGTGCAAATGAAGCAGAGCAGAGGCCGAATTGATTGGCCGCAGCTCGTTAAGTCTGACGGTTTTATGTGCTTCCCATCATCACAGTGAGAAGACATGGCTGCTGCACTCATGAGGAGAAGACTGTAAACACCATTAAAGATTCATCAGGCCGAATCCGAGTCAAACCAACAGAGCAGAGGAGGAGGAACGACACAGATCCTGTTTTCAGATCAGCTTTGACAGGAAGGCAGTAGAGCCCAGTAACAGAGGAATCCCATGTTGTGTTCATGTTAGTGGAGTTTTACAGTCAGACGGACATGGAGAGCAAATAACAGAAGGAGACTCCTCACACGCTTTAACTAATTATTCACGTTTGTTTCTATTATTCAAACGGTTTGTGTTGTGGTCAGCAGGTGGCGCTGCAGTCCGTTTTCATATTTGGCGCAGGGAGAATCCACGGCGGAGGGAAGATGTTCTGCAGGTTGAGTCGTGTTGGAAAAACACGGATGTTCTAAATCTTAAATGTTCTCGATCCGTTTGTGTCTCTGTAACGACTTCTTAAAAGTATAAACATAAAGTTTAGGTTTAACCCAAAACATGTTGTCTGTTATTCTGTAAGATTTTGGTGCTTTAGTAGACTCATAAACGGAACCAGAGGTGATTATCATCTGAGAAGAGTCACGTTGGTGTTCCTCAGGGGTGTGTTATAGGACTCTATTCTAATCACTGTTAACCTTACTGATTTATAACTTATCTATTTAAAGGCAAAAACATGAATGTATCAATGTAAACTTGCCAGAGTTGGCCAGAAGGTAAATTTACGTCCTTAGTCCCATACAGGTCACCCCCCCCCCCCACCCCACCCACACACACACACACACAAACACACACACATTACAACACTACGAACAAAATCCATCATAACTGAAACTAACAATTATTATTACTAACAATTATTTTTGAATATAAATGAGAGAAATTTCATTATTTTTACACCATACAAGTCAAAAATGTGTGATTCTTTTTTTTACGAGTCGTAAATGTTTTAATAGTTGTACTTATCGTAATCTCCCGCCCAAAAGCTGCTAATTGTACGCGGTCTTTCTCTTGTAGAGGCTCGTAAATCTCCCGCTAACTTTAGATTTTAATATGATGGACTCTGTTAATGAGGGTGAAGAAAATGTTTGCAACATTTTGAACGGGAAAGCTTGATATTTTTTTAAGATTTGCATAACGTGTTACTGAAGAATAATGCAGTGATGGAGGAGATAAAGTGTTTCAAATATCGTGAACGTGTTTTTGCAAAGAGAGTCTATTGATTTCAAGTTTGTCATTTACAACTTGGTCAAACAATATGTGATATTAGAGAAAATCATATCGTGGAGGAACATTCTGCTTGCACTTTCTGATAATTAAGTGGTAAATCAGTCACAGTGCCTCAGCTTTTTGTGTAAAATCCTTTCCTGATACCTTTATGAACCATCTGGATGTTTTTTTGGACAGTGCACAGTGGTTATAGCACCATTGCTTTGCAGCAAGAAGATCCTGGGTTCGAATCCCAGCCTGGAGTCTTCCTGCACAGAGTTTGCATGAGTGGTTCCCTTCAGCAGCTGGTCCTCCTGTGAGTCCTGCAGCTGTAAGGAACTTTAAACCCAAACCGGGACCCTTGATGACCCTAAAACAGACTGTTATTGATTAAAAAAGCATTGACCAATGAAATAGCTCCGACTGGTACAGACCCAACTGATTCTTCTTTGACCGATTCTCTATAAACCGGCCATTGTGAATAATTCTGAGGTTTTAAAGCCAACCCTCCACCTGTTTCATACCTGCTGTACTTACATCTGCTCACGCCGTTGATCAATGAGAGCTTCTGTGTTCAGACTCTATTCATCTGATCGATCAGGACACCGAGGGAACACTAACTGCCGGATCGATGGCTGATTGTTGTGTCAGCCTGAATGAAGCCTGAAGACTCCCCGGACGCTGCAGAGTCGCATCAGCATCAGGTTTACATGTGAGGAACAGCAGCGTGATTAAAGCCGACCTCAGCCTGGATGCAGCTGTAAAACGGCGTAGAGATCCCACAGAGAACACAGCTGGATGGAAAAGTCTTAAAGCTCTTTAAATGGACCAAATCCTCCACGTTGCAATTTGTATTTCTGTTTCCACAATGATGTTTGATTCATCACTTGGCCTATTCTCTGCCATTCTTTTCAGTTTAAGCGGCTCACAGAACATCCGATCAAACAGAACTGGGATCAGTTTTGACACAATCACAGTTTCCCTCTAGATTCTGACCCTTTAAAACATGTATCGAATCTACACACTTCTTTTACATCTAATACAGCAAAACGAGTGTATTTCTGTCGCTGTTCAGCCAGTGTGTCAACAGCAACAATAAGCTCAGACTGCAGAGATTTCCCAGTAGATTTCCCCCTGATTTTTTTTCTTCAAACTTTAATTCAATGCCCTCTCTTTAAATTGTCACATCTGCTATATAAAGATACTCCAGATGCTGAAGTATTGATATTTGTCGCCACCAGGAGGTTCTGACGCGTGGTTCAAGAATCTTTTTTTGATTTGATTAGTTTTCATACTGTGAATAGCTTGTTTGAAAATTACTTTCCTGTCTTTCCGGCTCTGATTTGGGAAGATATTTCAGTATTTTAAATGATTCAATCTGTGAGTTTTGAAGATTTTTGGCTCGGAACAAATCACCCTGTAAACACATTTAATGACTGAGATTATTCATCTTTTTAAATGTTTTTAACTCTTTGAGATCAGTTTAAAACACTGTTTTACTGTGTTTCCTTTCAATCTTAACTCACCATTCAGTAAATTTATACAATTCTACAAAAAAATGCACATTGTTCTGATTTTAGAACTGTTGAGATAAGGTTTAAACACATGGGAGTAACAATTTTGATTTCTTTTTTTCTCTTTAAAAGCTTTAATTTCAAACAGAAACATTCCACTTTTTGGACAAATATCCCTGCTGGTTCTGGGTGCTGTCCAACTAGACGGGTTTTTTCTAAGGATGTCCAGATCGGCATTTTGGACCTACGATCCCAATCCAATCTATTAACCTCAAATCCGATCCGATTTTGAGTCCCGATCTGATATTTTCCCTTAAGTAAATTTTTAGCAAGAAAGTACTGAGTACTTGCTTATACTGAGTACCAATGCCGATACTTCTACTACATACAAAAATGCAATTCATTGGAAGAGAGGTTTTATTTTCTTCTCTGCTTGTTAAAACAAATTATGGCGAATTATATAAAAAACTAATATTAACAAAAAATGACAGCAAAAGTAAATTTTCAAGTGAAAAAAAAAACATTTTCTGTGAAATTATTGCAGTTTCCACATTTTAAGTATTGGTTCAACATATCAGTTAACTTTAACCGATACCGTTCTTATGGACGGTATCGGCCCAGATACTCGATACCAGTATCAGTATCGGTGCATCTCTTGTTAATACGTGTTAGAAAGCCCACATTGTTCTTAGTTTGTAAGCTGGAGTATTATTATTGGTGTTTTCACCATTACATGAAATGTCCTATGCTCACGAACTCAGCATAGACTTTTTTAACGTATTTGAATGCAACACAGCTGCGGCTCGATGTCTGCCTCTTATCCTACCCACTGCAGAAGCTGAGAAAAGTTTCTCTCTGTTTTTTCCGGTTTATTGTTGCCTGTGAATGCCAGAAGGCGAGTTTCTATGACTTTATTACATAGATTAAAGTACGGTTAAGCATATTGGTTGAGGTTTACCAATATTAGAGCTGTGTTTAATCTGATATGCTGATTTTTGGTAATTAAGAGTTTTTTGGACCTATGGAGGTTTGAATTATTGCGCGTCAAACGTAAGTAGGAGGTACTTTCGTAAAAATCGGTGTGACTCGTCAGCTAATATAGCCGATCTCCAATCACTAATAATCGTCAAAATATCAGCCTGATCCAATATTGAGATCGGGATATCCCTAGTTTTTTCCTCTTTCTTTATTACCTCTGGGCCGTCCTTATGATGCTCATCCAATCAACTTCCAAGGTCCGTCCAAAATAAGAGGCTTGTGAGCAACGCTTCCGCGTTCCAGCACCTACCCCTCTGCGCGTCGCCTTTGTGTGCAGTAGCCGACGTGTTTGTTTTGTGAAGCGTTTAGTTAGTGCAGATTAGCTTCCCAAAATGAATGGAAAACGCAAATCTGTTGTGGAGATAGCAACGAGAAAGAAGAAAGCTGACGAAGAGCGTGCCAAAAGCCGAATCTGCATCAGAGCTGCTGCATTTACACGGTGGCTCAGGGAAGCTAAGGGCTTGCTAACCGATGCGTTGGTTGCTGATTTTCTCCTGGACAGGTAAGATCACCTTATATTTTGTGACTTGTTGAAATGGCTTGTGTCCTGCGAGTTTTTGACTGTGGCGGAGACGTTTCTTTTTTAAAGGTCTCCTTTACTGGTGTTTTAAGAAATATTTCTGATTTCTCTGGTATGTAAGCATGCCGTTTGTGTTGGTTTTTGTGGATAAAGTTCCAATCACTCACCATTTTCGTAGTTTTTTACAGCTTAGGACGGCAGTGGCCCAGGAGAAAAAGCACAATCTGGGGGCTAGCTCATTAAGATTAATGACATGCAAGTTTTTGCCATCTGACTGGCTAACTGCAACTCTACTCTTACACTATCCCCCTTTACTATATCAGTAAACTGTAACGTGAAACAAAGATCATGCTGGTATTTAGCCTTAGCTGGAGTTAACCACCCAGGTTAGGCTGCATTCTCAAACAAGACCGGACCACGACTGGGCCATTACTGGGCTTACACTCAGCCTAGAGTCAGAACTGCACCGGGCAAGCTTCTGTACGCCACATGCCCGCCAGTAGGACAGGGATTCTGGGCTGCTGCTCTTCGCTGTTGAGGTAAACATTATTATCGTCTCGTCCAATCTGCGGTCATAATCCGTTGGGCTCTAGCCCCCGCCACCTGCTGACGAACAGGGAGGCTCATGGCGAGGTCCGTAGGCCGGGAGATTTAGCTGCTGGTATTACAGGCTGTTGTTTGAAGCTTAGGTTAGGTTTGACGATAGTTAAAGCTACATCTCTGGGTGGATGTGGTCACATAGGGTGTTAGCCGAGGTAGTACATTTCATTGTCATGGTGCGTGTTAACACAATACCAAGTGAAACATTGGGTGAATAATTTCATTTTCACTTACAGTAGCCTGGAAGCTGGTGTTCCACCTTTTAGTACATTTGCTTGTTTTAAATTCAGTTTCAAGTCAAAGCCAGAACTATAAGCTCCGTAGTTATGAAGCAATTTTGCTCTAAGTGACAAATCACGTCTCATTTTCCCGGGTGGTGCTCCAAAAACAAAGTCCAGCCATTTCTTCTTCAGCCCCTTTTCCATGGGTAAAAAATAAATAAATCTAGCGCTGTGTTATTTCCACAAATACCAAACATGTTCTGCTGTGCTGTAGAGCTGCTAACTGTTAGCTTCTCTGCGCTAAAGCTACATGGCCAAAACAATGCATTCTTCCTGTGGGCGGTCCCAAACCAGATGGCGTTCGATGGACAGGCTTTTTTTAGTATTTAGACCTCTACAGGCTCCCTTTCCGTCACTGAAATCCCAGGTTAGTGTAAGTTGGAATCTGTTACATTAAAAGCCTGTAAAAACCTCAGCTGCTAATACCTTAGCACCTCCAAGACGTTCTGAACTCACAGGGGAATATCACTAACTATTCATTACAAAACATGGTTAAATGAAGGAGTTTTGGAGCTGATAATGCCTTATTACAGGTGGTAACCTCCTGTCCCCATTGACTCCCATTATATAGATACAAGCTGATCATGACTCCATATAAACTTCTCCTGAAGAACTGTGAGCTTTTCAGCGAGATCAGTTAGTGAATACAAACTGTGCTTTTACCTGCTTGTCCTTACATTGTTGTACTGTCTTGATTATTGTCTTATTGTTATTGGTTTCTTGTATTTTAACCATTAAATTGATTTAAGATGTGTTCCAATTGTAATCATGTAAAGCACATTGAATTGCCTTGTGTTGAAAGTGTGCTATACAAATAAAATTGCCTTGCCTGAAGGAATCCAAGTGGCTCCGAACTTCTCTGAGTGAGTAAATATTTGCTAAAATTAAGGTCCAGGCTGAAAAAAAAACCAGCTTTCCCATTAACAGTTCGAATAACAGCGTGCTGATTGGTTGTAACTCAGAGGGAAATGAGCTGACTGGTGATGCAGCATAAGTAAGGCCACCATCCCTTCTTCCTCCATGTGGATCTCTTGTTATTTCTGCTGCTGAGGGCCTTTTGGATCAGTGACGTTGCTCACGGTCGAAGCAGTCCTGATATGTGGACATCTTGGCTAATTCCTAAAAGGACCGATTTTGTTCGGAGACATTATGGCTGTGAGGAGCAGGCTGACGGATTTGACCAAGATGGAGGAAAACTCGGTAAAATTGCGCTGAAGTTCTGATAGTGGACATGTTACTGTTGATGCAGAGCAGGGCCAAAGAGATGAGAGAGAAGGAGGAAGTTCAAAACACTCCAACGTGTCTCTCTCTCTCTGCTCAGTTTTCTGACCAAACGGTCTGATTTAAAGAGGAGCGGCAAAAGCAAGCGAGGTAGAACTGAGCAACAACTGATGGTGTCATCCAGGGCTTGTTACTCTATAATATCATCTCTGCTTACCGAATATTGAACTCTTTGGATATCATGATACTCGTGAGACTGTCATACAGCAACAGTCTTCAGTCAGAGACATTTTCAGATGCATTGCAAGACTGACTGCTACTGGAGACCCCCTCCTGCTCACAGCATCACCGTCCGGAAGATACTTGGAAGATACTTGGAAGATATGCTTAATTTCCCACTGGGCTAAATGTAGGACTTTTTTTTTCATAAAATGACATTTCTGCACCAGATGTCCATCTCCTGTCTATGTCCCCCACATTTAATATTCCCTCCACCCTGACAGGAAGCTGCAGAGCCTCTCTGCTCTCTGACCGGTCAGTACTTGACCCGATACCGTCCTTCAGAACATTAAAGCTGCAAGCAACTGAGAATCTGTCGTCTCTGATGAATCCATCTCCTGGTCCCTGTCTCAGCTGATCTATGGAGGGACTCGAGGTTTTGCTGATGAGGACGACATCTTTCCAACCTGCTGCTGCTTCGCTGGCTGCCTGACAAACTCCACTTTAAAATGCCTTTAATTACTTTCAGCCCAGACTGCAGCACTGATCTAGGGGCCAAACCCAGGAGCTTTATACGAGGGACGGAGATGTAGGACAAACATGAGGAAATAAAAGCTGACGTTCCTGACATCTTTATTCTGTCACATTAAGAGCTGGAATAGTTTGAAGGACAGATCTTATGGCAGTTAGCCATAACTAAAATTTAATCAGGACTCCTTTAATCTGAGAGAAGGAATGATGAGAAAAAAATGAATCAGGTAAGTTGAGTTGATCTGAAGCTGCAGATACCAACATGGTGCTGGGATCTCACCAGTAACAGCAGTACATCTGACCCTGCCTGGGGGATTCTTTCAGAGTTAAAGCGCCCTGGCTCTGCTGAAGTTTGGATTAAAGCAGCTTGTTGTGATGATGCTGGAGCTGCATTACTCTGAGCTGCTCTGTATGTCAGAGCCGTCTCTCTGAGCTCATTAAGATTCTCCGGACACAACACGCTCAAATCATCGAGGCTGAGAACACAGAGCGATGCCAAGACCCACAGAAACACGGTGAGACCTGCAGAAACCTAGCAAAACACAGAGAGACCTGCAAGAAGCCAAGAAGGCCCACAGAAATATGCCAAGATTCACTGAAACACAGTGAGACCCGCAGAAACCCACACACCGAGGCGAAAAGAAACACACCGAGGCCCTGATACCCAGAAAGACCCATCAAGGCACACATAAACCCAGAGAAACACAGAGACCCACAAAAACCTGACAACATTCACAGAAACACGTCAAACACTACAGAAGCACACAGAGACCCCCAGAGAACCATAAACATGTACAGAAACACATCAAGACCAACAGAAACCTACAGAAACCCAACAAGGCCGACTACGTGTTCACATGACGACCTCACACAGGTACCGCAGATCTTTCAGGCGAACATCCATGATTACAATCTGCTCTTCCATCCCAAACCAAAGATGCTGTGAGGGACAGACATCTGATGTCCCTGGAGACCATCGGCGATGTGTGACCTCACCTCCATGTTCAAGAAAGCTGTTGGAGAAGATCTGAGTTTTGTGACATGGTGCCATAACCTGCTGGACGTGGAGATGGTCAGCAGTAATCCTCCGGTAGGCTGTGGTGGGTTAATGATGACCAGTAGCAACTGATTGGTCTCAGAGTGAAGCAAGACGGTAACCCCCACACTATCATACCAACTACCGCCAACATGAACTGATACAAGACAGGACAGATCCCAGAAAGTAAGAGCTGAGTCTGAACCAAGACTTTATCCTCAGTGACTTCAACCCATTTCCACCTCTTCTGATTACATCATTCAGAACCTTTCTGGTGATTTCACATCATTTAAACATCCCCCTACTAAAGGGTTTCATCAAGCTTCAGGTTTAAAGCGTAAACATGCTGAGCTCCCACAGAGACAGCATGGAGGACGGAAGCGGAGCATGAATTATTGATCCAGCATCTCTCTGGCATGATGGGAAAACTGCAACTTCATGAAGACCGTTAAGGAGAGGCAGGTGTGGGAAATCCTTCCTGATCCTTGGAGTGTTACCCAACATCTGTCATTTTAACCAGGTTCCCTCCCATCAGAATATCATCATGACCAAAAACAGTAGAGCAATTACGAATAAGCTTTTATTTGTAAAACAGGAAAGATGCGTCACCTTGAGCTCAGCAGCAGGTTGACGTTGGTTATCCTTTAAACATTTTCGATGTCCTAATTCCTCCTGACTCTGTCCTCCTTCAACTCTTCAGTGTCTGGCTGGTTCCTGGACCTACCATTGCCCAGCTGGTGGTCCAAAACATCTCCCATCTTACTCGGGACCAATCCCAGGCTTCATCGTGTCGTGCTACATTGAAGATCATGAACTAACCCCTGGAAGCAGGCTCTGTTCAATCCTCTTTAAACTGGATGCTGGACCAGGTTTTGAACAACAACTTGCTGCCAATTTTGAGCTGACTTCTAAGCCTCCCTTTCAGAGTAAAATGTTGGGGAAGACTACACTCTATGAACATCCGGAGATCTTCTGATTTTCAGATTATCCTTCTCATCTACCTCTCCCTTTGGATCATCTCTCTCTTGGTTTAAATATTTCTGATCTAACAGGAAACAGTTGGTCACAACAGGCACCTCTCTATAATTACAGCCCCCCGTCAATCAAGGAGTTCCTCACGGCTGTGTCTTCAAACCACAGCTATTTATAATTTTAAGCCAACTGGTATAATTAATTATCTCCAACCAATCATTAAAGAAGGATCTTACTGGTCACCAAACCTCCTGGGGAGCTCCCCACACACAAAAACTCACTCGTTGCCCAACAATACTAACAGTAGACACTGCCTTTTTAATTGCATTGTAGCATTTATTCACTATTTGAGGTAAATATCAATAGCAGTATATCAATAGCATATCAAGGCAGTTTCCAGAAAAATGTAACATTATTAAAAAAATAGATGTAGCTTTCAAATATAGTAGCAAAACCCTTTTGACAGTACTTTTCAGGATCATTAGGTTGTTACATTTTTGTTATACATTTCTGAAAAATACTTACAAAAACATATGCTTATAAAAACAAAACTACTGTATAAATAAATAGTAGCTTTCAGAAATTATATATATATAAAACAAGACACACTATCCACTTCTATTTGTATGTCACTTGGATGTTTTGTCTAAGTGTGAAACGTGTACTTGTCTCCCACTCATGAGTTTCTGTGACCTGGGTTGAATATTGACAACAGCTTTAATGATTTCTCTCTCCAGTTGAAGTCTGTTTCTCTGTTTGGTCTGTGTGTGTCAGAGCTGATTAATTATGAGCCGATTAGAGTGTGGCACCAGGTATCTTCAGTATTGACCATTTTCACTGTATTCAAATTTTCTGAGATACTGGATTAAGGACTTTCATTTATTATTATAATCATGAAAATAAAAAGAAAATAAACATTTTTAATGGAACTGCTGAGATAAATAATCCATGTATGATATTTCACTTATGTAGTTAAGGTAGATTAGGGTCTCGCTCACATCTGAATAAAATTTTTTTCTATAAATATCACAATCTTTTTAAAAAGTAATTAAGGACCCCTTGCAATTCCACCACGGACCACTAGGGTTCACAGACCCCTGGTTGTAAAAGACCTCTCTAAGGTAAGCCCAGTGCGTTTTTCATCTGCATATGCTCCCTCTTTGCATGGAGTTAACTTTCACAGTTATGCTGATGAAACACAGTTGTACATCTCCATGTCTCCTGATGACACACGGCCAATGGATGCACTTTATAACTGCATTTTAGACGTCAAATCCTGGATGGCAGAAAACTTTCTCCAGCTCAACCAGGACAAAACTGAAGCTTTATTCATCGGTCTCTGAGGCTAAGAGAGAGAAACTTTTACCAAAACCACAATCACTGTCTTTTAATCCTTCTTTACAAATGAAGAACCTGGGTGTGATTTTTGACTCTGAGCTGATTTTTATTCCACACATTAAAAACATTACTAAAATAGGTTTTTATCACCTAAAGAACATCGCAAGAGTCCACCCCATTCTCTTTCAGGCCAACATGGAGACGCTTTTATCACCAGTAGAATTGATTACTGTAATACTGTGGTATCCTGCTCAACTACAACGCCCCCTGCTGGAGCACTTGGGTGCTCCAGCCTTCCCTCCTATGGGAGCCCTGGGTCGGTGCCTTGGCTGCTGCTGTTGCTGCTGTAAAATTAAGTTTGATTTGATAAACCCATCCATCCATCCACCACTGCCTTTCTCCATCTTGGTCTCCCCTATAGCACCTTTATGTACTATAAAGCACATTTATACACGGCAGAGGCCGACCAAAGTGCTGTACACCGGATAGTGATAGAACATATAAAACCAAAACACACGAGTCAGAAATAATAAAAGGTAGTACAGTAACTACTATAAGATCAACAATAAATAAGTCAAACAAAGACATAGTAAGAGGCCAACTAGGCCAAATTCAAAGCCAAACAATAAAAATGAGCCTTCGGGCATGATTTAAAAACAGAGAGAGAGAGGGGCCATTCTTAGTGCCAGAGGGAGTTGGTTCCAGAGACGAGGCGCACAGATTGAGAACGCACGTTCTCCTCGTGTCCTCACCCGATCCCTTGGGACCTGTAACAGGCGGTGGTCTGCCGTCTGAAGAGCTCGCCCTTGTACGTAGGGCTGAACGAGCGGGGTCAAGTACAGAGGCGCATAAACATATAGTGATTAAAAACAAAAAGTTACATTTTAAACCGGATGTGGTAATCCACCGGGAGCCAGTGCAACCGGGCCAGGACGGGAGTAATATGCTCCCTGCATTTGTTGCCACTGGACGGTGTACATCTAGACTTTTGATTTGACCTCACCACACAAGCCCGCTGTCTGTCCGGTCAGTAAACAGAGCAGAACCAGGCACTAGGCAACAGCTAGGGGAGGACATGATATATGAGAAAGGCTGTCGTACTAGATTCATCGCAGTCAGTGAGTTCAAGTCTGGGCATTCGATTAGTCTATGAAATCTCCCCAGAGAGCAGGTAAAAAGTGGACATGTCTGGGGAACAGAGGATCGACTGGTCATTGTACCCAAACACCAGACTTAAATAAACCTCCACTATTGCATGTCAGATTAGCTGGAATGTCCCTACTGATGACCTTTATAAACAATGCAATCACCAGAGATTTATTGGGGTACAGATATTTTTTCATTAGCTACAGCAGACAGTCGTCTTGCTTGCTGTCTGTTTTTGACTACTTGAGATCTCAATATCCATTGGTTATCTTCTGCTTAATGATGGAGACATAGTCCCTCCAGTACGTCCGGGCTCTCCTCTAGGTGGGACGTGCCCAGAACACCTCACCAGGGAGGTTTCCAAGACGCATCCTGACTGGGTCCTCTTGATGTGGAGGAGCGGTGGCTCTTTGCCAAGCCCCTTCAGGAGGACTGAGCTTCTCACCGTATCTCAGCCCAGACACCCCAAGGAGGGAACTAATTTCAGCGGCTTGTTTCCACGATATCGTTCCTTTGGTCATTACGCAGAGCTCAATTATTCGCTCATTCCTAACCAAGAACTTGAGATGATTTAACTCCTCCACTTGGGGCAGGACCTCATCTCCAACTCAGAGAAGGCACTCTATCCTTTTCCAGCTTAGCACCACGGTCTCTCTGCTGATTCCCATCCAGGCCGCTTCACACTTGGCCTTGAAATGTTTGAGTGAATGCTGGGGAATCAGGGTCTGACGCAGACAACAGAACAGCGTCATTTGCAAAATGTAGACCTGATCCTGAGGCCATCAAAATGAATCCCCTCAAAATCCGGGCAAAGCCTGGAAACTCCGTCCATGACGGTTATGATGGTCCAACTCACTCCTGGCAATGTGGACGAAGCGCTGACAATAGTTGAGACCCAGTATCAACAGGCCAGGTGCCCCACCCTGTCCCTAGAGGACTCACCCACAGGACTTCCAAAGGGACACGTCCAACGTCTTCTACAAGTCCACAAAACACATGTAGACGAACTCCCATGGACTATAATACACTACTGAAGGTGTAATGTCAGTGTTAGTAGTACTATTGACAAGGATTAAAAAGATCCATCCTTCCCACTGGATAAAGACCAAACAATGATCCCACAACACCACTAAGGAACCACAGCTTCTTTGTCCAGGAATTTACCCCCGGTTTTAGCTGCACTTTGCTTAACTACCGGAACATTTTCTGCTAGTTTTCAAAGGTTTCAGACAGCAGGAACCAGATGAAGAAAACATTCAGACTCCAAACATCAAGAACCAGGCCCGTTTTTCAGGCACTTTAAACTGTTGTTCCTCGCAGAACTCCAGAGTTCTGGCCGATTGTCCTACACACACTGTCAACGGTTTGGATCTGTACCAGCGACAGAAATTATGAGAGGGAGCATTTCTGGAGTTAAAGTGCTGCTCAGACCACGAGGACAGAGCTTTGGCATCTTGTTAATTTTTTTTAAATACTGATTTAAACTGAATACCAAAGTTTTCTGTTTTCGCCTCATCCTGAGCCCCAGTGATTCAGTTTCACTCAAAAGAATCCATCTGCTCTGTTCCATAACCAAATACAACTGGAACTCATGCATTTAAAGGATCTAGCAGTGACACAGCAGCCTGGTTTAACTGGATCCGCCTTTAAATATCTTAAATGATGCTTTATCTTCCTGAAATCAGCGACCTGGCCGCACTCGGAGGAGCTTTAAACCCTCAGCTTCCTGTCTCTGTTACAGCCATCAAAATAAGAGGGAGGAATTTGGAAAAATACTTGAGGCAAAGCTGTCGGAGTGTGGCTCACTCGGCGTCACTCTCCTGCAGGTTCTGACCCGTTATGTAACACCACAGCGCCGCACACATAAACAGAACCACAGCAGAACAGACAGAGAAGGAATTCAAGACAACAAATCCCACCTGGTTCCTTTATCTCCCATCCTGACGACACAGACGAGCCGACAGCAGCCGGACACAGAGAGATGGAGGAGGAAGAGGAGCAGGAGCAAGAAGAGGAGGAGGAGGCGAATGGGGGGGTGGGATGCCGTCACCGTGGAAACAGAGGGGAGGATGTCTCTCTCGGTATCTCTCAGGAAACAGTCGTCATGCTGTCAGATTGTCTTCAGAGGGAGGAAAAACCACCTTCTGATCTAGTGAATGCAGCCCTGAGTGAAGCTGCTCCTCCTCTTCCTCCTCCTCCCTTCTGTGTCTCCCTCTCATCCCGTCATCTTCATTAGCAGGAAGATGTGTTAAAACATGAGACACCCAGAGGACACGTCATATTTTTGTCTCTGACTGCAGCCTCCTGCTGTCCTCCGACTCACCAACCGATGGAGGAAAAACGGGAAAATTCACTTTGATTCGACCACCAGGGAGATCCGACTTCAGAGGCTCAGATGTTAAAAAGTACAGGAGAAAAACAGAGTTTAAAGCTGCAAAAATCACTGAAAGACGTGATTATTTATTCATTTGGCTTTAAGGTGGTTGTTTTTTCTGTACTAAAGCTTCTGACTGCAGAATTTGTGGAATGAGGCCAGTGGAACCACCTGCTGGTCAACAACCAAGGATCTGGAGGTGGATTTTTACGGGCAGACCCACCACACTGACACCGCTGAACATCCAGGGAGTGGACATCGAGATAGTGAACACTTAAGTACTCGGGTGTTCATCTGAACAATAAAATGGACTGAATACATAAAACTGAGGCTCTCTGCAGAAAGGGACCTTCTTTTACTCTATTGTGGAGCCATGGTGTAGAACACAGCGCAGTATCTTTTTATTATTATTATATCCTTTATTTAACCAGGAGAGGCCCAGTGAGATTAAAAATCTCTTTTGCAAGGGAGACCTGGCCAAGATAGGCAGCTGAGTTACATCACATCATTACATACATACAGAAACACACAGAAAGACATGGAAATAAAAATAGATAAATAAATGGAAGGCCAAATTTGCACTTACAATAAAATTTGAATTAAAAACATTGACAGTATCTTATCTATAGTTGAGAGGAAGGCCAGGTCTTGTTCTAGAGCGCCCCCTGGATCAAGTGCAGGTCAGACAGAGTCCCACCCAATGCATGAAGCTGTTGAACTAGAACTCCTTCAGACACAGATTGCTGCATCCTGTGTGGATGAAGGAATGTTATCATAGATCCTTCCTCCCTGCAGCTGTAGGACGCTAGAAACATCACAAACTCAGTGTTCACATCCCTGCTGTTATTTGCACATTTCTGCACAGTTTTTATTTCTTAATTCTTGTTAATAGTTTGTTGCGTTTTAGTGCTCAAATGATTATTCCTTTATTTAAACCAGGTGAAATTTAAAAAATCATTTCCAAGAGGGACCTGGTCCAGCAAAGCGGCACAACAGCAATGCAGAGAATTACACATTACTATTAAAGCACGATGACAGAAAAACCTACAGGTACAAAATCTTCAAATAATTCTGTGTCTAAAGCAGTTACACAGAGTTAATCCTTTATAGGCGTTTAAATTGACCCAAATAAATCAGTTTTGATTTAGATGTACAAAAATGAAGAGAATAAAGGAGAAAACAGAGAAAATCTACATTTAGTCATATAAACGAATCCTAGCTTCAGCTTTTTGATCAGGTTTTCTACATGTTAGGGGTGGAGCCAAACCCAGATATTTTATTCAGAAAGACACAAATAAGTGTTCCTTTTTTTTTTTGCAAATACTTTCAAACTAAGACTTTATAATTATTTGTATTCCTGAACAAAATTCGGAAGTCGTAGGGAGAGGAAAAGGGGGTAAAACGGGTGTCTGACACAGCTGCTCTACACAGCAACAAAAGCTCATCTAAGTGGGGGGAAAAATACTTAACTGCATCACTATTTTTGTTGAATAGGTTTTTTTTTACCTTTACTGCGTTCCAGAGAAAGTTTATAACTTTTTGGGGGAGCTTGATCTGGAGTTTATTCCAATACGCTGCATTTATACTAACATCTGCGGGTGCTCTCATGCCTGCTCTGTTGTAAAATAGCTCTGTTAACATGGTAATTTAGACAATAGGCTGCTGACAGTGTTAACGCTCTGTTAAAAACATAAGGCTGTTGTGTCAAAATGTGTGGACTTTGAGTTATTTGGTAAGTTTAGTTACTCTGTCTTATGCAGACAGAAAGATGCAGTCTGAAGCTATAGGCTAGTTATTCTTAGCATAGCTTCCTGTCATTCTGAAACCAAATAGAAAACACTGTGCGTGGCTTTGTATTGGCAGAGATATCAAAGATCTGGCAACATCTGAAATGCTTACTCACGGTTACCTAAAGCATCCTCTCCTGGTCCCGTCAGTCAACCCTTCCACAAGCACTAAATCATCATCACAACCATGTTCTGCTCGTTGCTTTAACCATGGATGAAGTAATGGCTGTTTTTATTTTCAGTGACGTTTATTTGCTGTATTTATGGAAAAACCACCAATATGTAATATCCATAATTGTTATAATGGGTAATTAAGTATCAAATAAATTAGAAGCGTAATGCAAAAAATAGATTTGTACAACCATTATGCATTTTACTCGAATACGAATACAAAGAAATACTTTCCCCCCCTCAACAAATACAAATACCAGCTGCTTTGCATGGCCCATGCAGGTGTATTGAAAGGTTCTGATCTACGATAATGCAATAAGTAAGTATTTCTAAGATACCACCAATGCAATAGGAAATTGCTTTAAAATTTTCGACTTTTGAAAAGTTGGATGTGATTTTCTTACCATTTGAAAATTAGAAACATTTCAATTTGTCAGTTTCTAATACCAGCAATTTTTATATAAATGTACAATCCCTTATTTTCTTACATTAATTCTTTTTAAATTTGTGTGACTACGCCTGATTCGGTTCACCTTAATTTCCCCATCGAGGGACAATCAAGGATTTATTCTCTTTCTATATATTCAAAGCACATAACTTCATAAATCCTCACGGAAACAAACTTCAGCAGAACTTCATCCTCAGATCTCTAATCAATTTGAATGAGACAAAGTGAATCTAGAAAATGCTTCCAGGATTGTATTCTGAACTTTGTTGGGAAGCTTTTGTTTGCAGCGACAGATTTAAGACGTCTCCTGTGATCCTGTCAGGTAAAAGTCGGGGGATTGGGCAGTTTGTACCAGCAGCCTTATTTTCTATGTTCCTTGTGTGAACGCCCTTGGTTTATCTTCTGGTAGAGGCCCAAACCGAGATATTCCCACCTCTAAACCTCAGCGTGGGTCTGGGGTTTCTCTCCGCTGTGACTCTGTAAGGATCATACAAAATAACCTCAAAATTCTGCGTCCTGTTCTTGTTTTTAGGAAGTGATTTACACTTGAAAACACAGCAGCTCAAATAAATCCAAAATACGTTTAAAAGAAAGGGAAGCTCTCGTTCAGGATGAGAGAACAGAAAGTTCCTCCCAGAACTGTAAACCAAGTTTCAACCAAACTTGGTTTTTGGTTTTTAATAAGAAAAATCTACAGAAAGCAGAAGTGGAAGACAGAAACACGGACACAAGTCGCTAGGGTGAAGTCTGCAGAAAGTAAATGTTCACTGATTGCCTGCAGGTCAAAGGTCGTCAGTTCAGCGGCAGCAGCTGGTCCCTCATTAATGATCTCAGTGTGAAACATCCTGAAGGGCTGAAGCTGCACCTCCTCATCATCACCACCGAATGACGGAAAACCTGGAGGCAAAGACGAGCGAGAAGACGACAGGATGAAGGACGGCCAGAGATCAGATCGTTCAGCTCCAGCAGACGTATTAAAACAGTTTCTCATTTCCACCCGACAGAGAAGCTGCTGCTCCATGGTTCAGACTGAAACCCAGACGGCTCATGTCTCAGCACGGAAACTGCTCCACACCGTCCAGCACACGCGTTTTGTGGACCACCTAGAGGTTTTATGACCGTCGGCTGTTTGGGTTGTTTTCAGGGCTGGACTGGGAGAAAAATAAATAAATAAATTAGCCCGGGCATTTTGACTAGAAACTGGCTAAACGGGTATTATTAGAACACAAAAAGGCCCCCACCCTGGGCCTCATCATGCTTATTAGACGTAATCTACTTTAAAGTACAGCACATGTAAAACAAATATACAGAAATCAATTATTTTCCTACAGTAACTGAATAGATTAAATAGATCTTTCATAGACAGAACTGCAGACTGCACAGATGGTAGCACAATTTTCACCTCAGTACTGAACGCGTAATATTCTCTCTGAACACAGGACTATTCCAAGTTTTTACACCACAGTTGGCAACGCTACGAACGAACCTTAATATATGAAATCATTTTCTCTCAGTAACATCATAGCACCCACCCAGAAGCTCTGCCACGCTAGATGGTACAGTAGGACACAGTAGGAGTTCTATTAAAAGTTAGTTACACCTAAACTTGGTTTATATCTGACTCAGACAGACTGCAGGTGGCGTTATACTGCATTAGGGGGGCGAGTTAATCTTTAACCATTACTTACTGGTGAAAAAAACCCACCAGTCTTATAGGGATTCATGATGTAGCGCTGCTGTATCATCTTAATTTCACTTGCATCTCTATTGAAGTTCACAAGAGAGTCAACAAATGTTACATTAATCCCTAATTCATTCCTCATCTGTATCTTAGACATTTAACCATTAATGACTATAAGACTGCTGTTTTTTTGTTGTTTTTTTACCAGTAAGTACTGGTTAACTACCCATTAGTCCCTGGTTACCTTTCATGCGAGCAGCAAGGGGGGAGGGTGCATCTGATCACCTCTGCTGTAATTGGCCCAGCCTGGAGTCGATCAGGACCAATTGGTAAATCCTCCATCTTTCATAGTAACAAAAACAATCTGGCCCACAAATCACCATCGGCCCATTGGTCAAATACCCGCCTTACCCTATGACAGTCCAGTGGTGGTTGTTTTTTTTTAGCACTTTTTTTTCGGTTAGAACCATCAAAAATAAAAGAAATAAACATTTTAAATATATCAATGTGTATGAATTAACCTGATATACAAGTTTCCCTTTTTTCAATGGAATTTACTGACAAGCAACTTAATTTTTTTGTGACGAGAACCTGCATGTCGTCTGGACGGTCGAGAACCTTGGGATCGGGTGTTGGACCTAAAAAAACGTGACCAACCTCTGATAGGTGGACGGTTTGATCATCTCTCCACAGAAGCGGCCGGTCCAGGAAGGGTTCTGGTCATCTCGCAGCGTAGAGATGAAGCCTTTTTCTAAAGGACGCCTGGTACCAAACACGGTTGGTTCAAACCCACCAGAGGGCGATATACAAAAACTCTGCTCGTGGTTTCCTGTTGCTTCCATGACTGCAAAACCAAACATTAACCAGCAGGAGGACAGAACGGAAGTTTCTTCAGAAATGTTGGTTCTGATCATTTTATCAATCATGGTGGTTCAACAGAATGGAGAGAAAAAAACCCCGGATCAGCAGGAAACAATCTGATTTATTACAGAGGAAGGTTCATGTTTCAGCAAGAATTATGTTTGAAATGACTTTCCATACAACCTGATTAACATGCATAAATAAAGGTTATATCATATGGGTGAGTCTTTAAATCAGACGAACAGTCTCCCGCTCACGTTCCCTTTAAAACCAGGAAGAACCAAACAGAGATAAAAACGTTTCACATCTTCGGCTCTTCAACCATCAGCAGCTTTTAAACGCACCCAGAAAAAAGCTGGTGAGCCTTTAAGAGCAGAACCTAATCCGTCTGCTTGCTGCAGGCTCAAACCTGCTTCTGTAGAACAGACCAGAACCAACAAAGAACCAGGGGAAACTTAAAACCTGGTTCTGGATAAGGTTTTGTGTGAGGAACAGAACCAGAACCCATTCTGCAGCATTGACAGAACCTTGAGATGAACGGAAGCTTCATAGAACCAGAACCATTTCTGGCCCACTGGGAGTAAATCCCCAAACAGCTGAACGCGTTTCCAGCCACCAAAGGAAGCTGAAGGTTTAGCAGTAGCACCCTCTACTGGCGGAGACGACAACTGCAAAACTAAAAATGACTTTTTTAAATATATGCCATTAAAACTTGGTTAATTAAAATTTGTTGTTTTCTTACAGCTGTTTTCAGGTTCTGTTGTAATCAGTGACGGATGCAGACGTAAACGACCCGGCATCGCCTCCCAGTTTTCCTGTGAAGATCCCGACTTTCCCACCTCAGAGCAGAGAGGCTAAACGGAGAGTTAAAGCAGCCGCCTTTCAAATGTAAAACCGCCTGTTGAGAAAATAAATACTTCCACATCCAGACTGATCTGCTACCTGCTCCCAGCCAGAGAGGAACCGAGCCTCTGGTTCTGGAGTCAGAACCGCAAATATCCCAGACGCCTGGCAGGTCAGAGCGAAAAGTGAAAGTGAAAAAGACTCAAATCTGTTCCTAAAAAAATGTTTTTACGGTTTCAGGTCCTGGAAGTTTTTTTTTCTTTATCCTAAAGTTTAACAGTTTTCATGTTTAAAAATCACAAAGTTAGTTTATAAAAAATGAAAATCATAATTCCCTTGTTACAATCTGTTACTGTGGCACAGTTCTGTTAGAAAACATAAAAAAAAGGTTAAATTTCCCTTTTTAATCACTCAACATGTAGCTAAAAACCCGTAAAGGTTCCCCGGAACAGCTCTCGGTTCTTTCTCTTTAATCCTTCTTCCTGCTGTGAAAACCGTCCGATTGGCTGGTTCAGATGTCGCTCCGTCCGATTGGCTGGTTCAGATGTCGCTCCAGAGGACGGCCCGCCGGCTCCTGTCCACGCTGACGAAGTATTCTCCAGACAGACACCATGACACGGCGGTGATGGACGAGCTGCAGGAAAACATGAAACATTAGGAACGCTTTACTACTGTTCCAGCTCCACTAACTCACTTTACTGATGCTAATCGTACCGAGGGGTTAACGAAAACCAATGAAACTAGAATAAAAAATAAAGAAAAACATTTTCTTTAAACTGAAAAAAACAAAAACAAAAGAAGCTTTGTAACAAAATGAAAACAGAAAGTGAAATAAGCGTTCACAAAATTATGAATTTATTGAGAAAATCTGCTTAGTTTTGGTTTCTGTGTCTCACGCAGTAGTGTAACGTCTGGAATGATTATTGGTCTACGTCGCTCCCTGCTCTACTGCTCGTTGTCTGCAGAAACGGATGTGATCATGTCTGCGGTAAAATAAAAAACCCAACAAAACGGAAACGGTTAATAGAACCCCATCGACTCGCCTCCACCTTCACCTTTCAAGGACAACAGACTTCTTTAGATTGCAGAAGAAACGATTGAAACGATGATTAAACAGTTTGCAGCGAATAACTTCATATCGGGTTATCCTCCCAGAGAGAATCTCATCTTGAGTTCTGCTTCCTGTCTTTTCCTCATTGGTTCTGTCTCTAGTGCGTACATCATCGCTGGTCTCACTACTTCTTCTACACTTTTTATCCCACCTGAAACTTTTCTCCACCCATTCCAACCAGCTTGCACACATCTTCTTCACCTCTTTTCCACAAACACTCCATTGTTTTATACCGTTGACCCTAAGTCCTCTACTTTCTTCACTTCCACTCCCTGTAACTTCACACACATGTATTCCGTCTTGCTGAGACTAATCTTCATTCCTCTCTTTTCCATTGCACACCTCCACCTCTCTAGCTTTTCCTCCACCTCCGTCCTGCTCTCACTGTAGATAAAATGTCATCTGCAAACATCATAGTCCATGGAGACTGCTGTCTAACATAATCTGTCAGCCTGTCCATCACCAAAGCAAACAGGAAGGGACTCTGAGCCCCACCTCCACCCTGAACTCCTCTGTCACTCCCTGCAGCACACCTCACTGCTGTCTAACTAGAATAAATATTTTGTTTTTTTCTTTTGTCTGACATACTAAACTGAAGCTGACCTTTACAATTAATCTAAATCTTTTGAAATCAAAATTTTACAGAGAATTAATGTTTTTATAAATGGAATTAGTCTTATTACAAATATTAAAAAAATATATTTCAGTTTTATGAATTTGAATACTATAGGCAAAATATCAGTTCGGACTTGAAAATCAGATTTGAGGTTGAAAGATTGGACTGGGATCGGAGGCATAAATTAAATTTGAAATAAATATGCATATTAGAAGCTGTACTTTAAACTAGCAAAATACATCATCCGTCAGCTGATCACCTGTGCTGGTCAGGGAGGCGGGTCTCCAGGTTCCCGGTGGAGACGTTCCAGATGTAAACGGCTCCATCCGCTGATCCGGCTGCCAGGTAACATCCATCGGGGCTGCAGAGACAGAACATGAGGGCTGACACAGCAGAAACAAAAGGTGTTTTTTGGTGGTTCTGGTTCTGTCTGAACCCCTCCCAGCACAGTGAAAGGGTGTGGGGGGGTAAAATCTACTGACCTGATGACCGCCTTGGTGCTGTCGCTGCCGCATTTGAAACCGTCGGCTCTGAAACAGACACAGCCTGCGTCACAGACGGGAAAACGACCCCCAGCAGAACCGGGTCAACTCGGCCCCTACCTGAAGCACATCCGCTCGTTGCTCCACCTGAGGTCCAGCAGCTGGAGGCAGTCGTCACGGCAACAGCTGAGCAGCTGGCGGCGGTCGGAGCTCAGGTCCAACGAGGTGACCCGGCCCTGAGAGGGGAGCTCCTGGACGCAGCTCACCGTCCTGACGGGCAGAACCAGCTCAGTACCGGCAGCCTGACACGGTCTCAGTAAGAGGAGGACGACATACCTGCTGTCCCAGACTCGGATCTTACAGTCGAAGTGTCCGCTGATGATGCTGCTGTCCGAACAGACCAGGTCGCTGCAGAACGACGCCACCTCTCTCTGCTGCACACCTGCAGACACACAGTCCTCCTTAGAGCTCACACGGAGACGCACCTGCGGCAGCTCGGCCAATCAGCAGCGACAGCAGACGCTCACTCACAGGCGGCTCTGTTCAGGTCCCACAGCCGGACAGTCCGGTCTGTGCTCCCCGTCACCACCTGGTGGGGGACGCAGGTGAACCTGGCTGCCGTCACCTTCCTGCTGTGACCCGTCAGAGTCACCTGCCCCACAAACACACACAGGTTTCCATTTCCATCCATCAGAACATTTGTAACCAGGTTGGAGCACAGGTAGACCCGGTTACCTTGGGGGCGGAGTCATCCAGGCGCCACAGCAGGGCGGACTTGTCGTGGGACGCGGCGAGGATCCTGAGGCCCTGCGGACACAAGCGTGCATCAGCGGCGTTCCCGTGGTGGACGGGCGAGCTCGGCACTCAGGCGCTCTACTCACCGTGGCGTCGAACTCCACGCAGGTGATCCCCTCCCTGCTGCCGTCCAGCGTGGCTCTGTGGGTCAGCGAGCCTGGTGACATCACAAGTGAGGTCACAAAATGAGCACGACAGTCGGCACACCTTGAACTGGTAACCAGCTTACCTGCCCGGACGTCCCACACCTTCACGGCCCGGTCCGTCCCGCCGGTGGCCAGCAGGTCCGAGCCGAAGCTGAACCGCGCCGCGTTGATGCCTTGCTCGTGGGCCTCCTGAGGGAGGGAGACAGACAGGCGCAGTCGTTACTGTGGCAACGGCTATCAATCAGCATGCAAATGAGGAAAGGCTCAGAGAGGGGCATGCTGGGTAAAAGCGGACAGAGGAGGGCTTTGTGACGGGAACATCGGCGGCTGTTTGAGAGGCGGCTGCATCTGATTACCAGCCGCAGACACGCGTGACGGTATGAACCCGAGACCTAACGAGGTCCAATCAGAACGAACCAGTGGGTAAATACTGGTATGTCACATCAGTCCCTGCTGTTCTCCCTCTCACCACCAGATGGAGACAAACGCTTAGATTTAAAAAGCTGGACAGTCGAAACAATCCGGTCGGTTTACAGATTCTAAGCTCCCCTTCCTTTGACGTAGCGTTGTTGGCCTTTAATTCAGTCTGAAAACGATTCAGGTCTGCATTCATTAAATGTTGGATTATTGATGCCATCTGGAAAAAAACAAATCAAATCTGTTCAGAAACAGCTTTTGGCTCATTTTCTAAGGTAAATTTTGCTTTCAGGGCATCAGTTCTACATCAAGACGTACTGATCACCCAAAGTTTATGATTTTACTGTAAAAAAAAAACAACTAAATTATATCTGTGCTTTACTGTTCACCCCTGTTTAAAGAGGAGATCATTGTCCACTCAAGGATTTCCAGATGTCCAGGTCCCAAAAACACGGTCCAACCATCAGTCCTCCACCACCATGTTGGATGGCTGATACAGGCTGCTCATACTAACGATGACAATGTTAGAAAAAATGCAGTCAGAGATTAAATTAGTCAGATTTCACACATTTTATGAGCCAACGAGGAACAGGTTTTTTTTTAAATTCCGTTTTAAAAACGTCCAACCTTAAAATTCATATAAGTTACATTTTAATATTTTTGGCTGCGCTGTCGAAATGAGAGCAGATCGAGTGATGGGGTCATCCTACCAACTTCCTGCGCTCCGGGCATTTCACCATCACTTTTTGGTGTCAGAAAGTGGGACGGGTTACATCGACTGATTGGAAAAGGACCAGCAACACGAAGTGCTAAGAAACAACTTTATTGTAAGAACACAACAAGCCTCTTCAATTGTTGCTGGAGTCTTCACCACAGATCGTGAGTTTGAAGTTTTCGACGTCTGATTGGACAGGGAATCTCCTTTCCCACTGTAGGGATGGGGACCAGCAACCAGAGGTTATAGCCGGGTTAAAGTTGCTCCTGAAGCTGGTCAGGCTTCTGGTAACCCTTTACCACCCAAAAAGAACCAGAGGTAGACCAGCGCTTGCGCCAGAGCTCAGTCCGTTCCTTCGAGGAACCAGTCAGTTTTCTGCTGACACGGGGCCTAGTCTGTGCTGTGTCGGTGCGTCGTTCAAAGCGTTGCTACACAATCGTATATGCCGACAGGGAAAAAGGAAGTGCGTCTACAAGAGAAGGATTTTACCAAAGGAAAGGATCATTTTCAGCTTCCGTTGTTGCCGTTTGTTGCATGGCTACGCTACGTTTCAGTTATCCTACCAGTGGGGAAGAGAAACCAATTCGGAACCAACAAACGGGTTATTTTGGGGTGGGAAACCAAATAACTGGTGCTAGGTCAGACAACCAGCTTGGTGGGAATAGGAGTAAGGGTCCTTGAGCCAGGCAGGGCTCCTGCATGGAATCCTTCAGATATTTCTGGATGAATTATGCAGGTCATTTAAAGAGTGAATAGCTTGGTATGCTTGTCCGCTAGTGAAGGAGTTTTGAGATTAAAAATAAATCGATCTGATGAAGAAATTAGGGCTTTCTGCTGAACTAGACTGGAAACATTTTGGGAATAAATCTGAAAATGTTCAGGTTAAAAGGAGAAGGTGTTCAGGGTGAAGTTGCAGGTTGGAGACCAACATGGAGATAAGAAATCAGAAGAAGTTAGGGGCTGCTTTTGGTATAGGAAATGCATCATGGGAAAAGGAGTTTTACCAGCACTTGCAGAGGTCTGGCAGGAACTCTGGCTGATAAACAGATTCTGACGGGGAATGGCAGGTCCTCCTCCCGGCTGTGGACGGAATTACCTCTTCTCTTCCTGCTAAGGTCAAACGCTTTCCATCAGAAAACACGAAGCAAAACCTCAGCAATCATCAGTCAGCTCTATAAAACTCACTCAAACATCTCTCTGATGGAGAACCTGTACGACAAGAAGAGCCTCGGGGAAGTGGCCGACGCCGATCTGAGAAACCGGGTCAGTTAAAGTACGTTCGCTTTAGTTTTCATTAAAAGCATCAGAAAATCTAGGGTTATAAGAAAATACACAAAATACTTATAAAATCGGACTTTTCAAACCAAATATTGAACATCAGTTACTATAATTATGCTCCTATTTTTTTTTCCTCCCAAAACACTGAAAAGTTATTAAAGTCAGTCTATTCTTACGCTTCGCTCCTGGAAAAAACCAAACCGTCAGGAAAAAAAAAAAAAAGAACAACAGAGTCTGAGGATCAATGACCTGAAGAGACGAATGGGTCCTCGTCCGGCGGACTTGTCCTCATCGTCCTTCTTCGGAGACGTGGACCTGGAAGTCGGAGCGCTGGACGAGCTGGAAGACACAAAGTCGTGTGGACATTTTTACCCCGTTGGGTGAAAGGCTTGAGCACGATGAAGAACTACGGGGGCAGATCTCACCTGTCGACGATGACCTTTGACCTTGCAGCCGTCTGCAGCTCCTTCTGCACCGTTGCCTGTCGAGCTCTGACGGAATCAAACGTCGAAACTTCAAGGTTGATGAATCTAAACGTTTCTTTCATTATGACTTTAACAGGTGAGGACGCACCTGGAGCGGCGTTCATTGCGGTGGTTCATGCGGGCGGCGGCCTGCTTCTTCTGCTGCATCATGTCCTCCAGCACTAGCTCCTCTTTCTCCTTCTCCTCTCTGAGTTTTGACTCCGCCTCCCTCTGGCGCTCCAGCAGCGCGTCATACCGCGTCTTTAGAGTCTTGTTTTTCTCTTGGAGTTGCTGCACCTGCTGCTTCAGGGCCCGTTTAGCGTCAGACACTTCTGCCAGCCGCCGCAGCTCGTCCTGCAATCTGAAGACCGAGGAGACGGAGCCAAAACTGTTCAGGTTAAAGGGAAATTCCTTTTTTCCCCCAACCTGGACCTTATTTTTAGCTATTTTTATGTTTTTTCGACCACCCTGAGGATTTTGGAGCCAGTTTGAGCCGGTCTGCAGCATTTAACATCCAGTCTTGATGAGCGTACATCCGTAGAACGGGGCTGTTCGGGGCAGTATAAATGCAATTTGTAATAACGTTTAATTTGCCACAAATGCCTTAATTTCACCATCTTTAGATTCTCCTTGGACTTACAAACGCCCTGGAAGTTCTTCTTGGTTTGTCTTTTGGGCTGATTTGGGGGCTTAACAATAAAATAATAAAAAGCTGGCAAATCTGTAGCGGTAAAACAGGCTCGCAGTTCTGCTGTGGCTAATTGTGTATTACATCCAAATCGGCCTGGAAGAAAATACAGATGCACTTCCTGGGCGTTCGTAAGTCCAAGTGGATAATAAACTTGGTATAATTGCTGCGTTTGGGCAGATTAAACCTTATTACAAGATGAATTTGTCCTGCCTTTACCATTCCCGTTCTACGGATGGAGGAAGTGGATATAAATACTTCTGAGCGGCTCAGACTGGCTCCAAACTGTTGAATTAAATAATTATCATAATTAATTCAATGCATGTTCAAGCAGAGACAAAATGGAGCCAATTTCCAGTTCTTAAAGATTTATTTTTAACAGATTAACAAATTGCAGTTTTACAGAGGAAGTTGCCCCCGTAGTTCCTCTGGTCCAGAATTAAAGAAATCTGACAATTGAATGATCTTCATTTTACACCTTTATAGAAACCGGGCCTCTAGGCGTTTCTACTCCCTCCAATCAGAACATTTCCATACAGTGTCTTAGCCATTCTTGGCTGTCAGAAAATTATGCAGTCATATGGTGAGACGTGTCTTTTCTCTTGGTCAAAAGCTCATTCTGAGTTTTATGGTTTTATGGCAACACACTAAATCTACAGACATCCTGTTTTTACAGCTTGCAATAAAACTTACCCACGAGTTTTATGACTTAAAAGCTTACCCCCATAAACAATACTGACAGACATATTTTTTACAACCATGCAAACTATATAAACAGACTTTTACCTTCTGAATAATAAAAGTTTAAACCCTATGCAGAATAACACCACAATTCTCTTCCGGGTAAGGAGGAAAACATAAAATTAGCTAATAATAAGGTCCTAAATGGAATTCCCAAAACTCATCACAGAGGAGGAGGAGATATGAACACCCCCTCCAACATCTATTAGCACCTTTAGATCGTCAGGATTAGCACAAAGTTAAACTCAATTAAGGGACAAGCTAGAGATAAAATTCAAATTTTCAAAGGAACCGTCTTAGAAAACGTTGAACTCCTTTAACCAGTTTCAGAGCTGAAGCTCCGCCTTAAAGTACTTTCCAGGTGAACCAGCAGCAGCTTCGACCAGTCAGAACAGGGACTTCAGGTGCGACAGGTAAGCAGGCAGGTTTGTGTGAGTGACTCACCCGGGTTGTTGCTTCTGCAGGACACATTCCTTGATCTTAATCTGCTGCTGCAGCTCCACCACCTGATAGGCCAGCTGCAACGACACACAAACAGTTCATCTGCTATTAGGCTCCTTCTGGAAGCGCAGCGGAGAATTAAAAGACCCACACCAAAAAGCAGAATAAAAAGTCTCATTTCCTCCTGCAGAAGATTAAAGCAAAACATTTTAAGGAAAAAGAAACCTTCCGCTTCTCCTGTATGAAGCTGAACAGAAAGTCCTCCTGTTTCAGTCCAGACTCCATCAGTTCCCGTAACTTCCCCACCTGGACCTGGATTCCAGGTCCTACACCTTTCTGGTTCTGGTGTCTTTTTAAAGGCCTCCGGCAGTGGGAACCACTAAACGGGATGTAAGAAACTTCCAGAAACCAGGATGTTTCTTTTCCTCACCTGCTTGTTCCCCAACAGGCAGATGTGTGTAAAGTTCCCATGATTCTCGTGTTTAAACTTCACAGCAGAAATAAACACGTTTACAGCCTGGTTCAGAAGAACATTTTAGGTTTAATGGGTCGGGTTTACCGTCCTAACAACTCTGTGGGGAGGTTTTTTTTAGAACTCAACAATCTGTTTATTAATCCACTATCAAAAACTTTTTTTTTTTGTTGAGAAACCAGTCCTTTGTAAAGTGATTGGCGCAAAGATCTTTTTTCGGTCTAGGATTGTTACCAAAGATGAAGTCCAAACTCTTAGCCTTACCTTTAGCCTAAGCTAACTGTAGCAGCTGCCACTCTACCGGAGGCAGGAGGAGGAGATGGGTGGAAAAGGAGGATGGGTGGGAGCAGGCGTTTCAGCACCCCCAATAACTACCAGCAGAGACTCTGCTCCTAGGCTCTGGAATGAGTTACCGCTAGTCAGGCGTGCGCCAACGCTGTCACTTTTAAGCAGCTAAAGAGACTTTTATACTATTGCTTTTAGGGCTACTCAATAATAATTTTAGTTTTTTTATATACTTCTGGTTTTATTTTGGTTTTGTTTGGTGTTTATGTGCCTTTTTTTATACATCTGTACGGTCTTGCCGTGTTCAGCGCCTTTGGCGTCATTTGACCACTGAAAGCGCTATATAAATAAGGAATGATTATGATGAGAGACTCAAAAAGTATTCAAACATAAGTGGATGAGCCAAAGCGACACTTCAGGTATGTTTTTGATAACATGTTATCAGGATGTCAAAAAGTCAAATTTGCATAACACCCCCTTATTTTCTTCAATCACAATAGTCAAGTACCCTTTTTCTTTTATTTTTGATCTATAAAGCACTTTGAGTTGTTATTTCTGCATGAAGAGCACTTTATAAAGTTTGATCTGTATGACAGTTTTTTTACTTCTACTTAAGTATAAATGTATTCAAGTAGTCCAAGTCCTTCTCGAATAGTTTCAGGATCTCTAGCTGGAACAGAGCATCCTGATCGGGACCCTTAAACTCAGCTGCTTCTTCCCCATCACAGACCAACGCCGTCCAACCTGGAGATGAAGCTCTGGTCACAAGGTACCCCATCAAGCCCAAATCATCATCCTTCCACCACCGTGCTCCACAGCTGGTATAATGATGTTTGATTTCACTCCTGTTTGATAAACTGCTGCAGAGCCGTGTGTTTTTTTGGTGGGCTACCTTCTCACTACGAGTCCTGCGGAGGACCAAATGTTCTTCTCACCTCTCCTGTTGTCTTCTTCAGGTTGCTGTTCTGCTGCTCCAGAGAGGGGCAGGAGGATCCGCCCTCCGGGGGAGGTCTGGATGGACAAACCAAACACACCCTCATCATCCTCTCACACATGAACACTGAGCCAGAGAACCAGAGCTCAGGTGAGTTACCTGCCAGTGCTGCTCAGGATGCCTTTGGTCAGACTGGTTTTCTCCAGCAGAAGTGTGTCTGGGAGCAGAGAAATAAACCAGAACCGGGTCAGAACCGACCTGTTTGCAATCAGACAAATAAAAAAAAAACCCTGCAAGAACACCTGTCACCATCTGCACCAAACTCCACTCAGAACCCGCCCTGTAAAGCCCAGAATCTGAGAGCAGCTGGTTCGGTCCAGCTGCAGATCATCTGTTGCTCATGAGTCACTCGGCAGAGGAAGCGCACCAGCCTGCGGTCTGGGTTTAAAACCACTTCCTGTACCGGACGTCGGCTAAAATAAAGGAAGTTTCCGTTTGAGATTCGGTTCGGTCCGGAGCTCTTACGGCTGCAGTAGCTCGTATTTTCTGTTAAATCGGCCCGTTTCTGAATGGAGTTCGGCGCAGACTGGGTCCAGCTGCGGTTCCGGGGTTCTTACAGAAGCGGATCAGGTCCTGGAACATGGCGCTCTGGTTCCGATCTCTGTGCTTCAGCTGCTGGATGATGTGGCCCTTCCAGGTTCGCTGCGATGCTCCGCCAGGATCCATCCCGAATCAGTGCGGCCATGACCGAGGAAGACCGGGCCGCCTCATGCCGCTGCTGCTCCCCGCTGAGGAACGCTCTCAGTCCGGCCTGGTCCTTAGGGACATCCCGCCCCTGCGCCGGCCTCCATGGTCCTCTCCGCTCTTTGTGGTTTCAACTTTATTTTTGTTTGTCAACTTTTTGTTATTACCTTAGCATTTGTCACTTCAAAGGGGCGGGGCGACAGCTGTTTCGGCCAATCGGAGCACGTTTCCCCTCTTCCTGATTTGAGGTCAAAATAGGCCACACCCCCAAAAAACATCTGTCGACGATTGCATTTTTATGAAAACAGAATACTGAGAAAATAACGAAAAATAAAAACAATGCAAATTAAGTGAATAATGAAAAAGTAAAAAAGTAAATAACAAAGTACTAAAACATAAATTACAACTAGAATCAACAATCTTTGGAAACCAGGAGTATTCTAAATTGACAAGCTGAAAATACTAGATCATTTTTTATCCCAGAATTAAAAACTAAATTGTACTTTTTTTTGGCAATGAATTAACTGCAATATTTAATATTATTTTTTTACCTTTTTGGATAAAATCTTTTGCACATTCTTGGTCTATTCCCAGAAATGGAGTTGAGAATTATAAATATCCTTGCTGTATTATAGCACGTTTAATAATTTATTTTTCTTCTACTTGTATTGTAAGACTATATGATTGTTTAAAACGGTTTTTCAGTAGGTTATAACTCAGAGTCAGACCCGATTGTTTTAATCTTTTCCTGTTTAATAAAAAAAAATACTTTGAATTTGCCGGGTGTTATAAAATGTATAATAGAATAAAGTAAATATATTGCTGAAAAATAATGTTTTCAAATTAAATATCTAAATTTTTCAGCCCCAAATGGTTGAGGATAAAATTCTAACCAGTCAAACTGTGGTCTGGTATTAACACAAATTATTCCAAAATAAAGAAGTGGCCCCTGGGCTGCACTGTGGACACCCCCTGCCTTCAAAACACCATTGCAGTGAATAAAACCTTTTTCTCTTTTTAGGCAGACCTTAAAGATTTATTAAAAATGTATTTCATCCCATTTTCCAACAGCCTGTATTTAAACCAAAAACATTCATCTGTGAGGTTCTGAACTCCTATCGACAGAACCACGGTTTTCCCAACTTGATTTAGATCTTTAACAAACGAGTTTTGGATGGACAGAATGGTCTGCACTGCCACCTTCTGTACTGGATGTTTACTGCAGAAAAATAAAGCTTTAAAGTCGCACTTTGGTTTGTTACAATCCTCGAACAGGATGAAGATCAAACTGTTCGTCAAACACATAAAACGTTTATTACACATTTAAAAGCTCAGGTAAAAACAGTGATGGTGATTTAAAAGTAAAAAACAAAATACTGTTGGTTGTAAAACGATAAGGTGCCTTTGGGTCATTAGTTTCTGCCGGTTCAGATCTTATTCAGTTTGTTCCGAGTCATCTGAACCAGAAGATCTGAGTATTTCTCCAGGAGCGTCGTCTGGTCATCCTGCGTCTCACCAGAGGGGGCGCTGCTGCACGCTGGCTGCATCACCTCCTGCAGCTCCCCGTGAACGGCGGTGAAGGCCTCCTGCAGGACGGAGGAGCCGTCTGGACAGCGATGGGAGGCGCCAACCTGCTGGGAGACGAATCAGCAGAAAAGCCAAAAGTTTTACATCACGAGACTGATCTGAAAATCTCATAAATCAGACATTTTTAACCGTTTAAGATGAAACAAACATGGCTGCAGTCAGAAAAACACCAACCTGCCGGTAAAGAAGGACGGCTCGGCGTGTCGCCTGCCGCAGCTCGTTGGCGACCTGCTGAAACCGCTGCAGGCTGATAGGCTCCGCCCCTTCCTTTTCACCTGAAACAGAAATAATAAACTGTTTTTATTGCTCAACAGAGGAGATAATCCAGGGATCCAACAGTCTGACGTTACCTGTCGGACAGCTGTCGTCGACTGCCTGAGGGCGGAGCCTCTCTGACATGGGCGAGGAGGAGGAAGTGGGCGGAGCAAAGAGCGACGAATCAGCAGCAGCAGAAACAACTGAAACATCAGAAAATTAACAGTTTTTCTGCCTTCAGGAAACCAGAACATTCAGACATTTCTACAGTTTTTTTTTTAAAAACCTGCATAAATTTATTCTCTTCAAAGAACGATTTTAGATTTCACAGCTTAAATTCAGTAAAAAATGTTTTATATGTTCCGGAGCAGGAAGTGTTCGGACCTGGTTCCGTCTGGGTTCTGCTCGCTACGCCTGCCTCCTCCACCTTTCTGACAGTAGGTGGCGCTGAAGGGGCGGGGCTCTGGATTAGTGTTCTGTTGGGATTCGTTGGCGTCTCCTCGAGGCTGCTGACGCTAAACCTGCTTTCTCCAGCCTTTGACGTCACTGGAGTGGGCGTGGCCAATACCTGCAGGCTAAAAAGCAGAAAACTATTGGAAGAAAATATTACGTCGACTAAGGTTTAGTACAAAAAAAATAAATTTGATCTTAAACTTCTTTTAAACTCGTTTTTAGTAGAATTAAAATCTCAGGGCATCATTTTAAATGAGAAATTTTCCTACTTTATTTTGAAATTCCGCTTTTTGTGGAGGTTAGATTTTTATTTCTGATAAAAAAACAAAATAAATTAGAAAAAGTGGCAGAAAATCACTAAATAGAAAACTTATTGTTTATAACAGCTAACAGTTTGTAACCACCAGTATGAACGGCAGGGTTAGGGTGATGAACCTACTCTGTCCAGAACTCCAGCAGTTTTCATGTTCAAATTAAAACCTTAAATTTAGTTTTCTGGTCATTTACTGCAGGTACTTTAACTCAGGACTAGAGACAAACTGATTCCGATTTTTTCACCATTTTTTGATTTGATTCACTCATTTGATTCTAAAAAGGTCCCAAAAAACCACATTTAAATTCAATTTCACTAACTTTAAAATCTTAACTATAATAAAAATATACAACATTTCACAAAAGTTGGTCAAACAGATATTCCAACCAGACATTAATTATACAGAACAGGTAAAAAAAGGAGGAATGCTGGATTGACTTCAGAATAAGGGGCAAACTCCGATTGAAAAATGTGACGCCAACCCGGACGTGACAAAAACTGCAGTTCCTTCCTCATCCACTGGGGGCTGGCTCCAAAAAGGAGCAACTTCCCATTGACTGCCATGTTAAAAAGGCCAACTTTACAGCAAAAATAAACATGTTTACAGCCTGGTTCAAAAAAACATTTCAGTCTTTTGGTGTTTCTGAACTCCACTATCAGTTGCCTCTGCAGTTTTTATTCGGTTTTGGATGTAAATCTGCAATTATTGGGCAAAGACGGCTTGCTGTGGTGTGGATTACAGTAACAGACAGTCCAAGACGTTTTTGCTTTGAGGGGGGAGGCTTCATACCGGCTGATGCTTCACCAGCTGTGGGGGGGGGGGGGTTCTGTCAGGTGGCTGTGGTCGGAGCTTTTATCATTTTCTACACGCGAGTTGGAGCAGGCGATCGGTCGGGTAGCAGCAGAGCAGCAACGTCGGCAGGACCGGGACGCTGCAGCATCATAGAGCGGGAGACGGTTACATCAGGCTGGAAGACTACAGAGTTGGACTCTAGACAGACTGGATGATCGCTGGTTAGATCAGTACTGGTGTGAGGAACACAGCTAGAGGCATAAACTAATTAATGTCTGATGTGAGGTGAGTCAAAAGCCTTGTATGTTTTTTAGGGGAGTTTTCATGTTGACTTTGTGACTACTTTTTGCTGGATGTGTTGTTAAGCCGACTAAGTCCTCACCCTCCTCCGATGGTAATGGAAATAACACCATATTAGGCCGTATTGATCCGACCCATTTGGGTCTTATTAAATCAATATGTTTTCTCTACTCGAATGTTTCTGCGTCTAAAGGTATGGTTGTTGAAATACGGCGTAAAAGTCTCTGAAACACGGTCTTCTGGTTGAAACCGGCTGCAGCCTACATTAGCTTCAGTTAGCTCCCGACTACCTTGTAGCTACGTCGGCTCGGAGTGTTAATCCTCCACCTCCAGCCTCACAGCGCCACTCTCAGCTCCACCTCTTTGCCCATTTTTGGAGTTTCTGAGAGTGACGCGGACAAGATGGCGGCGGTGGGAACCGCCCAGTTGGCTTTATTTTTGCTCTTCAGAAACCGATGGGTGATGTCAATTATATATATATATATATATATATATATATATATATAGTCTAATCCGTAGACACAAACATCTGTAGCCGCCATCTTTATTTCTGTAAACAGGGAGCGTTGGGTGTGGCGTCCCGCCTTCTTCTGCGCATGCGGGCCGGTTTAGGACCGTGAACCGTTCCCACTGAAGCGAGTTTACCATCACATTTTAGTTATAGTGTGAACAACATATAGAAAAGAATTAGAGTGAGTTAGAGTTACCTGCTGCTCTGCTCCTGGAGGAGGGGGGCTGTTTGGCTGAGACGGTCCAGACGGTCGGTATGCAGGGCGGTGGGTGGAGGCGGGGGGTTCTCTTTGTTCTCCTCCTGGGTGGAGGCCGGTCTGGAGGAGATATCCAGGTAGGTGAGCCGAGACTCCTCCTCCTCCTTCTCCTCCACGCCCCCGTTGGCGGTCTGAGTCCTGGAGGTGATGTCTGATTGGTTGAAACAGAAACGGGTGAGACGGTGAAGCCAACCGATGGGTGAAGGTCAGGTGAGCAGAGAGGAAAGGCTCCAGCCGTGTGGCGGTTCTGCTCCGACGGTCGGACTGATCCATCAGAGCAGAAGGGCTCCACCCAGTGACCCGTCCAGCAGGAAGACACCCCAGAGGAGACAGAGACACCCGGAGACGCTCACAGACCTCCCAACGTCTTCCTGCACTGCAGCACCAGCACCGTGTGACGTCTGCGGGGCGGCCGCCGCTGGGGCTGATGGGAAGTCCCGCAGGAAGCTCTCCTGCGGTGGACTGCTTTACCTCTCACTGCGGTCACACAAACACACTTCCTGTTGGTGGAGGGAAGCCTCAGGGAGGCGTGCTCGGCCCCCTGCTGGACTGATTGGAAACTTTAAAACTTCTGGATGAGAAACGAACAGCGAGTAAACCTGGAAAAGAATCAGTCCAGCTTCTGGGAAACCAGCCGGACGGCAGCAGGCAGGAACAGACAGTCCCTCCTGATATTGCGGCAGCTTTGCTGCAATGTTTTTATGTTTGATTTTCTTTTATTTTTCATCAATCACTTGATAATTATTTCAAAAGCAAGCTCGTTAATCATTCTAAAAACTCACAGGAGTCTGTCAGGACAGAGTGAGAGCATTTTTTCCTCACTTTGGTCGCAGCGCAGCGTTGAATCTGTTGATTTCTGAGGCTGGAACTTTGGTTTCTGACGGACCAAAAGCACGACCAGCTGGACAAAGATCCTATATCCGCTGACAAAGTTACAATTACACAGCTGAAACAAAAGTGGTCGATCAAAACCGTTTTATATCCTAAATAACTCGGCGGATATAAAAAGTGATTGAAATTACAGCTTCTGTCAGTCACATAAATACTGTTCTCCTAGACAGCTCGCTGCTGCTGTGTCTGTGTGTCACCGGTTACAGCTGATTCATTTCCTTATCGGACCGTGAACCATTTTAGATTCAAAACTGCAAATTTCACAAAAATCTGATGCGTTTCTATGACTGGAATGAGGAAACTGTACCTCATGGCGCTCTCCTTGGTAAAATACGAATATAACATTTTATTCTCCATCCCTCTCACAGAAACAGAGTGTGTACATAATATGCAACGCATTCAGATACAAGATTATGAAAGGGAGATTCACAATTCGTTAAAAGGTGCGTTAAGGTTGCGATAATTTGATAAAATTACAAAAAATGCTGAATGTGTGTTAGTAGTTTAAATTGCCACATTGCGAATTCCTGGATGGACTGAATAGGAGACTAAACCAGCTATCAAACTCAGTTTGGACTTTTATGTCAATAATTTCTGAATTAACGTAGAAACCGTTTTATTCCAGCGAGGAGTTGATCAGCTGATCACCAGGAAGCGTTTCAGCAGAGTGTCAGGATGCGTTATTCTGCTGTAGAACATCTGGACCCATCTCAACCGGTTCTGATGCTCTGGTCAGCGTTAGACCTGCGGCTACGCAGTCAAAGGTGGATGATCAGAACCGGTCTGGGATCGGCTAAACTTTTATCTGATCTGAACTCGGAGAGAGAGGCAGAAGCAGAACCGGTCCGACGGGTCGGTTCATAAAGTATTTCCTGAGGAGACGCAGGTCCCTCAGGGTTTAACCAACCGATGAGGGAAAACAGGGCATTCTGGGAGTTTGAGGAGCTGAACTTACCGTTCCAGACATGAATCCAACCAAAGAACCAAACTGCTGATGATCATCATTTTGTAAAAGTTTCATGATAAATACAAACTTTACAGTAGGTGCTCCTGACCCGCCCTGCCTGACGACCCTGACTAAGATGGCATTGCAGTGACGGAAAGTTCTCCACGTCCTGCAACAAACTTCTGCATCAGTTCTATTGCTCTTTCTGTGTCTCTGTTCTGTATTCTCCAAACCACAGACGGTCGCGGCAGATAACCGCTTGTGCTGAGCCTGGTTCTGCCGGAGGTTTCTTCCTGTTAAAAGGGAGTTTTTCCTCTCCACTGTCGCTTCATGCTTGCTCAGTGTGAGGGATTGCTGAGAATTACACGACGCAATCTTCTGTGGTTCTCTAATTCCTAAATTAAACATTGTATTGTAATAACTCTTCTTGTAAAGTGTCTTGAGATGACATCTGTTGTGAAACGGCGCTATATAAATAAACTGAATTCAATTGAAAATTTAAACCAAACGTTCAACATTTTTTGTTTTTCTAACATTTTACAGATTTGTCCTCTTTAGTTTTCATCTAGAAACGGAAGCAGAGAGCTAAAGCGCCATCCCACCTAATCTGGTTGTGACCCGTAGATGCTTCAGCTCAAAGTTTTCCTCTCCATCAGAACCAAACGCTTTGGGTTCAGGTCAAAACAACGGTGATGGAAAAGCTGAGAGCCTCAGTCATTTTACCAGGTCGTAGTTCACACCCCCGACCACCAGGAGCAGACAATTTCCACTGAACGCAGGAGAAATTTTTTATTTTTCATTAATCAGAGCGTTGTCTCAGACCTGGACAATGAATGCCATGTATGTTGCTCTCCTGGAGCTGACGGACTAAAGTCTAGTTTAAAATTGTCCTTTTAATATAAAACATCCACTGCTTAAAAGCAACACTGACGACGGATCACTTAGACTATAGAGCACCGTTCTGGTGCAATGATCTCTGGCTGACCAATCACAATCGCTCGCTCTCCATCATGTTCAACAGAGGGTTAAAATAATTGGGCTCTACTCCATCCGTAGTTGCCTGAGTAAAAGCGTCCTGGCGTTGACTGCTAACGGTGTTGCGTGTCTCCGTATCTACGCAGACTGAGAAATTTAAACTAGGCTTTACGCCGGCTGAAGCAGCGATGTAGGAGTGGATCTTCTACATCGCCTGTGGGATCAGCAAACTGCTCATTCAGAGAGGCTCTCTGATTTCTGATCGCCTCAATTTGAAAAATGTTCCTCATTTCCCAACTTTGGCTGAAGTGGAGCTTAATTCCAGTCTCCAGTGTGGCGGCGGAGCGCAGATTCAGCATCCAGTAGGGCTGCACGATTATGTCCCAATAAAATACTCACGATTATTTTGATCAATATTGTAATCACGATTATTAATCACGATCATTCGTCCAGTCCTGTAAAATATCTATTTTTAATTGCACCAATTATAAACATTAAAATTTTTAATTTTTTTGGTGAAAAATAAAACTTTAGATTAGATGATTAATAATGCAAAAAAACTAAAAACAAACTCCAATATATATAGAGTGCAATCCCAAAGTGCAATTTATGGGAAACAATTACAGCTTATGCAGAAAAGGCCTTTTACATTCCCTGCATCCAAATCCTTAGCATTTACTATATGCTACGTAGCAACTATTACTCACCTGTTAATGTAATACTGCATAGCAAACAATCGCGTAATAGGCATGATATCAGACGTACTGCTCCACATATTTTGCATGTCCTTTGACCCATATGATTTCTGTTGACCCAGATGTTTACGTTACATTCGCCTGTGGTCCCGCCTCCTCTAGCCGTTATTTTGTCTGGTATGACTTAAAAACTTAAATGTTTAATCAGTCAAAAAACTATTACAGTAATCAGTAACTTCGCTACATGTACATTTATCCGCCGAAACTGCGGCGGTGTCAATGGTTGACGGTTCGTCTGTGGCCATTTTTAGCTAGGTCCTTCTTCTTCTATGATTTCGGGGCGTGTATGATGAAGAGGCACGCAGTGAAGCTCTCATTTTGAATGTAAATATCATTCACGATCAGGTTCATTTAATTGTGACCACCAAAATCGTGATCACGATCAAAATCCGACTAATCGTGCAGCCCTAGCCTCCAGAACATCTAAACCCCCATGAGAAACGATCCGTCTGAAGGAAAAAACCTGAACCTCTGCAGTGATCCTACTATTTGATTACACACAAACAGGGACGTCTTTCAGTTTCAACCGAACCAGGATGAGGTTCTGAGACAGAGTTCAGGCCACAGCAGGTGAACTGCTCTCATTTTTAAATTGTATGGTTTATATGCAGCTTATGGTGCTTCAGTTAAAAGCTATGGTGCTTCAGTTTGTTCAGACTCAGTATTCAGTAAATAATTCTGAATATTGCAAGATTTTGACCCCTTCGGTCAACATGGCCGACAGGTGAAAAGTCTAGCGCCACCTCTGGACAGAAGGGGGGGATTGAGGAGCCAAAGAAAGATGTGAAATGGACCTTTACGTAACGCTGATTCTGTGACTGGAAAGCAGAAGTTCTGATGTGGAGAACCAGAACTACAGTCCATCATTTAAATACAATATTCCTTTGCTCGGTGAGCCTTTCCCATGACAGGTCAGGAACCATTTACTATCATTTTTCCAGCCTACTGGTTGAAGAAATGTTCTAATATATTCTAACTGGAGCAGGTGAAGACTCACCTCTGTCAGAGGTTTCTCCCCGAGGCGAAGCAGCAGACCCGACGGTGCAGCTGGGCTCAGATTTCACCTGATGATGGGAGGATTTCTACATTTCAGCTCACGTTACTGTAAAACGATCTGCACTAAACGTCGCATCTTTACCGATCTGCTGCTGGTGCTGCTCTCCTCGGAGATCCTGCCTGGGATGGAGATGGGGCCGCGACCGGGTCGGACCCTGCAAACACATCAGAACCGTTGGAACCGAAGCGCTTAAGTCAGGAGCCGGTTGGGGGCGGGGCCAACGGACCTGAGTCTGTCCTGGAAGCGCGACAGGAAGCGTGTGGAGATGCTGAGGCGAGGGTTCAGGATCGGTTTCTCCTCCGTTGGCTGCAGCGCCGTCAGGTCCGTATCGAAGCGCTCTGCAGAACCGGGCGGAGTTTAGGGTTGGGACACACGAGCAGGAAGACTGAGCCGGATCAGGAGGTTCTTACCTTCAGTCTGAATGGAGACCAGACTCTCAAAGTGGTTCTTCAGAGAGTTCCGGTCCTCGTCTTCCTCCGGACCCAAACTGCTGACAGAACTTCCCCGGCTCAGAGAGTCTGTGTCTGATGAAGAGGAGGAAACGGTTCAGTTCAGCTACACTTCCTGCAGACTCTGCATCCAGTACTTTAAACTAGTGCCGTGTTGGAAAATCAATTCTCAATCGATTCTTATGAAAATTCGAACAACCGAATCACAAGTCCAAAAAAATTGGTTAAATTATGTAACATATTTAGCCCCTTTTTGTTTTTTACAGCTAAAATAGGAACTAAAAGTGGAGACAGCCGTTTTAAGGCTCAGTTCTGAAAGGGTTAATAAAGTTTTTCACTGGTAAAATAGCACTGACCCATATCTATATGGAATTGGAGCAGATTGGATCGAATTGTAGTAATTGATTCCAACTCTTGAGAATCTGAATCAAATTTTGAACTGTAATTCAAAACCCAGCTCTATTTTAGACCTTTATTTTGAAAATCCAACTAGAAATCTCTTCCTTTCTGTGCTGCAGTGTTTTAAGCTGGTGTTCAGATTCAGGCCGTCCTAGAGCTTTTGTTTCGTCCTGAAAAGACGAAGCGCTCATTTAGTGCTTGTCCGACCAAAACTAGGCGTCGTTAATCTTCGGGCGCTGCCTGAAATTCTACAACCACAGACTCCAATGAACGACTACAAGTGACAATGGTTTTTGGCGCGTCCTGCTACAGTGAGGCGTTGTACAATTTGACGTACTGAAACCTCGGGTTGTTCAGCGTCTCACACCTCTAGCCTGGCATGAAGCGGTCCTTTGGATGTACAGAAAACTCAGTGTGAACAGCCGTTAGACCTAAAAATGCTAAAGCAGGGTACTCAAATATGATTCTTAAAGTGTAACTAAACCCCAAATCCAATTATTTTTTACTTATAAACTGTATTAATGGGTTTTTACCAATCTAATCTTTCAGTTTGAGGGCATATATTTGACATTTTCGTGCAAACTTGTTAAATTCCCCATTGTTTGGTAAAAAACGTTAAATTCCCCATTGTTTGGTAAAAAACGTAAAAAAAGTGCTGCTGTTCGTGGTCATAGTGTGGTGCTGGCATTTGAATTTTTTGACTGGCTGTGATTGGTACATGAGAGTTCATGCCTACGTCACAGGCACGGTCTCACAGAGACACTCAGACACACTCGCCTCGCCCCTTTGAAATTGCTCATCTTGTGTGCTACGTGCGCACACAGAAACAGGAAGCTGAAATCCGCGTATCGCACTTTCGAGGACCACAACGTCAAAGTGGTTAAAAGCCATAAGTTATAACCTATATGTTTTAAACACACTGTGAATAAGGAAACCAAAGCTGAAGTAGTTCCCTCCGAAGCTACTTAGCATTAATGCTAGTGCTGGGCTCTGTGCTTGTTTGCTATACGTGCTGCTAGCTTTAAGCAGCGCTGACTCAGCGCCCTGAGCCAACAGCTTGAACTGATACGTCGTTTGGCCGCTGCTCTCCATAGAGCCTCTCTTTACCTATGGTGGAGAAGAGACCCAAATTCTCCCTTTAACGTAGGTAAATAGAGCATGCCATAGCTTAGTCGTGACTGTCTTCCAGACCAAACCCCCTCACTTGGCCACGCCCCCCCCCCAGTGTCTCCTGGTCCCGCCCACTTTGGTAGAGTTTTTCAAATGTTGCCTGGAGGGCGGGTTGATGCTTTTTCATGAGGTTCAGTTACGCTTCTTTCCGACGAGTCAGAAGTCCGTATACATTATCTTTCGTCAAAGTATTTAATGTAAATTCTGTTTATTTATATTGCGCCAATTTAAAAATAAAAAACACATTACGGTTGGGGGAACAAGTATTTGACACACTGCGCATTTTTGTAGCTTTCCCGCTAACGTAGAGGTCTGTAATTTGTATCAAAGGTTCTCTTCAACTGTGAGGGTCAGACTCTGAAACAAAAATTCAGAAAATCACAGTGGATGATTTTTAAATAAATGATTTCCATTTTATTCCATGACATAAGTATTTAATCGTCTATCAACCAGTAAGAATTTAGGCTCCCAAAGACCTGTTAGTTCTTCTTTAAGAAGCCCTCTTGTTCTCCACTCATACTTGGCCATTAAAGCTGATTCTGTATAACAACACCTGTCCACACACTCAAACTGCAAACTCTCCACAATGACCAAGACCAGAGAGCTGTGTGTGTTCGGGTTATTTAAATGGAGCGCGTACAGAACAGCGCTGTCTCGGCCTCAGGGCCACCGTTCCATACTAAGGTGATCTAAAAACACACCAGTTTATTTAACAAGTAAATACTAAGAATGGCTGCTGCAAAAGCTAAATGCAAACAGTTAAGTGTAAAGAATTTTGCTTAAACTTTTCAAGTATCAGCTGTGCTTTTCTAAACCGCACACACAAGAAAGGAGAAAATGCAAACTCCATGCAGAAAGGGCCCTGGCTTGGATTTGAACCCAGGACCTCATCAGAGAGTAAAATAAAAGTCTTCAAGGGCTAAAAAGAACGTTTTACAACGAGTCCAAGGTCCGTTTATGATGGTCTGGTAAAGTCAGAAGCCATAACTCTTCCATCCATAATAACTCAACCATCTCAGGACAAAATTAACAAAACATCCCTTCAGTTTAGCAGAAAGAATCGACCAGTCAGCAGAAATATTCAGTAGAGGAAGATATTAAAGAATCAGCTCTCCGTCCCGGATCGGCCCAAGGAGCTCTGGTTCTAGTAGCTTCTAAATGGAACCAGAATGATTCCTGCAGCTGGATAAAGACCCCGTCACTGATTTTATCTGAATCAGGAGGAAACATCAGCTTTGCTCCCATGATTCCGTTTCAGTCTGGAACCCTGGTTGAAGGAGAAATAATGCAGATTGTTCTGTTCTTTTCTGGCTAAAAACAGCCTCAGTGTTGGTCGGTATCTGCTGCCCAAAGCATGAAGCTGCTGCTGGACTGGAGACGGACTGGGCCGGCCTGAAATATTCGTTTCAAATCCCAGATTATCTGGACTCTGACCGAAAGCCAAACCACTGATGTTGCCGTTTCCTACGAAGAAAATATCTAAACTGTAATGTTCAATTATTCTATTCTATGCATTCTTATGTTTTCTCATAATTTCTTGTAAAATGTACTGTAAGTACAGTTTGATTTTAAATAAAATTGCCCAAAACTGTTTTCCCTCACCTTATCCCTGACTGAACTGAAAATGAACCAAACGGTGAATCTGAAACCAAAGCGGGATTTCTTTTTCATTTATCAAGCGTACTTAACGCACAGATCCGTGCGTAGGAAGATTCTACGCATTGTGTGGTATTTGTCACTTTGTACTGCCGCATAGAAATGTTCCTAAATGTGAGTACAGTTCTGATTGTTCGTACGCACAGCAACAACTGTTAGAACGGAGGAACTCCAGCACTGAAACGGTTTAACTTTGGCAGAATTGTTATATCGCCTCCACCAAAGAGCTCATGTTGGCGTATTTTAGCAAAAATAAATCAAAACGTTATGCATAGATAGCAATAAACTTTCAGGAAATGTTTGAAATTTGCCAATAAACGCATAATTTAATGTTGGAAGTGATCATGTATGCAGAACCCGTCACTGAATCTCCGCTCTGCGCCGCAGACCCCCTAACTCCCGTTTATTTTTTTATTTACTACACCAAGCAGCTTAATGAGATGCTGTTTAACCTTTAATTAAAAAGGTTTGCCAAATGCACTGTGACACTAAATGTTCCTGCTTATCAGTGAAGTAGATTGTCCTTTTTCCTGCGTACTGATGGCAGCACAAGCCGTGTCTCTAATTACTCATGGCGACAAAAGAGTCAATTATGATGATCAGAGCTCCCTCTGTATTAGATCTGATCCAGCTATGTGCCGAGAGACGTCACATGTTTTTATGTCTGCTCTGCAGCAGAAATATAACGGCTACATGATGGGTGGAATTAAGCAGAGAAACCACTGATTGCAAAAAGTATCTGTGGTGAAATTAATTTGTGGTTTTTACATCATGAATACTTTTTGTTGCCCCACCCATGTGTCACCTTGATCTCTGTGTCACTGAAATAAATGTTTCCGCTCACTTGGCCGTTATTTTAAGGAAGAACCTAATGACTTAATGCATGTTACAGAAGATGTGGTGCTACCAAACATGGTTATTTCAGGGCGTTTCTGTATGCGAATGATTGTGAACGGACACGAGGACCTGGGTACCATAAGAAGCTAAGTGGGATTTATGAACAGATGATTGCGGAGGAGCGTGTGTACCAGAGGCCACCGCACATTTCATAAATCAGACTTTTGATTGTTCGTACAAAGACTCTAAATTTCATTCGTAGGATAGAATATAGGAAGGTTTCTACGAACGTTTGATAAACGAGGGCCCTGGATTGGCTGTTTTTTTTAACGTGATTAGTAGATGACGTTATGTTAGCTCTATGAAGACACTCAGAGCAGAACTGATGAATGTTTAGCAGCTAAACCTCCATGTTGGGATTCATGGCTCTAAGATCATAGACATAGATCATAAAAAGAATAGACAGCACCTCCTCACTCCTCCCCGTTTACCAGAATGACGTTCATGGGGGAATTCATGGCGGATTCACAGACTCCTCCTTCCCAGCTCTGATGAAGCATGTTCCTAAAAAGGGCGTAGGGGCGGGATCTTCACGGTAGACTCTACCCTCGCAGGGCGTGTAGTTCGGTTGTAATCGCGCCCATTCTGCTCCCGCATCTTTAGCTCTGATGCTAAACTTGGCTAGCTAAGCTAAAGGCTATTAGCGCTACTAGCCCCATGCCTGACTGCTACTGTATCTTCCCTCCTCCGACGGTTCTCCTATTTCTCAAACCTCAAAAGGTAAGAACTAGTAACTTGAAATAATTATTAAAATGTAGTGTTACTATAATTAAAGTCCGGCCCCCTCATTAATTACGCAAGATTTAAAAAAATTATCGTACGAAAACCAGCCTGGTGCCTATTTTTTTTTTTACAAAGCCAGCGTTATCTCAGGAAGAATATGTAGCCATAGAAAGCTTTTAAAAAATGGGCATTAAAGTTGTTTTTAATGTGTCTAAAGTCCAATGCTTTTCAATGGGAGCCTAGTGGCCAAATGGAGGTACTACAGCAATGGAGGAGCAATGGCGGACTCCATGGTATGCGGTCACAAAACAGAGCAGCCAGCGGCCATTGTCTAAGATACAAACCAGACAGTTTGAGTACTACTACTAACTGTTACTACTAACTATTACTACTAACTATTACTACTAACTATTAATACTAACTATTAATACTAACTATTAATACTAACTATTAATACTTCCTGGATTCCTGTTTCAGTTTTCACATGGAGCTGCAGATGACCTCTGGCCCCCAGATTTTTACCCGTGTCCTGCTGCTGCTCCAGACTTCCTGTCGAACCTTCGGAGCACGCAGAGTCCGGACTGGGATGCGTCCTCCACTCAGGCTCCGGCCCCTGACCTCTGACCTCCAGAGGCGGGTCACCCCCAGCCTCCACTCTGAAGTCCCTGAAACGAGACGCTGACGTTCAGAACCAATCAGAACCAAGGCGAAGCCGAGGGGGGAGGGGCTTACCTGTCGGAGAGGGTGGAGCTACAGTCTGGTTGGAGGATGAAGGTGCTGTTCTGGGTCGCCGTCTGCAGCGCCTGAAGAGCACAGAGGTCAGACACAGATCCAGATGGTGACCTGATGGGGGCGGCGCCGCACTGCATGCTCACCTCTTCCTCCTCCTCCTCTTCATCGTCGTCTCCCAGCAGGCTGTCCAGACTCTGAGGCTGGAAGTCTTCCTCCTCCTCCTCCTCCTCATGGCTCCTGCTGGGACTCGGGGAGAAGCTGGTGCAGATGGTCAGAGGGTTCAGAGGCTCCGCCCACCGGCTGCGTACCTGGCTGGGCTCCTCCTCTGGTTGGACGACGAGGGCGGCCTCGGCGTCGGCCTACAGGAGACAAGCAAACAGGTGAGGTCACAGAACGCGCAGACGGAGCCGATCCGATCTGGATGGAAAGAGGGAACCGACCAGCTTCCGGAACCACATGGGCATCTTCCCGTTGGTCTGGAGCAGCGGAGTCACTGAAACACAGACAGCAGCGGGTCAGAACCTCGGCCTCTGGTGATCAGGACCCGGGGCAGAGTGGAAAACTATTTACAAGCCTAAAAGTTCTGTTCGGGAGGATTCCCAGCAGGAACGATTTCATTAGTCTGCAACATGACTCATCAACTTATTGCTGAATTTTCATTCAGGAAATGTCTGCAATAGGATCAGGAACAAGTGATTAGAGTTTGGAAAACCACTGTTACTATAAAAACCCTAACTACTGAACAAATACTGAGATTCTGCTGCTACAGGCGGGATTTCATGGTCAAGGAAGCGAACCTAAAGTTATTTTAAGTTTATTTTCATCCATTCAGAGGCTGCTGGACCTGCTGGGGAGGAGTGCTGTGTTGGGGAAGAAAGACAACACAATTCTGAATAGATTCTTATAAAGATTTCTAAAATGGAATTAAACTGCAGGTCTAAAAATTGATTAAATCACTAAACATATATTTCAACCTTTTTTTAAAAAGCTAAATTAGGAAGGAAAAGTCCAGACTGTAAATTCAAGGAATCATTAATTACAGTCAAATAATTAAGGTAACGGCTAAAAGGAAACGTAAACCATAACTTTTTCAAACCGATACGACACCAATACTTGGATCTGAGTACTTGTTGATACAGAGTATGAATATCGATACTTCTACCACACTAAAAAAATGCAATTAATTTGGAATGCAGGTTATATTTTCCTTCTCTGCTTGTTAAAACAAATGATGATGAATTAGATAAAAAGTAAAATATCCATAAAAATGAACACAAAACGAAAATTTTAAGTGAAACTTTTCTCTTTTTTTTTTTTCTTTCTGTGAAATTACTGCATAGTTTCCGCATTTTTAGGATCAGTTTATGGTGTCGGTTAAGGAACCGATAGGAGTACGTTAGCGCGGCATCGACCCCGATAACAGAACCAGTTTTGAGTAGAACTGACCCTGGCTAAATCAGCATCTGCTGCCCAAACCAGTAAGCTGGGAAGGATGTTCTGTCAGCAGAAAAGCAGCCCAGATCACCACACTGCCACCACCATGCCTGACTGTAGAGATGATGTCTCTATAATACAGAGTAGTTCTACTCTATATCAAAACTGGACCAGAACCTTCCAGAAAGCTCCGCCCATCTCATTTAGTGGTAGGGATATTTACCCAGAAGTCTTTGGGGTTTTACGTTGCCTTTTAAATCAGTGAGTGTCTGAATCCTGCTTGTTGTCTTTGATTTTATGTGGATATATTCATGTTATATGCTTTAACTTGTTTGGCTCATTTTGAGCTTTCTTCGTACAGTGCAGACGTACCGATACAGACACCTAAAATGTGCAAACTATTTAACAGAAAATGTTCATTTCTGGTCATTTTTATAATTTTTTTTTATTATTATTGATTCACCAAGCAGAATTAATTGATTCTGTAACAAGCAGAGCAGAAAACCAGTCTTCCCATTTGTTGCTTGGTAGAAATATCGGCATTAGTTCTTGGTGTTGGTAAGCACTTAGATACATCGGTGTCGTATCGGTTTGAACCAAATCCTTAGTCAGCCATATTTTTATTTAATGTGTTACATTAAATAAAATACTTCTTGTATCTGGATGCTTTATGGTAAACGTGAGACAGGTTCGTGTTCTACTGGGAGGCCATTTTCTCTCCCTTACTGTTGAACCATGACCCTTGACCCCAACTACATCAGAGGGGCTTCTTTAGAGGTTGTTCTGATAACTGGATGGACGGATGAAAGCTTTAGGGAAACGCAGGATTTTGCTCACAGGCAGCTTCCTGAACCCTGGAGGTCCCATCAGGATCTGCTGCTCGTTAACGTCGGTTCTGATCCGTTTTCGGTCTTCCTGAGCGCGCCTGGAGTCGACCATGCAGGGTCTACATGGTCAGGTGTGCATTCAGTTGCCATGGCGACACTAACCAGACAGCTTGGATGCTGTATACAGAGTGGAGCAGACTCACCTGGAGCAGCGTCCGCTCTTCCTGGCGTCAGATGCTCCGCCTCCTTCCGCTCCTCTTCCTCCATCAGCTGCAGCTGGGATGAAGGAACGCTGATGAAGGTCTCCCTCCTGAAACGGTAACCACAGCGGAGGTGAAGACGCTCGGCGCCCCCTACTGCCCGTCTCCGGTCACTAAACACCCACCTGATGTCGGGCCGGCGGAGGCCGTGGGCTTCGGCCGCTCTGCTCGCCCGCAGGCCGCGCCTCTTCCTCATGGCGCTGGTCATCTGGGAGTCCAGGCGCCACACGAACACGCAGCTGCGGGACGACAGGAGGCGGAGTCAGCTGGAGGCCCGCGGTGCATTCTGGGACATGCCGCGGCGACGGAGAGCTCACCTGTCTCCCGATGCTGAGATAAGGTGTCTGCAGTCCTGACTGAACTTCATGCAGCTGACCAGCTCTGACCAACACACACACACACACACACACACACACACACACACAGCAGTTCAACATCTGGAGCACAGCTGGACTCTGACGCCATCAACAGCAGCGACCAGCTCTAAACCACCAGAAGAGGTTGGCTGACTGCATCACGTATGTCACCACCACACTTTATAACCAACTTAGAGTTAATAATACTGATGCAGTAATATGATGACACTTTTTTTGGATCACCCTTTAAATATCTCATTAGTATATTTAATATTATATTCATATTTTTTATCAGTAGTTGTTGCGAGTTGTACAGTTTTAAGCAGGATTTTTAAGATCTTTTTAAGATAACATAAACTATTAACTATTTCATGGCTTAATTCACATCTTTATGGACACAGAAAAAAAATTATCTTTTTGAACTTGTGTTCATTTCTCAGGTAAATCTGGAAAGTGTAAAGATGGGTGAAAAGAAAAAAAAGAAAATTCAGCCACATGGAAGTTCATTTGCTTGTTTATTACTGTAATCTTGATTTACTGACGACGACGCGTGTTCGGAGTATTTTGATCTCCTTCATTACGTTCTCAATTACTGCTTCCACCCTTCTTTATTTATGCTACATTATTTAATCAAAATAATCGTGGTTGACAAAATTTTTTAGAAAAATGAAATACAGAGAATAATAATATAATAAAAAATTTTAAGCTCAGAGTTTCACAACCCAAGATTTTCAAGTCCTTTTAATGTATTATTTACAAATGTATAAATTTAATGCTTTTAAGGTTTTAAGACCCTATTGGAACCCTGCGTAAGTCCCTCCACAATTTACCGGCTGATCGTTCTGACTGCTGTCGCCTAGAATGCCTGATTTCACACCAGCTTTATGCTTTTATCCGTGGCTTTCATTCTATATTCATCCATATACAAAATGAAATGATGCAGGACTAAAAAGTAATCAAAAAATATCAAAAACACTGTAAGCCAACTAAAGCTGTGTGGGTTTTTTCATTGCCAGACGGGATCATAAAAAGGTTCCTGTCATATGTGAGGAAAAAAATATGCGATAATGTATAAATATTCAAAATGTATTTATTTTTTTAGAATTGGAAGTGAACCATTAATAACTCATTTTAGTAGTAAAATTCAAAGTCTGACTGCTAGTTGTTGGAGGTTTCTTTGTTCCTGTGGATCAACTAGATTTAGTAATTGGACTTTTTCCTTCCACTGGACTTTCTACAAAAACACCAACTTAACATTCAAACTTCCTGACACTCTCACTAATTAATCTGTAACTTTTGCTGATTCTCTGAGCTCTACTTCAACATCCAGCTAACACACCAGCTCAGCTGTTTTGCGGGATAAAATTTTCGAAAAATCCGCTTAAGATGAACATTTTTCACCTTCATCTCTCGGGGGAAAGGGTCTTCCTCACCTGAGTGGCCGAACAGCGTGGCGACGCACTCTCCCGTCTCCGAGTCAAAGATGGTGATGTTCTTATCGGAGCAGCTGGTGGCGAAGAAGGAGCCCGACGGGTCCGTCTGAACCTGCGCACATTCGTCCATCACAGAGAGTCCAAACCAACGCAGATAGGGAGCGCGCCGCCTCCTGATTGGCTGCTTACCTTGAGCACGGCTCCTTCGTCGCTCGCCGAGCCCTTCAGGCACTTCTCCAGCTTCCCGGTCTCCACGTTGTAAACTCTGAGAACACGCAGCCCACCGTCAGCAGCTCTGAAAACCCTCACTGACACAAGATGGCGTCGGTTGTTCTTTACCTGACGTTGCGGTCCTGACAGGCGATGGAGACGCGAGTCCCGGTCGGGTCCAGGTCCATGTCATACAGCATGGTCTTCTCCACCACATGGTGGCGCCTGGAGAACATCAAACCGTCTGCCGTCTGCAATGAAACCGGAAACATTTAGCCTGCTTTATTATTTCCAGAAGCATAGATTTATCCTCCAGGAGTCCATCCTTCACCACTCTAAAGATGCTCAAGAGAAAGAAGAGTGAGGCTAATGACTGGTTCCTTTTCATTTCCATCCAACATCTAAAATATCCATCTGATGTAGGAATAAAGACCCGTTTTACTCCAGCTGTTTAAATAAATTACATGCAGAATTTGACTGAAAGGCTCTGAAACAGTCACCTTAGAAGGCCTAAAATAAACCCACAGAGGGAAACAGACGCCCCCTGGTGGTGCTCTGCAGCTAATGGGAGACAATTAGAAGAGGAATATATAAACCCAACATAATCTCTGCAGCTTTTATATGGTTACCCACCCATTACCCCATTTAAACCGTGTCTCAACTGTAACTGGATTACAGGTTAACCAAACAAGGGAAAATCCTGAACAACTCAAAATAAGACGACTTTGACCCAACAGAATAATAAAACAATTAAATGTGGTTTATTGAACATAGGATCTCGCTCTTCAAAGACGTTGATTATCACAAACCAAGTCAATAACTGGATTTGTTTCATCTCACAAAAACCTGGCTGCAGCAGGAGGATTTTATCAGTATAAATGAGTCAGCTCCTCAAATTCTTATAACCATTGTATGAAGGCGAAATATAAAAAAGATATTAGATTACAGCAAGGGCAAATGTACTGCACAAGAAAATACAGTAGAGGAATGAAAAGTAGCAAAGTCAGATTAAAAGGAAAGTGAATCTGATTCACATTTTAAAGGTTTTAATGGTAAAAACCAAAACAGTTGTGCCAGAATGATTGATCCATCAGCATCTATATCGACTACTGGCTCTGATTCTTAGGCGTTTGTAGTTGTATTATTTCTTTTATAACGCAACAATTAAGTTTCATAACACTAAATGTTTGTTTGAAAACTGAAAAAATTACATGCTCAGATCACAATTTTCTGTCTGGAAAAAAAAAAAACGCACAAAAAACCACATTAAAACATTAAAAATGTTGAAAACGAGATTTTATTTTTAATCCATTTAATCCCAGGCCTAACCTTTAATTTATCAAAGCAGCAGAATAATGTCCAAAGTTCAACTTTTGAAAATAAATCTTATATTTCCAAAGAGAACCAGAGAATATTAAATATCTACAAACAGAGTTATTTGTTTTGCATCCTAATATACATAAGAAAACAATTTAAAAACAGAATGTTTTCCCACCATATTGCCCAAATTGGTTCAAGGAAACTTTCTCCCAAGAGACAAATAAAGACGCTTTGAATATTTGTCCCTAAAGGAAACAGTACCAGTAGACTAAGAGAAATGACAAAAGGCTGCAGAAACACTTATTGAGTTTATTGGGAGCAGTGCTAGAGTCTAAAGCTTGGTTTATGCTTGACGCATGCTGAGAAAAAATATTCTCAAAGACTGTAGGGGGCGGCGTACAGCACGCATACAACACTACACCATAGTAGAAGTAGTAATCACTGTTGTTTATCAGATGGCGATACCTGTGAGCTTAAACTAATCAGAACTTTTATGCTGTTTACTACTGTTAGGAAAAAGGAGACTGTCCTCTCGTTGTCGGGATTGATATTTTTTTAGGGCTACTTTATATAACAGTCTCGTATTGAATATGTTTATATAATCTTTAGTTAGTATTCAGAAAGTAAAAGTCTGTTTTTATTAGCTTGCATGATAGTAAAGAAATGTTTGTCAAGTATGGTTTATGGGGGAAAGCTTTTAAGTCGTAAAACTCTAGGCTAAGGTTATTGCACGTTGTAAAAGTGGGATGCGGAGATAAGGAACAGAGTAGAGAGTAGACAGTCATAAACAGACCGGATGGTTACAGCGATAACTCAGGAAACCTTGAGAATAAACGTTTGGTGTAATAAAATCTAGGGGGAGGAGAACAGACATGTGACTATGTGCTTTGTTCTTCTTTAATAAAAATGGTACACCCCTGTACACGACAGTTCAGTTCAGTTCAACTCAGTTCTGACTGTTCTCCGCCTGCAGGTGTGTATGAGTGTGAAACAGAAATTCTGTGTCTGTGCATCATTTCCGTCTCTGTCTCTCAGCTCTGATTTTATTTTTGAAAAACTCCCGCCGGGGTAAATGTTGGCGCCCCCTACACTCTCCGGAAGCGAGTGCCGATCGCATGGGAACGAGGAGCCAACACATGGTGGAGAATGCGTGCTCCGTAATTCGGTCTTAGGTTGTTTCGGAGCTGGGAGAGATTGAGTGTGAGTAAAGTGTGGTATAACTGGTTGATGCGTGTGTTTGTGACATTGCAGTAATTTTGTGTTTTTTTCTTGGAGTTCAACAGAGAATCGGAGAGCGACTGGATTGATCCTTGCTAAATCAGCACCCGGGTGGTTTTGTATCAATCTGGAACAGCGCTAACACCAAATTAATAGGTATTGATTGATCTAACCGTTCTCCGTTTAATGTTGATGTGTTGTTTTTTTGGTTAAGGGCCGACCAAAGTGCGGATCGGGCTCGGGGTGGCCGTCCGGCCCAACCAGGACGCTGGTTTGGGACCTCCTTGGCTGGCAATCGAATTTAGCGGCAGGCAGGGCCCGGGAGCCCTCTGACTGCTAACGGATTACTTTGGAGAGGCTGTGTTTTCTTCCAAAATGCGCGACTGAGCATCGCAAACGGTGGAAGTGAGGCTTCGGGTCCAGTTTTTGGTCGGCCCGGTTTGAGGTTAGTGTTTGATAAATATTGTAAAATTACTGTACTTGTTTTTTGGTGTGATTGTGGGTGTGCTTGGACGGAGTGGAGGCTACGGAAGAAAGCTACTAGGTAGCTTTTTGCACACCGGCCCGGGGGGGGGGGGGGGGGGGGGGGGGGGGGGGGGGGGGGGGGGGGGGGGGGGGGGGGGGGGGGGGGGGGGGGGGGGGGGGGGGGGGGGGGGGGGGGGGGGGGGGGGGGGGGGGGGGGGGTCATATAAAACTCCTCATTTAGGGGAACTAACTGACTGAATCTAAAACCATAATTCCTCTGCGAATTTTAAACGCCTAGTCGATGCCCTCGTTTTCTGTTTGTGCAGAGTGCGTAGAAGCTTGGCATTGTAGAGGAATAATGGGAACTATCATTTTCGGTTAAGTTAAAGTACCACCATATGTAGCTTGCAGCTAACATACAGTGTGTGTGAGTCTCGCCTGGAATAAAGGCGTTCAACCTTGTACACTTACGTAAACACGTCTAAAGCATTGTTTAACACATATATACGACTATTGTTATGGATAACTGGTAGTAAACTTTTTAGAATATATATATAAAATAACTTTTTATTGTAACGAAGCGGCACCGTTTTGTTCAGATTGAGCTGGGGTGCTCATGCTTACAGCTACACTCTGGTAGCCTAGCTTCCGACCGGTATTTGTTTGACACGGTTAAACAGCTATTAGAGTTTTTTTGGAGACGAAGTGTGGTTCTGCTGGAGGCATTTTGTTTTTGTCTTTGGTTGGTTTACTTATGAGTACAGTTTGTTCGGTTTAACATTGTAGTGAAGAATTAGCTGTCTTTGTCCCGGTTGTTTGTTTTTTTTCCGTTCCGCGTGGTGACCCGGAAGTTCTATTGTGTTTGACTGGGTCCGCTAACTTCGGTCGACTTCTTTTTTGTAAAAACGATCTACGATTGTGTTACAAAGCTAGTTTTACAGATATTTTTTCGGTTTGTTTTAATAATAAATGAGACTGCTTTTATATTGGGAGAATTCTATTTCTTTGTGTGATTCGTGGAAGTGTCCGTCGCGGGTTTTGCCGCCGGCCGGACTTCATTAAAATTCTTTGTGTTTTAGACAAAACAGCTGATATCTCAGTATATAAATAAATTAATGAGAAAATAAAAAGTTCGTTATAAACCTATTTAGATTTCCTTCGTTTCGGCTTTGCATAAATCATTATTAAGGTTAATGTTATATGACTAAAATAATACATAAACCACTTCACTATAAAGAATAAAAATAAATAGGTTAAATAAAATACTGCCTGTCTTTACTATTAACTGCATTAATATTGGGATAAATTTGGCCTACTAATTGATCGTTTTTCAATTAAAATAAATAATTTACAGAGTTATTACAAATTGCCTACTTCAATTTTAATCCATTTTGGATTTTGTTTTAAACTTTCAATGGCAGCCGAATATAAATTGCTTCCTGCTCCACAGGAGTGGCGCACGTTAGGTGCCCAATTGTTAATAGGCATTACAAGGCTATATTCTGTTTTGGTTAGTGGGACCAGTACAAAATGTAAAAAGCAGTTCCAGGCCAAGATGACGCCCAGGTGGGCTCGTGGAGATGAGAAGAGACAGTTGTTAAACTTTGTTAAAAGAAAAACAGAACAGGAGACTGATAAATTGTTTTTGGCATACAATAGTAGATTAATGGAGAAAATAGAGCAGCATGAATACAGGTTAAATAAAGTTCAACAACAGATGGATGAGGTCCTTAAGGAACAGGACAGATTAACATCTTTGGTGCGAGGGCAGGCTGCTGACCTTCGGGGGAGTACCAGCCCCACTAAACGTGATGAATGTGCAACAGTTGGACAGGTTAACGACGTACAGACGTTGAGAGTTGACCAGGGTGAGGGGGTTTATCAGAATACCAGAACTCATGGGGGCCCTGATTTAATGCTTCCTGTAGTGGGAGCTTCAGATGGTTCAGGAATTCACAAACCATCGGAGAGACACATAACACATTATTTACAAGAAGCTCAAGATTCTGCTGAGGAGGATAAGAAAATGGAGACTGCTTTGCTGAAGCTGCAATTAAAAGAGGCTCAGAATAAATTGAGTGACTTATATCAGTCAAAAAAAGTGAAGCAGATGGTGGCTAAAGCAGCGCCGACTGTTGGATCAGCTACAGTGTTGCCTTCCTTTCCTGTAATGTATGCTGCAGCCGCACCGAATCAGCCATTTGCTGCTCCTTATCGGACATGGCACTCTCGGGGACGGTCACGTGGAAGGGCCAGGTTTGGTGGTAATGGAGGCCTGGGAAGAGGGCAGCCAGGTGCTGACGGTTGTCGGAGGTGTGGCTCAATTGAGCACTGGGTGAAGGACTGTCCACATCCACGAGGGGGCGCTATTCCTCCCGGTCAGCCACCTTCACATTTTGCTCCGAATCAGCATATGGTTCCTCCCTACTATCAAGGAGGACAGGGGGGGCCTCAGTTTTGACAATGCCCGCAGAGTACCTTGGTGAGCAGGACTAAGAGGGGATCCAATGCTCACAATGGACATATATGGACATTCATTGCCATTCTTGGTGGACACTGGTGCTACTTTCAGCACGCTGGACAGAGTTTTACCAGACGTCAATTTTTCTGGGAACACAGTGTCTGTGATGGGCATCTCTGGGGCTCCGATGATTCTCCCTGTCACTCAACTATTGCCTGTTGCGGTGGGAGGTCAAAGACTATCACATCTTTTTGTCATTGCTCAAACCACTCCTGTCAACTTGTTAGGCAGAGATCTGCTTATCAAACTGGGTGCTACTATCCTGTGTACCCCTGATGGACTTATGGTGACTTTTCCGAATGGACATACACATTGCTGTGACACCATGAGTGGTCAATTTTTGCTGAAAGATGACACTTCACAAGTGGCTGATATTTTCTGGGCCAGATTGACTACGATGTCTGCAAGTGAATCTTCTTCGGCTGAATTTCTGAGATGCTGGAAGCCGTGGCTGCTTGAACTCCAGCCTTTTTTTCCACCGCCTGACCCATTACATGTAACCCTCCTATATGAGAGGGGCGATCCTACTTTGTATCAGGAAAAATTTGAAACAGAACTTGAAGGACAAACTTGGTCTGTGGCTTCGGGTCCATGCTTTGTGGGGAAGGAGGGTTTTGCACTGTTTGCTGATCTGACTTCAGAGCAGCATAAATGGTATGTGATGGAAGCTGAAGCACTTCCGCACATATCGCTATTGTTGCATCCAAAACATCAAGCTAAAGATTTGGGGGGAATGGTTAAAAGGGGAGTTGCATTAAAGGATTGGATTCCTACCCAGATACCTTCGGTCTCTTTTTCTCCTTCTTCTCAGATGTACAAAAGAGACACGCAGCTCTCAGACACTACTTTTTTGGAACATTTGCAGCTTTCTAGAAATCATGGCAGAGAAAAAACAGATCATCCTGATGCAGTGGAGGCATTAAAGGTCGTGCCTGACTCTTTGTGGTCAGATGGTCCCACTGATGTCGGTCTAGTGCATACAACACCCATCACATTTGAGATGAAACATTCTGATCCAATTTGGCGTCCGCAGTATCCACATAAACCTCAGGCTGAGGAAGGTATTGCAGACACTATTGCAGGGTTACTTGAAGTAGGAGTTTTAGAACCATCGGATTCTCCATATAACACCCCTATTCTTCCTGTAGAAAAACAAGGTACTGGTAAATACAGAATGGCACATGATTTGCGTGCTGTCAATGAGGCCCTCAAAACCCCTCCCATTGCTACGCCCAATCCGTATACGGCTTTGGCATCTCTTACACCTGATTTGAAATGGTTTACCTGCATAGATTTGGCTAACGCGTTTTTCTGTTTACCCCTCCATCCTTCTGTCAGTGATGTTTTTTCATTTACATTCAGAGGAAGGAAGCTACGTTATAGTAGGCTTCCGCAGGGTTTCGCTTTGAGTCCAGGTTTGTTTAATCAGGTTTTGAAGCAGTCATTAAGCACTGTACAGCTCCCTCCAGGCTGTGTTCTGACCCAGTATGTGGACGATTTAATTTTGGCGGCCCCTACTGTTGAATCATGCATAGCAGCTACTCTAGCTGTGTTACGACATCTGGGGAGAGAGGGTTATAAAGTCTCCCGTGATAAGCTTCAGTTGGTCAGACAGGAGGTCCAGTTCCTGGGGCGGAAGGTGACAGCTCAAGGCGCTGGACTGACTGATACCCACAAAAATGCTATTTTGGCTCATTCAAAACCTCTCACTGTTAAATCAATGCTGTCATTTCTGGGACTGACAAATTTTTCCAGACATTATGTGCCTCATTACCCGAACCTAACCACACCACTCAGAGCGCTTGTGAATGCTCATGGTATGAAGAATCTACATGCTAAATTAGTATGGGATATACCAGCTGAGGAGGCATTTATTAGGTTGAAACAGGCTCTGGCACAAGCAGCTGATTTGGCCACTCCTGACTATACATGTCCATTTTTTCTCGACACATCAGAGACAGATGGGATTGTTAATGGCGTTTTGTTTCAGAAAAAGTGTGGTCAGAGACAGATTCTTATGTATCTTAGCATAAAGCTGCAAGCTATTGAAATGAGACAGCCGCCTTGCACGAGACACGCAGCCGGTATAGCTCATCTAGTGGAAAAAACATCACACATTGTCAGGGGTTATCCACTTCATATTTTGACTTCTCATGGGGTCATGGCATTGGTTAATTCTGAGATGTTTACTCTTTCAACTTTGCGTCAACAGCGAATTAGCAGAGTTTTGGAAGCACCGAACATTGTTTTTACGCATGAAGGAATAAACATGGCTGACCAAATGACCTTCTCTGGGGAGCAGCATGACTGTGTCAGACTGAATTCGGTTGCTCAGAAAATACGTCCTGATTTGCGATCTGACCCTTTGCCTTCAGGTGTTGTGCTTTATACAGATGGTTGCTGTTTTAGGGATTTGCAGGGGCAGTTGAGATCAGGTTTTGCAATAGTAGAGCAAAATGGGGATTCATTTCAGACTGTTGTTTCAGGGAAGCTTCATGGCAAGCAGAGCGCACAGCGTGCTGAAATAAGGGCTCTTATTGAAGCATGCAAGTGGGGCAGAGATAAAGATGTGACGATTTACACTGATTCGAATTATGGGTTTTCTGTCATTCATTATGAATTACCGCAGTGGAAGAGAGCAGGTTTTGTTACCACTACGGGTAAGCCTATACAGCATCATGCGGACATTATGGAACTTTTTGATGTTGTCATGTTGCCAGCTAACCTTGCTGTTCTTAAGTGTAAGGGTCACAGCAAGGCTGACACTGTTGATGCGCGTGGAAATGCTGCGGCAGATTTGGCTGCAAAAGAGGCAGCGGGTTACCTGTCACGTGTCCACACACAGCTGATTGTCACGTCAGCGCAGGAACTGTCAGACAGTTTTACTGAGGAATTGCAGTTGGCGCAGCAGGCTACTGCGCCACAGGAGATGACTGTGTGGAAGGATAGAGGTGCTGTTTTTGCTGATGGTTTTTGGCGTGGGCCTGATGGCCGTTTGGTTTTACCTGCCGCGTTAAAACCCACCCTTTTTCAGGAGGCTCATGGTGTGGCACATGTGTCATACACTCAGATGAAACGTAATCTTTGTCTTTGGTGGCATCCTTTCCTGCCACATATGATTAAGCGTTTTTTGAGTGAATGTGTGGTGTGTGGTCAATTTAATCCTAAGCCTACTATCAAGCCAGAAATGGGAGCCTTCCAGGACTTGTGCAGGCCTGGCGAGGAGATCGTGATCGATTATACAGATATAGGGACACCTGTTAGGGGTTTCCGATACCTGTTAGTGATTATTGATTCATTGACCTCTTGGCTTTCTGCTTTTCCTGCGAGACGGGAGACTTCTCAAACGGTGGTGAAATCTTTGATTAACCACTGGATTCCGTGCCATGGCTTTCCGACTAAGGTCAGGTCTGACAATGGCACACATTTTAAAAATAAACATCTCCGGCAGGTTGAGGAACAGATGGGAATAACCCACAAGTTCTGCACTGTTTATCATCCGCAATCGCAAGGTGTTGTCGAGCGTTCTAATTCTACTTTAAAGTTGAAGCTGGCAAAGATTTCAGCTCAGACGGGGCTTAATTGGCTAGATGCTCTCCCTATTGCTCTGATGGCCATCAGATCATCTGTCTGTAGGACGAAAGGTCTTACTCCTTATGAGATGTTTACTGGCAGGATCTTCCCTGGTCCTTGGGCTGGCAGAGAACCACAGGTTTCGCCCCATCCTGATCCAGATCCTCGAGGTGATCATCAGCAGCTGAAGGGCCTGGTCTCCTCCTTCCTTCCGGCTCCCCGTGACGTGCAGGGACCTGCGGCGTCTGCTTCCGAGGCTGGACGAGTTTGGCTGAAGGTGTATAAGAGAAAGTGGCAGGAGCCTCGCTGGTCTGGCCCGTTCCAGGTGGCTGCTCGTACGACTCACGCTGTCCAGCTGCGTGGGAAAGGTTCTATTTGGTTTCACTGGTCCCAGTGTGCTCCGGCCCCTGACCCCCCCTCCTGTCCCTCATCTGCAGCAGCTCTCTGCTGACCTGGGGGAATCTCTCTGCAGTGGGTGGTGTCGGTTCTGACTAGGCAGTATCGACAGCCGAAGCCAGGAGGCAGGGCTTGGCCCACCCAGAAGATTGGTTCCGGTTGCTGTGATCATTCAGTGTGATCTTTATGTGCCAAAATTGGGCGAGATAAGCAATTTGGGCTTGCTTTTCTCGAAGAGGGAGTATACAGAAGAGAAAGATCGCAAAACATCTAACACATTACACAGCAGGTTTTGACCACTTCACAATCGGTGAAGGAAGCCAGGAGGCGGGGCCTGTCTGTGTATTTGTGTTTAATTGGGGGAAATGTTCAGTTAATGAAGTAGCTGGCATTTCATTGAGGGCGATCTGAAAAAATTGGAAGAAATAAAGAGCCCACTCTACTGAATCGTCTCACCACTTGCAGCCGCTTGGTGACGGAGGAATAAACAAGAATAAAGACTAAAAAATATAATAATAAAGACTGAACATTTATTAATCATTTTTTCTGTTTTTTTACAGGTTGTTTAACCAATTTTTTTATTCTACAGGTGCAGATTGTTAGACACTGCCTAAGAGGGTGTCAAAGACTTTTTAAGTAGTAAATTTGTAGGATTTTGTCATAATACTCAGTTTTTACGGTTTTATAAAAGTTTTTATTAATACGCTAAAACATTTTAAGGGGTGTTTAAATCATAATTAGGTTGACTTGATTACTAAATCTTTGTTCCAATTATGTTTTTTCATGATATGGTTTTCTGCAGATGTTTTTGAGGTTGTGACAATTGCTAGAGTTTTGCCTTGTACTAAAAGAATATTGAATTGGGTTAAAACGATAAAAAATAAATTTATAAAATAAAAATAATTGCTTAAAGGTAAAGATAAAGAAAAACAGACACCCTTCCTTGGTTAAAATAAACATAGGATCACACCACTAACAGAAAGTATGCATCTTTGGGAAAATAAGAAGGTGCTGTGCACCACAGGTATTTGCATAATGTTATTGGTCAATATTATCTTTTACTGTTGTGGTGAATGGCCCTATAATAGTTCTGTAAATCAAACACAGGTTGAAGTTCACTCAATTAGACCGAGAAGAAACTTAATGGCTAAATCAACTCCCTATTCACTGTGTGGCTCTTCCGCCGCACATCGTGGATTTTCTCAATTTTGCATACCAAAAGGACGATCTGCAGTGATTACTATTCCCTTAAATACATTAGTTTATAAGGGAGAACAATCAAGTAAATATAAAACCTACCCCTTGTGGTACATAACAAATGATCAAAAAGATACTAGTTGGTCCACTTTAATTGCTGATCCCCGTGGATATGACTGGAGAAGGTACACTACTACAGCTTATGCAAGACATATGCGTCCTTTGGTTAAATTGGTTAAGGTTGCAGATAAATTACTTCTTACTGTTAATTTAACTAAAAGTGATCTCCTCCCCTTAAAATATCTCGAGAATGGGCAAGGTTGTACTCTCTTTATAATTTGGGTTTATAAAGGGGGAAAAGATGTTCAATTTCCTATTATAATCTGTCAAGATTCTCGTAATGCTTCCACCTCGGTAAGTCAAAATCAGGCCTCAGCAGCAAGAGGTAGTGTAATTAAAAAAGAACCATCTGTGGACGATTACTTTGAAATGATGACAGGTGTGGGTGGCTCCACTAATAATTGGTTGCTTATGGTAGAACAAGCAGGACAAGAAGCGAGGCGGGATTGTGTTGTGTGCATGGGAGCCAGACCTATTCTCAAGGTGGTCCCTGCACCTGTTGAGCTCAACACAACTTGTCTGGTTTCCCTGCTGTCTAGTGTAAATCCAGTAAAAGATTGTAGTAACTGGGAGAAATAATTCCCTATAGCTGATAACAGAGCTACCCCACCTTTCTTTGATAGTAATGTTGCTCCAAATAATTTTACTTGTTTCAAAAATGATAAGCCTGGAAATAAAGTAGTGGGTTCAGTCAACATCACATATTGCAATTCAATCCAAAACTCTGGCAATGTCAATAATGGTTTCATTAGCAGTATTTGTGTCGACTATGGTGTTATGTGGATGTTGTTGTATTCCATGTATACGTTCATTATTCATAAAATGCATTGACAAAGCTGTTGGTAATAATATGCAAGGTCAATATCTGTTAATCCCTCACTTGGAGCCTGAAGGAGAAGTACAGAGGAATGGTCAATCTATATAAAAAAAAAGATTGAAAGAGGGAATTGTCGTGATTCATATTTTTTGGGGCTGCTTTATATAACAGTCTCGTATTGAATATGTTTATATAATCTTTAGTTAGTATTCAGAAAGTAAAAGTCTGTTTTAATTAGCTTGCATGATAGTAAAGAGATGTTTTGTCAAGTATTGTTTATGGGGGTAAGCTTTTAAGCCGTAAAACTCTAGGCTAAGTTTACTGCATGTTGTAAAAGTAGGATGCGGAGATAAGAAACAGAGTAGGGAGTAGACAGTCATAAACAGACCGGACGGTTACAGCGATAACTCAGGAAACCTTGAGAATAAACGTTTGGTGTAATAAAATCTAGGGGGAGGAGAATAGACATGTGACTACGTGCTTTGTTCTTCTTTAATAAAAATGGTACACCCCTGTATACGACAGTTCAGTTCAGTTCAGATCAACTCAGTTCTGACTGTTCTCCATCTGCAGATGTGTATGAGTGTGAAACAGAAATTCTGTGTCTGTGCATTATTTCACTCTCTGTCTCTCAGCTCTGATTTTATTTTGGAAAACTTCCCGCCGGGGGAAATGTTGGCGCCCCCACACTCTCCGGAAGCGAGTGCCGATCGCATGGGAACGAGGAGCCAACATCGTCCAGTAAAACATAGTTGATCACAGTGATCTCTATCGGCCGAATCATAAAAATGTCTATTTATGAACCTCCACCATGTATTTCCCCGTTGGTAAAAAATTTCCTAGGTGCGCGGTGGACGCGCAGAGAGGCGCGGTTGCTGAAATGATGTAATTTGCGTCAAGCATAAACCAAGCTTAACAGCTACTGGGAGGAAGGATCTGGGATAACGCTACTTTGTGTACATATGATGAGGCAGTCTTTGAATGAACCACGACCCGTTTTCTGTTCATAATGTTATTTTGTTAAACTCAAAATATGAAAAATTATGGAGAGACAAGAAACGCCTCGTTTCCTCACCTCATTGTTTTTTTTAAGACTATTTCAGTTAAAAAGGAAAGCTGTGCATCAACAAATTTGGGTTCACGCCCGAAATGAAAGATTAAAGTTTGGAAATGCAATAATATTTGTATCTCAAAGTTTTATTTGAAAAGATTTGAGAAATTAATCCAACCTGATGGTGGATGAATTCAATCTGATGAAGAGAAAACTTTTAGTTTTCTTCATAATAATGATAAAATATTTTAGATATTGGTTGTTTCTTAGAAATCTTCCATCTCCCCGACTTTATTAAATAAATCAAGTTTGCGTTCTTTATTAACAATGATCTTCTGAGACTAGACTGATGTTTAACCAGGACTGAGAACATTATAGCTGCAGAGAGGGGAGATGAAGTTGGACCAACCCTCTGAGGTCTGAGTTTAACATCACATCACATCTGACTGTGAATAAATCATAGCGTGTTCAGACCTGCTCGGCTGTCTGAAAGTAGATGCTCTTGTCTGCTCCACAGCTGACCATCCGGACCTCTGGACTCTCACCTGGAACACAGGGAACGCAGGATTCATAGCAACTGATGTTATCTGCAGGATTAAACCCGCTGGATTTCATCGGATCAAAGCGAATTCTGATGGAAGCACGTCAACACTAGGCAGGTTCTGGTGCTACATCCTGACAAACATTCTTCGACCTTCAGCTGGGAAGGAGAACTGGGAAAATTCCCGCATTAGTCTGACTCATACAGCAGAAAGAACAAAGAGTCAGAAAGATTCAAATCATAAAAGAATAGCATGAAATAAACCCAGACTAAGAGAAACCTCCAGAGTCAGTGTGACATCATCGCCTTCAGCCAATAGAAACCTCCGCAGAGCTGCTGGGGTCTCCTCACCTGTGAACTTGACAGCAGTGATGGAGGCCGAGTGGTCGTTCAGGGTCTGTTCCAGACTGTAGTTCGTCTCCAGGTTGAAGACGTGGATCAGCCGGTCTCTGCTGGCCGAAGCCAACAGCTTCACTCCTGAAACAGAACCATCAGAACCATCGGTTAGGGCAGACTGCTGAGGACGTCCAGTTAGCAGCTGGATGGACGGCGCAGATTCTCACCTGTGGATGAAGGAGAGAACTCCAGACACAACACCTCCGAGTCGTGAGCTTCGATCTTCACCAGCTCATCCAGGAACTCCAGACCAAAAATCCTGGAAGAAAGGATGCAGCACTCCGTTACAGAAACTCTCACTTAAACGGCAGGGAGCGGAACCAGTGTGGCGTCAGCAGCAAGAGGAGAACGAGCTCTGACCTCATTCTGCTGCGCCGTGTGGAAAACCATCTGAATTGAGATGCACTTTTTGCGGGGAAGGCATGAAGATGAAAAAGCGACAGCCTTTTTCTTTTTCTTAAAGTTACAGAATGAGAAATGCTGAATTGCAAAATGAAAATGCACTTTAAATGTTTTATTTTCAAATTTATGAGTCAAAAATGGCATTTGTAATCAGAAAATGAACAAGAGTTTCTGCAAATCCATTTTAGTTTTCAACTCTGACACTTCAAATTGAATTTTGTAACAATTTTGCTGGTGTGATATTTGAAAATTATATCTTATAACTCATTTTCTCTTTCATAAAGCTACACAGAATGAGCAATGCTGAATTGGAAAATGAAAAAGCTTTTGGATTATTATTTTTTTTAATACTCCCTGTACATAGCAATCTGGGGTTTTCCTAAAACAGCCAATTGTTTTCCAGATAAAACAATTGATCATAGGGTGTGATTAATTTATTTATGCATGATGTAATCTGAAGAAATCTCTTCATTTCAAAGTTGTATAATCAAAATACAAAGATTTACGATTTGAACAATTTTACTTAAGCTTTACATTTTGCTTAACAGCGTGACTCGCTTATATCCCTTAGTTGCCTAGTGTCGCTAATTTGCCTCAAACTAAAAATTAGAAGTAACTTTTCATCACATATTGCCCCCATTATTATGTCATATGTAGAAGTAATCAGTAAGCTTAATTATGTCTTTATTTCACAATATAGCTCAGGATTAGCTTTAATTTTAATTATGAGTAAATTGGTTCCTGCACCAACTCTCCTTCACAAAAGCAGAAAGAAAAAAAAAAACCAGTCAAAAAACAGTAAAATCCTACAACATCTGTAGATCCTGGAGATGTTAAGATCTGGTTTCTCACCTCAGGTTTCCACAGCGATCTCCTGCCGCCAGATGTTTCCCATCCGGACTGATTCCCAGCACTCTGATCCCTGCCTTCCCATCAGGACCCTCTGCCTCTCCGCGCTCCCCCGCAGCCTGCAGGTGCTGCATGTCCTCCCCCACATACAGGATCTTCACCAGGTCCTGAAAAAACAACAGAAAAACCACACAGAACCTCTGAGGTGTTCCACCTGCAGCTCTGAGGAGGAACGTCTACCTGCAGCAATCAGTTCTCCTAATCAACCCCACTGGAGCCGACAGATTGGTAACTAGATTGATTCTGGTTTTACACCATAACAGCTATAAAAAGAATGGGCGATTAAAGCAGTCCATCTCTCATTGGTCTCCATGGTTGTAGTGGGCGGAGCCACTCAGCACCAGAGGATGTAATCCATGTGAACGACCCAGAGTCAGGCCCAAAAGATGAAACAAACAACAGGCCAATATTAAGGAGATCTTTTAAAAAGACTTTAATAATCAAATGAAGCTGGATTCTTATTTACAGAGTGCTGATTCTTTAAAAAAGTTTGACCCAGGGAGGTTCTGTAGAGCAGCAGCTCGGCTCTCACCTGGCTGTAGAGGTTCTTCTGCCTGATGGGGGCGTCAGAGCGCCACAGTCTGATGGTGTTATCAGAGGAACAGGTGAGGAAGGAGGACGGAGGCAGACACGCCTGAGACGGATCCTGCAGCTCCGGATAAACCTGGAAGACAAAAACAATCCAGAATGTCACCAAGTACACAGAATAAAATATTAATCCATCTTCCATCTGATACTGGAGCGGTTTCCTCACATTTTACCATGTCACTATAGCGCCTTTAAAGGTTTTCCACGTCACTTAAATGATACGATGTTCAGTTTGGTGCTGAAGCTTTTCTTTCTATGAGGCCTGAACATGACAGACTACGGGACGCTCCACCATCAAATGACCTCAGGCTCATAAAATCATCTGAAGACAACACAGACCGCCTTCCTGCTGGACCCTCGATAGTTTGCTTCCCAAGCAGACAGGTCGTCAGATGACACAGATAACTAGGAACGCCTTATGGCCTTCCATGTTTTAGGTGCTTCCCTGCTCCAGCACAGCTGGCTACCAGGCTCTGGCTGAATTAAAGTCATCTTAAGTGAGGTGTGTTAAAGCAGCAAAATATCTAAAATGCAGGGCAGTGTGCCTTGAAGGGGTACAAAAATACAAAAAAAGTGAAATGGACCTTTTCGCATTCTACACACGAGTTGCATGCAGTCCAAAAAAAAAAAAAAGTATAACTGATGAATAAAAAGATCAAATCAATCTGTGCTGAGGGGCAGGCAGCCTAGGATTAACCAGGGTCCAGGACTAAAACTGCGTAGAAAGAAAACTAAAATCCAAAAGTACTTCAGGCCTCTTCCAAAAAGTCTTCCACCTAGGAATGACCTGATCGGGTAATATTTTCTTATTTTTCAGTAATCGGAGATCGGCTATATTAGCTGATCAGTTACACATCATAGTTACTTTTGACGTCGATTGTGTTCAAACTTTCGTAGCAGTGCTATGGACTACTTTAATTTGAGTTTTATTTTTAAAGCATTGACTTTCATCCGTTTGAGCGTTTTGCCGCCTGAAGGCGCTGGCTGGTGGAAACACGGCTCAACAAATGCCGTCCAGATGTGCACAACGCCCCACTTAAATTCTAAGCGTTCAAAATGTCACGATGATAAGATGGAGCATGAAGGCGTGTTGCACTGAAGGCCAATGTTAAAAGTTTAAAACAAATTCTGTGTAGAGAATAGCAGCAGGAAAATAGCAAACTTTTAAATTAATTGCATTAAACGCATCTACCAAACAAAATAGCATAAATTAAACAGTTATGTGTTTTGGGCTCTAAATTATTTATATTTATGACATCTTTTTATGTGCTGCTTCTTCAGCCACTCCTCGGTGGCCTTTGCTGCAGGTTTTGGGTCATTGTCATCTACGACCCATTTTCAGTTTCCTGTCAGAAGGGAGGAGGTTGTTGCTCAGGATTTTACGATACATGGCTCCGTCCATTTTCCCCTTAACAGAAAAACACCCTGGAAAAACAAAATGTTTCCACCTCTATAAGCTTGACGGTTGTTTTGGGGGTCATAGGCAGCATTTTACATCCTCCAAACACAATGAACCTCTCCCAGCTTCTAGGCGAATGCTTTTGTAGCCCATTCTAGCCTTGTGCAGGTCTACAATTTTGTCTCCGACCTCCTTGGACATCTCTTTGGTCTTTCCCATGTTGGAGAGTTTGGAGTCTGCTTGATTGGTGGATTCTGTGGACAGGTGTCTTTTATACAGGTAACTTTAATGAGGGCGACTCATTTAGTATGAGTGTATAACCAGTCTGTGGGAGCAAGAACTCTTCAAACACTTATTTTCACTCAATACAATAAAAATCAGTTTTTAGATTTCATTTAAGTTATTTTTATAATTATCCTTTTGAGGTACAAAATAAAACTTAACTTAAATACTTAAATAAAACTACCGTTAAAATTACGTTCTGAGACTTTTCATTTCCTTGTCATTGGACAAACGTACCAAGTCAGCGAGGGGTCAAACAACCATTTCCACCACATTTCCATCACATATCCCAAGATTTGGAGAAGTTTTTATTACAATTGTACCTAATATTTCGCTCATTTATCTCCCCATTTCTCTCTTGTACTTTCTCCACAAACTATATAGCACCACAATCACATTAAAACGGAAATTTATTTATAACTCAGAGACAAGTAGTTCTTATTGTTTGCTAGCTACCTTTTTAGTCTGTTTTTTATTACAATTTTGGAAAACAAAAAAAAATTAAACTTGCAGTATCTAGAGGTAACCGGAGCACTTATGGCGTCAGCGACGTCTAGGTTACATGTTACGTCTACAGTTGATGCCGTTGGAGGAGCGTCACGGTCTCCGCGGCGCTTTGTGAGCTTTGGCTACGTCGACTTCTCAAGCTTTTCCTGCATTTCAAGCTTCGAAGCTCATAATGCTAGCAACGCAGAAGTTCAGCTAGTTGAACTTTTGTCTGTCCTAACGCTCTTGATGCAGCACGGCAGAGAAAGGCCCACCTATGAGCTTTGCTAGCTTCAGCTTAAAAATGACCTCCTGGGCCGCATCGGAGCTTAAATCTCCAACCAGGACACCAACTACAGGTTTTCTGTTCCTCCTTAGGAGCACCTGACCATCTGACTTCTGTAAGTGTTATTTATGATTTTTTAAATCTGCGGTTGTTGAAAATGTTTTCACTGGACCGGCGCTTCATTCAAGATACGTGCATAGTGACATCACTACAGTGAGACGCTCTGATTGGTTGCCGCACTGCGTTAACTGCGTTGGATCCGTCAAAAGCTCAGCTTGCTGAACTTCTGTGACGCATGCGTTGGTACGTTGCCGTATGAAACCCAAGCGTCGTTGACGTAGCCAACGTACTCAACGCAACGCAGAACCCTTGACGGACCGTAGACTTTACATGTAATCTTGCCGCAGCTGACGCAGACGCATGGGGCGGTGTGAAGGCAGCATAAGGCATCTTCATCAGAAACTGCTACATTTTTTTCTGGTATGATCACAAGACAGAAAACAAAGGGAAAAAGAAGATTAAGAGAGGTAGGAAAAAAAGTTGAGTGAGGAGAATCCAGTGCGCCCCACACCCAGATAAACAATCACCTTGACTCAAATGGTTCATATTAACCTCTACTGCTTTTGGGTTTGGCTCTGACCTGGATGTTCCACACGCAGCTGCTGTGGTACAGCGCCGAGTACAGCCTGCCGGCGTTCTTCACGTCCCTGACGTCCCAGACGTACACGCTGTGGTCAGTGTAGACGCAGCTGAGGCGCCGGCCTCTGGGATCGAAGCTCAGAGCCAGAGTGTCGGGATGCGGCGCCTCCGAGGCGGCAGGAAGCGGGCTGCTGTGGGAACATGGGAACGGGGAGTCAGGGTGGATCTAACCGTCAGGGATCAGCCTGCGTGGGCCGGTTCGGACCTGAGCTGTGCGCTCCGAGTCAGGTCCACGCCCAGGCGGTGGGGCCGCGGCAGTGTTCCGATGTACTGCAGGTCAGACGGCCGGAAAACTCGGACCAAACCGTCAGCGCAGCCACAGAAGACAAAGTCCTCGCTGACCGCCAAGCTGCTCGCCGATGACGTCTGCCGGAGGAGGAAGAGAGGAACAGTTAACCGGAGGCGATCCGGACCGGAATGCCCTCCCGACGTTCCCGGCTCTCACCTTCAGGTCGACCCACGACTCCAGCTGCCGGCTGCTGTTAAACAGGCACAGCACTCCGGAGGTGGTAACGCAGTAGGTGTTGTTCACAGTCAGGCCCCGCCCACACGCCACTCCGCAGAAAACGCTGTTCTTATGGTCGCCTAGCAACCCGGAGCGACCAATCAGTGGCACCGTGCTGTTCACCTGGGGACAGAAATGGTGGAAGGTAAGAGCGATGTGTGCTACAGGGAGCAGAAACTGAGCTGTGATTGGCTGAGGAGGAGTCAGCTGACCCGCCGCTCTTTAGAGGCGTCCAAGTCCCAGAACTTGATGTGTCGGTTTCCAGCGGTAACGAAGTAGCTGCCGTCCTGGGAGAAGGAGACGGAGAAGACTCTGCTGGACACCTTGTTGGAGGCGATGATGGCGCCTTTCTGCTCGGAGGAGACGGGAAAACTGAGAATCTGTTCAACAAACTCAAAGGTTACATGTGGAGTACCACAGGGTTCTGTGCTTGGACCAATTCTTTTTACTCATATCTCTAACTGGTTAAATAATTAGACAGCATGGTATGAATTTCCACAGTTGATACACATCAATATTTATCCATAAATCCTGATGAATCCGATCAGTTAAATAAATTACATACATGTCCAAAAGACTTGCATACCTGAAAGTCTAAATGTTCTGCTTTTAAATTCAGACAGGACAGAAGTTGTTTTCTTTGGACCAGAAGCTCTAAAAAAGAAACTGCTAAGTCAGTCACTTCATCTGGATGGCGTTAATTTGGCATCTGGTAATAGTATAAAGAACCTCTGCGTAATTTTTTACCAAGACAGGATATTTAAATCTCATATTAAACACATGTCCAAGATTTCCTTCTTTCAGCTCTGAAATATTGCTAAAATTAGAAACATCCTGTCCAGGAGTGATGTAGAGAAACTAGTCGATGTATATTGCAACTTTAAAAGGAGCAGGGGGCCGGATTGAAGAAATTAAACTCGCGACTGCCGTGGCGGGTGCTGCGAGTAACTGCAGGGAGGCTATAATTTCTTGATTCCTCAAAGAAAACACGGACAAGCTGGACTGTGGAAACTAACGCCCTGTGGGTGTACGTAACCCCTTCACATTCCTGCAATTTCTGACCACAATATTTTTAAAAGGCACACCCAGATTAAAATTGGAGCCATTGGGAGTAGAGATATGGCTGCGGTCTGTTTGGAAAGAAAACACTCGTTTTCACTCTTGTGTGACAAATTTCAAAGTGCAACTTTTGCCCACTTATATAATTTTTAATACAGTGGAAAAGATAAAGTTTTGTGTCTGCTTATTAAAATTTATGAAATATATACACTAAAAAAAATAGTTTTAGAATTTTTGGGTGGCCTTAAAAACATTGTGGGGCTAAAGTCTGATTTAGGGAGTTTTTACATGCGACTCGAATCCGTATCCGGATACCATATTTGGTCAAACTCCACTTATTTCGTACGATGTGAACACAATGTGGACCAGGCCAGGGTACGGTCCGATAAACCTTCCTTGGAGGTCGTATCAGAGTCCAGGTACGAGTGGATCATGTGAACACAAGCCGTACCAGAGACGACAGACATGTTCCAGACGGAGGTGACAACGATACCGTTCAAGCAACCCACAGCAACACACCAGGAAGAAGAGGACTACTGCAAAAGGATCCATTTGGACCAATGAAGAGGTGGCGGTGTTACTGGACACGTGGGCGGAGGAAAGTATTCACAAACAGCTGAATAGCACCCACCGTAATGCAGAGGTTTTCTCCTAAATCGGCCGCCAGTTAATTGAGCTCGGGTTCCACAGGAACGCAGACCAATGTCGCGACAAAGTCAAGAAAGTGTGGCTGCAGTACCTCAAAGTTCACGGCAGGCCGGAAAGGTCTGGAAGCTCTGCGGACGAGGGAAAAGTACCTATGGTACGACATCGTCGACTGGACGATTGGCATGAAGGCATCCATGCAGCCTGTTGATTTGGACTCCATGAGGTCCATGCGCCCAGCGTTCAGCAGAAACTCTAGCCGCAAAAGGAAAAGTAGGACTGACCTCACAGAGATGAGGCGTTCCTTCATTGAAACAGAACAGCAATGCGGAGACTTTGTGGAGCGGAGTGCACAGCGCGACAGGGAGCACGTCAGGCTCCTGGAGAAGATGGTGGACAAACTGTAAAGCGCGCTACATCTTACACCCCCCCCCCCCAAAAAAAAATCACATCTGCGATCCCATCTCCACAGGCAGATGCCCACCCAAGCCCCTCTGGACATGGCCAGTACTACAATCTGTAGACCTGAGAACTTTTCATTGACTGCACTTTTCCCCTATTTTGTCTTCACCATTTCATTTTAAAAGTCGGCATTAACGTTTTACTTTGCTGTGTGACTGATGACACAAGACCTAGAAAAACTAATCCATGCATTTATCTCTAGCCGCCTTGATTACCGTAACAGTATCTTCACAGGTCTACCTAAAAAGTCAATCAGACAGCTGCAGCTGATCCAGAACGCTGCTGCTCGTGTTCTCACTAGAACCAGGAAAGTAGAACACATCAGCCCAGTTCTAAAGTCCTTCCACTGGCTCCCTGTAGCTCAGAATAAACTTCAAAATTGCTTTTATTGGTCTATAAATCATTGAATGGGTTAGCACCAGAGTACATTAAAGATCTGTTATCATGGTACAAACCCTCCAGATCATTCAGCTCTAGTTTACTGATCGTCCCTAGAACCAGAACCAAATCAAGGAGAAGCAGCATTTAGTTTCTATGCAAAGCTGCAGGGAATAAAAATTAAAACGTACCTATTTAGACTCGCCCATGAGTAACTGATCCTTTTAGTGCTTTTTACTTGCTTGTTTTTAATTTTGTTTCTAATTATTGTCTTGATTATAAATGCTTTCTTGTATTTAATCTTCAAAGTGATTTATCCTCTCTTTTCTGTGTTCTAATTTTAATCATGTAAAGCCTTGAATTGCCTTGTGTTGAGAGTGTGCTATACAAATAAAAACACCCTGTGAAGCCTAATTTCCCATTTGTTTAACTTGTGTGTGTTGCTTTAACTTATCTACATAAAAATATTTTCTTAAAATCACAACAGTTTTTTTCATTGCTCAACGTTACACTTGTGTTACTGTAACATCAGAATTATTTAAAGTGAAAAGGGTTACATTAATTTACACTCCGCTTATTAGCAAGGAAGGCTCGGGTAGAAAGGGCGAAAAATTCAAGGGTTTATTCAGATATTTACGCTGTCAAAAGGCTGACTTAGAAAACATTAAGGCAATGCAAAAAAATGCAGACAGGGCATATCTGGTAGCACTAGCAGCTGCAGGTTCATTCACAATCAGTGTTGTCAGCACCCCCGCCATCATCATCATACTCCTTCTTGTCAACCTCACAGAAAGTTGTGCAAAATCTTCCTTTGAGGCGCCCAAACTCCCTTTCCAGTCATGCGTGCTCGACTGAGCCGATAGTTAAAGTTCTTTTGTTGTATGGTTTCATCAACCACCAAAGAAGTGGGTATGCTCCAGTACGGGACCCGCACCAAGTGAACAGAAAAAAAATTGCATTTTTCTCTCGCCGTGTTCTGGCAAGACCACATATGTAAAAAAACAACAAAAAAAAAAAAAAAAAAACGCCACATTACCTTTATCCACAAATAAAGACAGCAAAAAAATAATTAAAAACATTGAATTTTACATCATATATGATCAACTACAGGTCAGAGGTGCCTGTTATGGAAAAATTTATATTAAGAATCATCTTTTCTGTGTATTCTTACATACCGAGAGAACTGTGTGCCATTTCTTCGTGATATAGTGATAGTCTGTGTGACACTGTATATTAGGTTAGGTCAAATGTACTTATATTAGAATCCCCCTGTTTTGTATTGCCATGGAAACGACCCTCGGAGCGCTGAATGTTCTGACGTGTCCTGAGAGTCTGGAGTCTTCACCATGGAGAAATGCTTACTGACATGTTGTAGACAATACCAAGGTTGTCTACAACTATAAAAAGGCGTCGTTAGTTAGCAGTTTAGCTGTTACACGGATCCTGGCAATACTGTGAGATGCTGTTCCTCCTCGTTTGTACAAACAAGTTCGAATTAAATCCTCCAATAAATGAAGGAATCTTTCTCACCACTTTATTTAATCTGTTTCTGACTAAAGTGCCCAAAAAAGGTTAAATCTGTGCCTAATCTGCCATTTCCTTCTGATAAAAAAAATAATAAAACTCCCCAAAATTACCATGGTCTTGTCTCAAATAAAGCTACACAGTTTCCACAATGTGTCATCCTAACAACAAAGTGTGTTTTAGCCCAGCACTCAAAGGGTTACCTACTGTGCGTAACAATGCGTTCTCCTTTCTTTTCTGTTTTTGGATAAGCCTCTTTACGTTCGCCGTTTCCTATGGCAAAGATAAAGTCCAGCCTCTTGAGAGACCCATCGCCGTTTACAGCATTACATTGGCTATTCGATGAGTCAATCATCAGAACTCTGTCCGAAAAACCCCCCGAATTTGTTTGAACCAATCACAGCACAGACTTTTACAAAGTTGGCTTATTGTTGAAAATGTGCAACAGTGAAAGATATAATCAGTTTCCTACTGGGTCAAGTAAGGTGTTGATTAAAAGCTTACACTTTTAGGCTTACATTGAGAAAGATATTTTCAATTGGAAGCGCATTTGTGGACGTGACATGGGTCAAAAGTCCCTTCCTTTGATGAATCAGGAAAACTGGTTTTTGACATCAGTTTTAGGCTCTTATTTGACCATTTTTATGGATTTATTTTTGCTGTGGACCAACAACTTCGATGGAGGACTTTGATCGGACCCTTATGGATCTAAAAAGATCGAGATGGTGCGTTTTATCATGTAAAATGGACCACTAAGCAATAAGCTCAAAAGATCATTTTCACTTCTTGTGTGGGTTAGAGTTCACAAAAGGGGCTTGTTGTGCTTACAGTGGTCATCGGAACCTTTTTTGTTATTCATAGTTGAAATCAAAAGGCTGTTAGCTTTCAAATGATAAAAGATGTGTACACATTAACAAAAGCTTGTTTAGACAGTAGCAACTTTCAACTACCAACAAGCAGGTAATATTGATTACAAACCGTTTAAGTCTACTTTAAGCAAACGTTTGGAGTTAATTTTGCCAGAACTCGTATACAAGGACAGGACTGGCTTTATTAGAAAAGGGTAAACAAGACAGTATAAAGAAAACACTGGTGATCAAAAAACATGTTAGGTTACACAAAGTAGAAACCCTATTATTGAGCTTTGATGCAGAAAAGAAGATGGGAATTCCTATATAAAACAACGTCTGTATTTGGCTTTTTAACCCAACATCATTGAGGCATTTTCAGCACTGTATAATAAACACACTGCCAGGATTACAATAAATGGAGACTTATCCAAACCTATTATCCTGGAAAGACTAACAGGTCAAGGCTGCGGAGCGCCAGCCTTGCTAGTTTCATTTTTTATAGAACCTTTAGCTCATATATATATATAAATTGATGGATATATATATATATATATATATATATATGGATGGATGGATATTTATATAAATATATATTTATATATTTTATATATATAAAAAAGTCAGAGCACAGAAATAAAATGGGTAAACCAAGAATCTGGTGAGCAAAGACTGGCTCTATTCGCTGATGATATATTCATATTTTTGACTGAACCTACTCACTAAGTTAATGGAAATGTTTATTGAATTTGGCTCCCCCTCAGGTTATGAGGTCAATATTGATAAAACATAAGTACTGAAACTGAATTATAACCCACGAACTCATTAAAAAATTATACAAATGGAGATGGGATGATAATAGCGTGAAATATCTAGGAATCGTCCCAACAGAGGACCCAGCTAGATTATTTGAGGTCAAGGCCCATTTTATTATCTACTGCCCCTTATTGCTGAAAGTTAAAATAGATTTACAAAAGGTGGAAAAATGTCTCTTTTCCATCTCTACACTCCCAGGTGGAATCCATTAGAATGAACTTATTTCCTTGATTATAATAGAGCTATTTAAATAATTAATAAATAAAAGGGCTAGGATTAAGTATCAAACGATGCAACTGAATAAGAAAAAAGGTGGAATGGGCTTGCCCTGCATCCAAGGATACGATTATACCTCCCAACTGCGACCTTTAATATCCCTGTGGACGTGGAAGGGACTGAGATAGAGGGCATACCACTTATGGCCATATTAACGGACAGGAAGCCGCAAACAAACTAATTTTTTATTGTTCCTTATCGAAGTCCTGGAACAGAATCCTATAAGCCCGCAAACTGAAAGAATTATCGGGTATCTTAAGGTGGTGTGCATACGCTTCCGATTTCACACCAAATACCATAGATATGAGTTTTAAAAGATGGGTCTCAAAAGGACTTACTACTTATTACTCATTTGTCCACTAGGCGCCATTCATGAGCTTATTACACTTATTCAGAAGAAGTACCAAGACGAGTGCTGCATGCTGGAGGCTTTGTGGCTCTTTACAAGCCAACCATTTCCATAGTTTTTGGAGCTGTCCATTTCTGAGAGCACGCTGGTTACAAATATGTGAACATAATGTATTTGGCAGTGAGCTGCTATGTAATAATGAAAATTTGTATTTGTCTAACACAAACGCAACAACCTGGAGAAAAAAAGGACAAACAGTTGCTCAGGATACTCTTACGGTGCTTACACACCGAACAAGATAGACGCGACCAAAAAGTACGACACGCCTCTAGCTGGTAGCTTGAGTATTCGCACCTTGAAGCGTGTCCAAAGCGAACTGGTCGCACTTTAAAATACCTCCTTCCTTCCGTCCAGGAGCTCCCAAAGGACTCTGGTCCCTGAGCTGACCACGTTTAATGTCGGGACCGCTCCTGCGGGGGTAGACCCAGTCGAGCAGTGCCGGAAGGATCCAGACCTTGGGAGTGGATCACAGTCTCCATCGAGCCCAGCATGTGTGGGTGCAGCTGCCGGGTGGACTATGGTCTCAAAGCTACCTGAGGTGGAGGGATCAATGAACACCCCGGCTCCTCGCCCAGTTTGTACCGTGAAGGTCAAGTTTTGCCCGCCGACACACCAACTACACAATGCTGAGCGGCCGTCCATCTGGCTGCTGTTAGTAAAAGTTTCTAATATAATATGTGAGCGGCGCCGGACGTGCTGTGGTGGAGACATTACCAGGCCTGGCTGTCTGAATGAGGAAGCCGTTCATTGCTCACTACTCACCGGACCAAGCAGTGCATTTGCAGCAACAACGGCTCTTTTAGAGCCAGCCACAAACCTCTTAATAGCATTCCTGTCTAAATAGTTTAACCTCTTTATGTTTTATTCCTGTCTCTGTATAGAAAACGGCTGGCATCATGTAGCTCAGGGTGATTAGCCACAGTGTTTATCAGTATCCATGTCCTGCTGATGCTGTGAATCCATTCGCTCAGTCCCAGCATCACTGACACCCGTCAGCTGATTGGTTGTTGTGGCGCGACTTGAAGCTGGAGTTGAGATTTCTCCAACTTCTGCGGCAGACAAACGGCAGCGCGTATTTTAGGCCGCGCCTGAAAGGCATCAGCCGCGCTGCTTGGTGGCGCAAATTAGGCAGAAAGGCTTTAGCGACGCAAATCTGCTTCCGTTTTGTTGCGGGATCCTAAGTCGAGCTTCATCACTCCCGTTCATTGATTTTACACGTAAATCGGACTCTCTGGTCGCATCTATCGTGTTCGGTGCGTCCGGTCCGTTAGCGGCGAGCAAGGCAGCCAGAACCCAGAACTGGCTGAAGCCGAAATCCCCAACTATTACAGAATGTTGAGGAGTGGAAATAAAAAGAAAAAATTCAAGTGAAGTTCTCTAAAGGTCATGTAAAATTGCGGCTCTCAATGAGTTTTTTTACATCTGGATTAAGCGCAAAGTGGCTCTTTGGAGGGTAAAGGTTGCAGACCCCTGCATTATGCCATACTTCTACAAGATCAACCAATGAATAATAGAGAACATGGAGGGATTTATCATCCAAATATTGTTGTTTTGTTCATAACATAAATGCTTCTTGCAACTTTAATATATGCATGTTTAATTTGTGCTTTCAAACCTAATTTATTATCCATTATTATTCCAAGAAACTTATGTTCTCTGTCACTTGCTCATTTTCACATCCATCCATTTGAAACTTAAAAACATTTTTTTTTTATCATCAATACCAAACAATTTACATTTTGTCTTTGCCATTTTTATTGAAAGCCTATTTTTGATAAACCACAGGAGAAGATCTGGCAGTCAGCTGCTGTGGAGCAGACAGCTGAGCGTTAACCTGATGCCAGCATGGAAAGAAATCAGCGATGATGTTTCATAATAGGGAAACCTTCTGATATCAAGCACCTGAAGAAACAATGATAAATCGGTTCTGGAGGAGATTTTTTCCAGAGGACTGAATCCTTCTCAACAGCAGACTAGCTAGGACCCTGCAGAGACCTTGTGGTAAACGTTCGGTGTGCGCTCACCCTCCAGTCCCACACGCTGATGGTCCGGTCGTGCTGGAACCCCACAGAGACCACGTAGGAGCCGCTGGAGGAGAACGCCACGCAGGAAACGCCGTACTTATGGGCCTGGACCTCAGCCGCCTGGCCTCCGCCCACCTCCCACACCCGGACGCAGGGCTTGTGGCCGCTCTGAAAACAGACCAGATCGTCCCGTATGACCGCAATGTTTAATTACCGGGGAAACCCCTCCGGGCGTCCGTTTGGGGTCTCACCTCGCCGGTGACCAGGTGCTTCCCGTCGTGGGAGAAGGCCAGCGCCGTGAAGGGCTTCCTGGAGCCGTTGATGATGTGGCTCTGCTCGTTCTTCTGCGGGTGAAGCAGCACCACCACGCACCTGGGGGACGGAACCGACAGTCAGCTTCCACCTGGACGCCAGGAGAGGGGACACGGCGCAAACACTCACCCTGCTGGGTAGGCGATACGGCCAGAGTTGGGGTCAGAGGTCAAGAAGCTGCTGCTGACCGTGCTGATGCCCAGAACCTTCTCCAGAGTTACCTGGAACAAACGGAGCACAGCGTAAAACATTAAAAACAGCAGTCTGTTACCATGGCTACGGATCTCCCTACTTCGCTATAGAGGTGTGCATCTCTACCTGCCTCACGATTGGATCCGATTATTTGCCTAAAGGTTCGATTTGAGTCTGAAATGCATCACGATTCTACACACAAAATTCTTCATCACTTAATACAAGCAGTAGAATAACGTTTAGAATTTAGTTTTTATTTCGATATCCCTGCAACAATTTTTAAAGTGTGCTGCCTTTTAATTACTTAAATATAAGAAATAAGGTTTTCGGTAGAGCAGCAGTAAGATGGGATACTACTGAACTTTGCAATCACACACTGACTGAAAAACAGAAAACAAATACTGTGTTAAGTGATTCTTTCAGAATCAAATGTCCCAAAACAAATTGCCTACCCATTAAAAAGTGCACATTTTAAAACAAAACAATTCCTCTTTTTACGTTCAAACTGTGCTGGGTAAAACATGTTTAGCAGCTTGAAGACAAGGACACTTGAGAACCTGAGATTAATTTTTTTGGAATCCCATCATATCGCTTCAAACACAGATTTAGACATAAATCTTAATAAACAAAGTTGTAAACCCAAAATAAACTGTATAGGCCTAGCCTACACCTATAATCAGTTTCGAGGAATGTCTCTTTTGAACTGACTGTACAATTACGTCTCACTTTTTCAGCATTTTGGTATTTCAGGGTTTTTGTGCAAGAACACTAGGTAATCGACATGTTCTGGTTTGAGAGTGCTTCTGTTTGCAGTGACAACATCTCCTGCAGTGGAGCAGCGGAGAAGACCCTCTCTGCAGACACACTTGTCCCTGGGATACACAAGTATCTCTTTGACAGCTTGGACAGGAGAGGAAAGGTGAACTCGTGGCCATGACACCAGTTCAAGGGATCTTCTGTGAGAGGCAAAGATGGAGATCTGCAGTAGTTGTCCACTTCCTCCTCAGCCCTGAGCATAGCTGGTTTTGTTTTGCACTGCAGCCTCATTGTCAGTGAATGTGCGTCCAAGCAAAGTCACGAGTATCGATGATGAGGCCCTCCTTTTGGCAGCAGATGGGCAGGATGGACCAATCCTGTGCATGTTGTCCTCCACACGAAGTATCTCTTCTTCCTGGATTCCTGAACTCATGGTTCCAGCAGGCATTTCATCTGCTTCGGTTCCCTTGTTCTGTGAACAAAAAGCAAAGAAACAGCAGTTAGCACATAGCAGTTATTAAAACTTTAGGCTTGTGCCCCAGCTCCACTACTTTCTGGACTTAAACCAGCTCCTTGAATTAATGAGTTTCTCCAATTATGCAGTAAGAAAGGAAATAAAGTTCAGGAAGCAGTGGAACTGGGTATAAAGCAGTATGCAGCATTTTTCATTAACAAATACAATAAAACATCATTAAAATGCTAAATAAAATTCTCAGTCTTATAAAAGTTGCACATAACATTACAATTAAGACAATTGAATATCTGCTTTACTTTAAAAGATTTTACATGGAGAGTGTATTTATTTTTTACATGGTGAAATTAAATTACCTCCAATGCTGCAGCCTCTGTAGATCTTCAGTCTCATCTGCCGTGGATCCAGAGCAGCGGCTGTATAAAGCAACTTCTTCTCTTCCTCAGAGTTGTATCTCTTTAGGAGATCTGTTCTGATGGCATTCCTGATCTCATGGATCACTGGCAAGTCACCAGTGGTGTCTGACATGTTCTGAAGGAGCTGCGCATGCATGTTGGATTCCTCTCCTCTGACATCTTTCATTGGTCTTAATGCCTCCACTGCATGCGCTGCGTTCTCCAGTTCTGTTTTGTTGAGAGTGTAATGTTCAGCGGCATCTTTTGCGACCCGGGGACTCAGCAGGGCAGCATGGACTGCAGGTTGCCGTTCCAGGTACCTCTCCATCATATCATGTGCGCTATTCCACCTTGTTGCCACATCCGTTTTTTAGTTTATGGGTTGGCAGGCCTATAACTTTCTGGCTGAATTGCAACTGGTGGTTTGCAATAGTGCTGCGATGAAGAAACGTTGACACGCGGCAGATTCTGCCCAGAAGTCTGGAAACGGTCTGCAGTTTAAGCGCACGCTGCGCAGCGAGAGATTCAGGGTATGCGCGAAGCATTTTACGTGAGGGAACCTCCCAACTTCAGCTGCACGCATCGTGTTAGACGCATTTTTCTGTTAGCAGCACGACATCTTTGTCTGCCAGATGCCATTCATCCACAACTTCAGACAGTAACTCCGCCAGATTAGCCCCCGTGTGACTCTCAAACAGGGCTCGTCTGCAGCACGTGATAAAATCTGCCAGTCGTTGCTTATATAATGTGCTGCTATTGTTACGTACGACTCTGTTGCAGTTGATGTCCATGAATCACATGTAATGGCTACGCGGCTAGCCTTACTCATTGATTCCATTACCTGGGCTTTGGTTTCGTTGTACAATGCAGGCACAGCAGTTTCTGTTTGGTCATATTAGTTTGTTAGGGATGGGAATCTTCCAACATCTCACGATTCAATTCGACTCCGATTCTTGGGGTGACGATTCGATTCACAAACGATTCTCGATTCAAATCACATTTTTTTTCTTAATCAAAACTCTTTCATTCATCATTTGTGTTTGTAATAAACACAACTTGATCTGCCAAGTGTCTGTGATGAAGTGAGCCATGAATGTAACAGGGCATCAACACAAAACGGATTTTACAATCTATGTTGAGAGAAGGGAACTGGTTCAAAAGTAACAAGACATGAAATTGAAACTGGACATCCAAGACCTTTTTAACAAAATTTATAGTCTTGAAAAAAAAAATGCTGATATATTTTAAGAAGAAAATAATAATAATAATAATAATATGCATTTTGTTTGTTCTTTTGTATTAGAAAATACATTGAAAATATTTAGTATGCACCAAATGTTGCTTATCAACCATCATTAAACAGAAATGTATGGCTTATGTTATTATTTTCATTGTTTTTGTTAGAAACTTTAAAAGTCCTAACGTTACTGAACTCAGCATATATTTCGGACTTCCTTGAAAGCGCCACAGGTGTGCAGCGCAGCTGGATGTTTATGTGTAGCTTATAAAGAAAGATCGCTCTTATATACTTGCAGATTTATAAAAAAATAAATAAAACTTTAACCGAGGGTGTCATTAGCATGGAGAAGACCTTTTAGACGGCCCAAACATTTACCTTCAGCAAAGACGGGGCGGGCTGGATTTCTCTTTCGTCTTTCATGTTTAATTTTGTAATGAGTACATGGATGAGTGTTGTAAAGGATGGCTATAATCCGACATGTTTACATGCATGTCCTGAATGTTAAGATTCATTAACATGCACTGTCCCAATCAAATAAAGTTTAAAAAAAATAAATAAAAAGCTTTAGCCTAGCGGCCACAGCTAGCAAGCACTATTAGCTAGCGCTAGCTAGCCAACGGCGCATCAGACCTGTCAATGCGACGGCGGCCGTTGCATGACAAACACTACGCGTAGCGAAAATGTAAAAAGGTTCAGAAAACATCTTTTTTGAGAATCGATTCGCAAACATTTCGGATCAATTCTGAATCTCCTTAAATAGGAATCGAGATTCAGACGTGAATCGATTTTTCCTCACACCCCTATTAGTTGTATACTTTATTTTCGTGTGGCACACCTTACACACAGAGTGCGTCTTGTCAAGCTTTCCGTCGAGCTCATAGAAGCCGAAATTAGCCCGGACGTCTGATTTAAATGCAACGGTTGCATCTTTGATTACTGGTATTGTTCGCCCCGTATCCCTTTTTCTGTTTTAAATTGGCGCTAAGGCAACGCAGTGCGCATGTCATTGCAACTCTGCCCCAGGAACTAGTTGTAAAACCTCAAAACTTTTTTTGTCCTTGCGTGTCCAGAAAAATAACATAATAAAGGGAGAAAAGTCCATTATGTCACGCTGCTGCATCGATGCAGAATCGTGCACGGCCGAATCGCGATGCACGTTAGAATCGATAATTTTTCCCACCTCTACTTCATTAGCAGTCAGAAAGAAGCTTCTACCTTAAGGTAGTCGCTATGGCGACATGCTAATAGCTTGCTAAGCTAGCAGCAGATATTATACTCCACAGCAACATGTCCTGGATTACACCTTCAGTAGTTGGCTAGCACTGCTAATCCAGCTCATTTGCTTTTGTCACTCCTCTACATGGGCCAGGCTTCGCAGCTTCCAGGTTTTAAAAAGATTTTCCACATTTTTAGTATCGGTTCACAGTATCGGTTTACTTTATCCGATACATTACATGGCATTGGTACAACCCCAGATGAAAATAGAGAGAAACTTTAAATGCAAAACTGGATTTAAAGGAGGGGGCTGAAGATCGCTGCAGTATTATTGGGGTAAAACTGTTGATAATATTGTTGATGCATTTTTGTGTTCAAACGTCCCAGCTGGGAGATCATAAGGAAAGGGGGGGGGGGGGGGGGGATGAGGTCTCAAAACAAAAGACGTAAAACTGAAGGTTTGTTTTTGAATCTGGGAGCTAATAAAGTTTTCATTGGAAAAATATTAATAAATGTTTGGGGAAAAAAAATCTTCCTAAAAACAGTGAATCATCCGTTTGAATCAGTCAAGAAGCCGGAGCTAAAGTCGATGAACTTCGGATGTTAGAGGGGTGACGAAATTCACCGCAACACCGGTGGCCTACTTATTTGTTGTTATCGAAATATTAGCTTGTTGCTGCGACTAAACCAACTTTAATAAACCATCAGATTTTTCTTAGAAGTTTTTATTTAATCAGAGATCGGTTACAGGTGCTGAAACAACAGTTAAAGCATTTCCCCTACATTCTAACCTACGAGGAGCACCAGATAACGGTGTAACTGCTAACGGCTGCAGCTCAAGACTGTACCCGGCTGATGGAGCTCTTCCTCGGCTGGCTCTGACGACTCTTCCGCCCCGCTGGCTGCCTCCTCCTGTCGGCTCTGTCAGCCATGACGATAGGTCCGTTGCTCTTTGAAAACTAATAAATAAAACGAGACGGCCTCCAAAAAGCCGTTACCAGCAGAAAAGCAGAAAACGACGCTTCCTTGGCTTACGAAAACAACTCCCTTTAGTTTACAAGAAGTTTCTGCTGGCCGCCATGATGGCAGCAGGAAATCTGATACTTATGTAGGCGGCGGGACTTCGGTTCAAACTAAGGCCCGCCCCCTCACTCAGGAGCCAGCCAATCAGTAAGCGGATATTTGTTAATGTGAAATAGCCAACCAATGAGGAAGGTGAGGGGTAAAAACTAAAAAGAAGTGGACAGAGAACCCTATGAAGGAGAATTAGGGCCATTATAAACAAAATACAAATATTTTAGAGTAAATTTCTACGGAGGCTTGAAAAACATTATAAAGGTCTGTTTTTTCTGAATTAATTAGTTAAGTTTTAAAAATAAAAATAAATACACATCGTTTTTCTGAAGTACTGAGATAAGTTTAAACAATAAAAACAAATACTGCTCTTTTTTTTCTGAATTAACAAAATAAACTGTGGGGGGCAGAATATAGGGCGACTAATTCATAGGCCTATAATTATATAATCTTTTTTTTTTTTTTACAGAACTATTTTATAGTTTCACAATCCCAGCACAAAGTAAAAGTGAATTAAGCCCATCTAAAGAGACATGCCGTGCAATGGCCAGGTGACCCATCCAGGGCGTGTACCCCGTCTTTTGCCTGATGACTGCTCGAAATAAGCATTAGCCACCGAGGATAAACGGAATGCTAGACAATGGATGGAGGCCATAATTGAAACAGGACATGTTTGAGTTCCTCTTACTTAGCTAATAATTCCTACAGGCACTGAACATCCGTCCTTCTCTGTACTACCAGCCGCATGGCTGGTGCCAATCTCCAGCGGTCATCGAGTGGAAGACGAGGTACTCCATGAATATATCTCCAGTCAATTGCAGGGCAATGCCATGGAATGCCCCCACATCTTATCCAGTGAGAAAAACAGAGCAGTATTTATTCTTATTTTTAAAACTTATGCCATTATTTCAGGTAAACAGAGCAGTATCTATCTCTATGTTATAAACTTATCTTGTAAATTTAGAAAAACAGAGCTTTTTATATATATATATATTTTTTTATCAAGTGAATGCAATAAGCTTCCGTAAATTTCCACTCAAAAACTCAGAATTTCTGAGATTAAAATTACATATTTTGCAGAAAAAAACTCGAAAAGTTGTAAGATTACAAGTTAAAAGACAGACATTTAGACATTAATTTTAGATATTTTTTAGAAAAAAGCGTAATTCTCTGATATAGAAAAGAAGAAAATTTGCGACAATTTTTTTTTCTATGATTAGTGGCTTACATTTTCGATATCTAAACAAAAATATTTCTGACATTGTAAAGTCAGAAAATTGTAAGATAAAAAATATGCCTTTAATCATAGAAATTTCTACATCAAAGAATTACATGTTTTTCCTAGAAAACCCAGGACTTCAGTACTTTTACTGAAGTAAAGATAATTAGTATTTTGTAAAATTCAAAAGCAACTAATAAAGTCATCAACTGTAGAAAAAAATATTTGATATGTGAATTGTGGTAATTTAAAGACTACAATGGAGAAGAAAACCATACAAGTAGATAACATATTTGTTAAATACAACATTTTAGTGGAGAAAAACCTTTTACAAATCTTAGTTAATCTTACATTTGCTTCCCGTTTTATCTGTGATCCTACACTCCTCCCTCACCACTGGATTTGTTCTCACATTTTTCAAAGCTGCATTCATCACCCCTATAATGAAAAAGCAGGTTCAGATGAAAATTTTTTTTATAAACTTTGCTTGATTTCCAATCGTCCTTTCTTCTCCATAGTTTTAGAGAAAACAGCTGCCACTCAGCTTCACTCATATTCAACCCACAGTACAGTGCGGCAAAAAAGTATTTAGTCAGCCACCGATTGTGCAAGTTCTCCCACTTATAATAATGATAGAGGTCAGTAATTTTCATCATAGCTACACTTCAACTGTGAGAGACAGAATTTGAAAAATAATCCAGGAATTCACATTGTAGGATTTTTAAAGAATTTATTTGTTTCCACTGTTTTGTGGACGACACCCTGCTCTACCTAGTTTGCCTTAACCGTTCTCAAACTGCAAGATAAAAAACTGAAATTCTCCTCACTGTCGCTTAATGTACATTATTAAAAGTTGGCAAATTATCCCGCACAATCAACAACTCCTTAGGTTTCCCTGGCCTGAGGTTAAGAGTTTTGGTTTCACCTGCATATTTCTATGTAATTAGCATTAAATTAAGGAATTACATTCTTCTTAAGTGTGTCTAAGACATTACGTCATTTCAGAGTGTTGAACTTCTGGAGGTGCCCGGCTAAATGACCTCAATTATCACCGTTTTGAGATGCTAACCGTCATTAACTCGCAGCCTCGGGTTCTTTTAATTTGGATTGATACGAAGCACTTCAGTTCTACAGCGAATTTACATTCCTCTCCGCCTATACGACAGGTCAGAGCAATTCAGCCGTTCCCTACTTTTACTTGTAGATGTGCGTAAATACCCAAGGTAATTCGACTACTGGGCCTGCCCGTCTCTCGGCCTTCGTATAGATTAACGATCCCCGCGCTGACCACTCGAGTTACAAAGTACTTCGGCCTTTCTTTACATCTTACTCTCCTTTGACTTACGCCTTCCAGCAGTCAGGCCCTCATATATATATATTTGATATATATATATATTATATATGTGTGTATAGAGTCGATAGACAGCAGTAATCCAGCCGACTCAGGCCAACTGACGTCTACCTTATTGGACTCTATAGGGATTTAACCGATTCGTGTTGCTGGACCGTCAGGCAATATAATCCCAGATAATTAACAGCACCCCTGATAGATGGGAGACCTCATCCAACCTGGATTTATACAGAATAGCAAAATCCCTCCCACAGTCACAATGTAGGAGTCATGCTAACTTCAGTGCTAGGTTATCAGAGAGGTGGACTTACTTTTTAAAGTGGCTGTTCCATTTTAATAGCTGCCTAAAATATCAGAAAATGATCTACTCACGGTCAGAAGGTGGTGTCCCGCTGTCAATGATGTTTCAGATACAGGGTTAAGGTGGCACGTCTGTCCACCTATCTTCTAGTCGGACATTATCACTTCTCTTATGCACTGTTACAAAGATAGTCTACTATAAGGGAACTGTTCCTGTCTCCCTGGATCCAGGTTCTCGTACTTAAGAGGGGAGGGCCCCACTCAGACTGACCTTCTGTACCTACACCCCAATATAAATATATAAGCCCTTTTCAAATGAACGACATTAACTCAAAAGAACAACGTTTGATTATTTAATTTTGAGCTCAAAAGGAATTACAAATAACAAGCAGCTCAACAAAAGGAGTCACGAGTCACTCTGATCTTCTGAGTTTCAGCCGTAAATATACATGTGGAGAAGAATAGAACGATGTGTCTTATTTTTTTTTTTCTTGTGGTTTCTTGTAGATGGTTGACTCTTCTCCCAGCGACAGTTCTTCTTAACGGAAGCAGCTCTGATCCTTTCACCGACTGATTGGGTGCAGGCTGATGTATGCAAATGACAGCTCTTAGTGAGATGCCTTGTACATTTCCTAGTATCCAGAGATGCGTGACCTTTTGGCTGGAACAGTATAACCCTTTGCTGCACGTACAAATATATCTTGATAAGGAGAGTTAAAGCCACATTTTTATCACACCTCATTTTCAAAGTTCAGCATCTAAATCATTATAAAAGCCTATTCAAGGCACATCAGTTAGCATATTTTATTACGCAAGCACACTTAATTATGAGAGTATATACCTTTTTGATTAAACACACATTATAATGAAGATAAAAACATTAATAAAAGGAACTTTATTAAAAAAGACTTAAAGCATAAATGGTTACTCATTACCCCCCTGGGTTTCCACAGTCAGCTACTCTAAATGCAGGTATACCCCGCTAATTTGTCATACTAAATCTCAGGAGATTCAACAAGAGTGAAAAACAAAGCTTTATGTACACTCACTATGCACTTTATTACTGCTCGTTAATGCAAATATCTAATCAGCCTGCAACTCAATACATTTAGGCACTTAAACATGGTCAAGACTATCTGTTGCAGTTCAGACATCAGGATGGGGAAAAAAGGTGATTTAGGTGACTTTGAACATGGCATGATTGTTGGTGCCAGACCCTCTGGTCGGAGTATTTCAGAAACTGCTGATGTACTGGGATTTTCACATACAACCATCTCTAGGGTTTACATAGAATGGTCAAAAAAAGGGAAAATTTCCAGTGAGCGGCAGTTCTGTGGGCAAAAAGGATTCCTTGGTGCCAGAGGTCAGAGGAGAATGGCGAGACTGGTTGATGCTGATAGAAAGGCAACAATAACTCAAATAGCCACTCGTTATAACCAAGGTATGCAGAAGAGCTTCTCTGAACACGTGGAACCTTGAGGCAGATGGGCTACAGCAGCAGAAGACCACACCGGGTGCCACTCCTATCAGCTAAGAACAGGAAACTGAGGCTACGATTCACACAGAATCACCAATATTGGACAATAGAAGATTGAAAATATGTTTCCTGGTCTGATGAGTCTTGATTTCTGCTGCAACATTCGGATGGTAGGGTCAGAATTTGGTGTCAACATGAAAGCATGGATCCATCCTGCCTTGTATCAAAAGTTCAGGCTGCTGGTGGTGTAATGGTGTAGGGGACATTTTCTTAGCACACTTTTAGCACCAACTGATCATCGTTGCAATGCCACAGCCTACCTGAGTATTGTTGCTGGCCATGTCCATCTCTTTATGACCACAGTGTACCCATCTTCTGATTGCTACTTCCAGCAGGATAATGCGCCGAGTCATAAGGCAAGAAAAGGAAATTTTATTAATATAGCACACTTTCAACACAAGGCAATTCAAGGTGCTTTACATGATTCAGTGATAATGATACCAAACACATGATTACAGAAGCATGATTAGAGAAAAACAGAAACATATAGGTTTAACAGATAGACACAATCAATAATAAAAGATGATGTAAGGAACAAATTTATGCAATATAGATTAAAAACAGATCAAACACAATAGGTTAAAACGGAAATTAAAAAATAAGAATATGTCAGGGAATTGCGGTGTGAGGTATGGACCCAGACGCAGAAGCAAGGTGCAGATTCCTTTATTGAGGGTGAAGGATGGCGAGAACGAAGATGACAGGAGAAACACACAGTGGAAGGTCTGAAGTCCTGTAATGATCCGGCCGTGACTGAAGGGAAGTGGCAGGTTATAAAGAGGTGAGGTAAGGAGGATCTGGTGTGCGTGATTGGAGGCACAGGTGAGGGTGATGATGATGATGAGTGAGTGAGGGAAGCTGAGTGTGGAGTGAGGCATGACAGAATAAAACTTAAACCATGAGAATCAAATATAGATCAGAAAGCGCAATTTAGGGCTCAAAGGCAGCTCTGAATAGTAGAGTGTTAATCTTTGATTTAAAAGAGCCTAACGATTCAGCATTTTCAAAAAGGGCTCCAATAATCTCTGAATTCACTTCAATTCACTTTCATTTATATAGCAGCAATTCAAAACAGATGTAATCTCAAGGCACTTTACAAAAATGCTATCATTTCAAAATGGACCAACATCTCTGAGGAATGTTTCCAGTACCTTGTTGAATCTATGCCACCAAGGATTAAGGCAGTTGTGAAGGCAAAAGGGGGTCCAACTCGGTACTAGCGAGGTGTACCTAATAAAGTGGACAGTGAGTGTATGTATTGTTTTGATAACAATTGAGTTGAGTTGTTGAGTGCCTAATCCGAACTAGGACTGAATAGCTGTCCAGGAGGAGACAAGGGAGACTGAGCTCATACTCATGGATGAAGGTGGAGCGTATGGATGGATGTAGCTGTCAGTATGAGCTCAGAGTTACAGACAGGCTGATGATTCATTTCCACACAGACGGCTGTAGGAACGTTTCTCTGAACACATGAAGCTCCGTCTCTCCGCAGGTTCAGTTTGCAGCTGTTTCCCTTCAGTCAGAGCTGGAACGGGTCTCTGCTGACAGTCATCCGGTTTCTCCTCATCTGTAACAGGTCGGTGTTCTCCTACCATGTTTTCCAGGAACTGATCAGATCAGAACCTGAAACCAGTGATGAGGCCCCAGAAACAAACAGCCTCTGTCTCTGATAACATGAGAGATGTGGATCCGCTGAGATGAAGCTCTCTATCCTGCCTACAGAACCTCTGAAGGAGTTCAAGTAAAATGTGACTTTTGGACTCTAATCTGTTCTGGTTAAACCCTTTATGTGGGTTTTGTTGTTTCTCAGATCTGGTTCTGGATCAGTTTGAGCAGGGTGTAACAGGTTATTTCCCAACATCTGACTGAGGCAAAGTTTGTAGATTTCAAATGACTCTTGTTGATCATAAATAGAATTATAATAGTGTTTGAGTGATCACTGACTCAGGGTCAGAGGATTGTTACGTTCAGCAGAAAAAATGCTGGAAACAAAGCAGAGCAGCCAGCGGCCATTGGATTTGACCCTCCAACATGAACTGGAACATTTTCTCTGTTTAACCAGGGTCTCCTCCCAGTGGCTGGGGCGCCGTAAAGGGGGGTAAGCATTGACGATTCTCTGGGCCCATGACTGAGAGAGGGGCCCAGGGAAGCCCCTTATAAAATTGTGGTGCTAAAAAATATATTTGACAGTTTAAATAAAATATTACCTGGATCTGATAGCAATTTCCTGGTGTCAAAAAAATGTATTTGTTTTAGAAACACTAACGCCCCTCTCCCCCTCTTGATTACTGTAAATGGTTCAGAGCGCCAGCGCCGAAATCATATTCAGAACATCCTGAAAACCCCCAAAGAAGGTAGGTTGGAGCTGAGAACAGCTGAGTTGGAAGGACTGAGGTGTGATCCGGGAGGTGCAGGAAATGAGGTAGATGACGGAAGTGAGATTGAAGTTGACACGGGTAATGATGGAAATACAAACAACGAGGAATGGAAGATAGTGAATCGGAAAAAAATGAAAAGAGAGGAGAGGGAATCTGATGGAGAAAAGGGAGAGGAAGAACAAAGTTTTGAAAGTAAAGTTATTCTGCCATTTCAGTCTCCTTTACATTGAATCCATTAAAGGTCAGTGATGCTATTCACAAGCTGGTTGGTGATGTACGGTTTGTAAAAACTTTACGAGATGGGACCTTACGGATCTTATGTAGAGATAGAGATCAGCAGAATGGATTAATGAGAAATAAAGCTCTGTAGATCTTCACGTCATGGTGATGTGATACAGTAGCTTTGCTCAAATTTTTCAACGTTAGATAAAGAGCCCCCCTTTTTTTTCTCTCTTAACTTATACAGTTAGCCAGTCAAACATAAGACGTTATATTGACTATCAGTTGACTTTGCCTCTGTCAAAATGAGGTCTTGATCATTCTGAACAGTCAAATACACTTAAACATTAAAATGTCCAAGTCAGTCATTTTGACCCTTAGAAATATGCCTATTAAATAACTTTGTCAAATTAAGTAATGAAGCCTTGTTGTTCCCTGACTTTTCCTAAAACTATGTGAATTTAAATTAACCTATTTTGAATATTTATCATTTGAACAATAACAGAAATATGATCGTTTCTACAAAGGATTTTACGCTGTTTCAGTTTAGTTTGCAAACATTCTGGGTCAGATAATATGAAAGTACTCTGTGAAGGGTGGTTGGCAGATATGGATCATACTGTATTTGACAACATTGGGGATCGTATATTAACACAAATCCACATCATCTTCAAGAGATGCACTGAAACCTCCCAAAGAGCTCAAAGTAGTTTGTACAGTAGCTGGCAGACGATTTCTATCAGAGTTTCTGCCTGCAACCAGGAGTTGAGTATAGATTTACTTTTTTATTACAGGTAAAATATTTAAGTCTTCTCTGGTTTTAGTATCTTTACTTATATTTCCCAAAGATTTTACCTCATTTTAACTGGAATCCCATATAAGTCAGTTTGCTCCGTATCATGTATTGACATAAGCTCACATTTTTTAAATTTAAATACGATCCCAATGCTTTAGAAAATATTCCAATTTTGTTATTATCACCAAAGGGATCTGGACATTTTTTTTTAGAGATATAGCTAATAACTCAGCAGCTAAAATAAATAATTAGTGAGAAAAGGGACAGCCCAGCTGATTTCCACGATTGATAGTGAATCCTTTAGGTGTTCTTGGGGGAGAGAAACCGAGCTATTTATATCCTCATACATTATATGTATCGCTTTAATAAACTCTGTAGAGAATCCAAAATATTCTGACGTTTTATAATACATGCATTGGCCGAGCCAACCGAACTACGTAAAGATCCAAAAATTAAAATGAAACCCTTATCTTTAATCAAAGAATTATAATCTACTAAATCAAGGACTAATCTGATTTTATTATGTATAGACCTATCTTTTATAAATCCTGAATGTGTTTTACCATCTCTCCAATACCACCTTTAAAGCAATTTGCAAAAAATAAGAGTAAATAATTTGTAATCCACTTACATTGCTAGTGCAAGCACAAAATAATGAATTTAAGGTGGTCTAGCAGTACAGAAGCAGTTATATATGATTCACATAAAATCTGATTGACTTAAATATATGAGAATGATAGTAAAAATACCATAAAGTGCATGATTTTTTTGTAAATTAATATGAAAAAATTCTCAGCTGTGTTTGGGGCCCTGCCAAGATTCTTATCATGGGGCCCCTCCCAGTGGAACCTGCCTAGAAACCAACCAGACTGAGGCGTCTTCATCAAGTAAATAACCTCAGCTGAGTCCTCTCAGTGAGGAGGAGCAGAAGTTCTCCTCTGAAATATCCCTGGAGCTCCTTTCCTCACCTCTAAGCTGGAGTTTAGAACCAGAGACCAGGAGAGGATATCCATCATCCTCTGAGGTCTTGGATTAGAGCTGCTCCACCTCTCCAGGAGCTGGGCTCCTTCATCTGGTCGGGAAGCCTCCTGAATGTGTCTCCGTGGAGGTTTAATGGGAACATCGCCCTGCATGAAGAGTTCAGAGCAGATCCAGGTTTGCCATCAGGACTCAGTATTTGCTTTAGCGTCAGGCTTCACCAGAGAGACCTGTGTGTTTACCTGCGTCACCTCTGGGACTGACCAGACGAAAACTAAAGCCTTGATGATGAAATGAAATGTATGCTTTGCTGTTGAGATCCTTGTTGGGTGGATTTCAGAAAACTTTGTTGATGTTTCTCATTTTTACTTTATTAAATGTTATTTTTTGCTAATTTCTTCCCCTCCACCCATGCTTCATGATTCAAAACTGAGTCAAGCTTCATCAGCCCAATAAATTAACTATGTTATTTTAACTTTTCTTTTTCTGCTCTCAGTTTATCCATTGAACAGCAGCTGATAAAACAAGGAGGATAGAAACCTCACCAGCAGCTTCTTTCATTCCTTTCTGTTTTCTCTGATTCACAGCTCAGATCTGAACTGAAACCTGGAAACACAGACAGACAAAAACCAGAATCTTTCATAGAAATCCTCCTTCAGAGCTCTTCTTGGACATGGACCACACCCTGATGGTTCTTCTGCTGTGTTTCTGGAGCTCAGGTAAGACCAGGAAGCTGATCAGATCAGAGCTCCACCTGCTTGGATCTGAAATGCTTTAAATCTTTTGAAGGTTTTCTTTTGCTAATCAACTATATGAGCATCTAAACAGCAACAACCTGTTTGAAGAATTTCAGTCAGGTTTTAGAGCTCATCATAGCACTGAAACAGCACTGGTAAAAGTTACTAATAATATTCTAATGGCCTCAGATAATGGATTTATGACGGTTCTGGTCTTGTTAGATCTCAGTGCTGCTTTTGACACAGTTGATCATAATATTCTCTTAGAAAGGCTTCAACATGTTGTAGGGATAAAGGGAACAGCACTAGGCTGGTTTACATCATATCTGTCCAACAGATTCTAGTTTGTTCATGTCAATGATAAATCATCTTCACACTCAAGGGTTACTTGTGGAGTACCACAGGGTTCTGTGCTTGGACCGATTCTCTTCACTATATATATGCTTCCAATTGTTAAAATAATTAGACGACATAGAATGAATTTCCACAGTTATAATGATGATACACAATTATATTTATCCATAAAACCTGATGAAACCAATCAGTTAGGTAGATTACAAGCATGAAGACATAAAAACCTGGATCACTCTGAATTTTCTACTTTTAAATTCAGTAAAGACAGAAGTTATTGTCTTTGGACCAGAACCTTTAAAAAGGAAACTGTTAAATCAATCACTTCATCTGGGTGGCATTAATTTGGCCTCTGGTAATAATGTAAATAACCTCGGTGTAATTTTTGACCAAGACATGACATTTAAATCCCATATTAAACAGGTTTCTAATATTTCTTTCTTTCACCTTTGGAATATTGCTAAAATTAGAAACATCCTGTCCAGGAGTGATGCAGAGAAACTAGTCCATGCATTTGTTACTTCAAGGCTGGACTACTGTAATTCCTTATTATCAGGAAGTCCACAAAATACAATCAAAAGCCTTCAGTTGATCCAAAATGCTGCAGCAAGAGTTCTGATGAATATTAAAAAGAGAGATCACATTTCTCCTGTTTTGGCTTCTCTCCATTGGCTCCCTGTTAAATCCAGAATAGAGTTTAAGATCCTCCTCCTTACGTATAAAGCCCTTAATAATCAGCTCCATCGTACATCAGAGATCTGATTGTTCCATATGTTCCTAACAGAGAACTTTGTTCTCAGAATGCAGGTCTACTGGTAGTTCCTAGGATTTCTAAAAGTAGAATAGGAGGCAGATCTTTTAGTTATCAGGCTCCTCTCCTATGGAACCAGCTCCCAGTTTTAGTCCATGAGGCAGATACTCTGTTTTTAAGACTAGGCTTAAAACCTTCCTTTTTGATAAAGCTTATAGTTAGAGTGGCATAGGTTATCCTGAGTTATTTTTGTAGTTATGCTGCTATAGGTTTAGACTGTTGGAGGACAGACTGACCACTTTACTTCTCTATTCTACTTTTCTCTTCTACTACTCTTACGATATACTTTTTTCTCCTGTTGTTGCAATTGTTAATCCAGTTTTCTCTCAGTATTTTCCTCCCCATAGAAGCTCCACATGGTCTGGTACCCTGCTCAGCTATAATGCCCCCTGCTGGATGGGGAACATCGGTCCAGATGATGCTCAAACTGAACGAGCATCCTCCATGCCGTCTCTTCTCTGTCTTCTCAGACTTCTGCCAGAGGTTTCTTCCTGTTAAAAGGGAGTTTTTCCTCTCCACTGTCGCTACATGCTTGCTCAGTATGAGGGATTGCTGAGGAATTGCTGTGGTTGGAGTCTGCATGATCCGGGCACAACCTCATGTCTATGACTCATTGCAATCTGCTGGGATTCCTTACATAGAAAACTTTTAACTGATTGGAATGTTTGTGTAATTGTGTTGAAATTACTTTTGTTGTAAAGTGCCTTGAGATTACATTTGTTGTGAATTGGCGCTATATAAATAAAAAAGAATTGAATTGAAAATTTTCTAAAACAACAGAAAATCCAGATTTATCATAAAGACTGGCAATAAAAAATGGTTTTCTTAACCTTTTAGACACTTTTTACACTCATACATGTAGAAAATATGATCTTGGCATTTTTTCATTGTTCACAGTAATTTTATACATAGTTAAGAAATATTTTTCAGCTTTTAATGTTCATTTAGTTGTCCTGTGTTTCCCGTTTGATCCTTTTTTGACTTTAATTACACAAATAAACTAAAAAATGTTCTATTTCTACCTATATTAGGGCTCTCTTACCGGGTTCTTTCCTTTTTCGCTGCTCCCTTTAAGTCTAACATTAACACTTACCCTTACGCTACCTTAACCACCTCTAGTCACACCATACAGTAACAGTAACCCTTAAACCGCCTCATAAGGCTGTGGTCCCCACAGATGACTGTATAACACACAGTCCTGAGAAAATGACATAAACAAGTATACACACACACATTTTTATTTTTATTCTGTTTTTTATTTCTAATTATTAGTCAGAACTTTATGCCTAACTTTCAGTATAAAATAATCAATCAGACCTGCTTTTTTTCAGTTTCTCTCTCTTTTGTAATTGAATAAAAAAAATTGTAACTTTAAATTACTTTACAGAAATGCAACTTTGCTTTTTTATTGCCTTGGATATTGCAGAATCAAGTGCTCCCCCTGGTAAATTAGTCTAGTCATCACACCTAAAACCATTAAAAAAAAAAAAAAATTTGAAGGCATAGCCATAAGTTATTTATGGGAAATAATGAGGTGCGTTGCGCTTAAATGTAGCGAGATATGAGAGATTACTGGACTCAAGTCCAGGATAGTGTTTTCAGAATTGATGTATTTGAACCCAAATAACAAGTTTAGAGAATCTCTGTCCCCTCCTCTGGAACCATTGTCTATCTGACCAGACCCAGGTGATTTAAGATGCTTGATAGTATAATAAAAATATATTTACATAGAAATGTTTGATGTTGCTGATGTGATTTGATTCATCAGGGGTTTATGAAATGTTAGGATGTCAGTAAAAATACAAAAGATGTGCTGATGAGTGTTGGCATATACCTAAATCTCCTATTTAATGTACAAGAGTCAGTATCAAAGAGTTTAAAATATTTCTGGTCAAACTGAATCTAAAAGCGTTAGTGGACCTTTAGGAAGGATCGACTGAAGCCTTCAGACGGATCATGAGGGAGGAGTCAGCTCAGTGTTAGAGCAGACGTTCATCTGGATCCCTTTATTAAACTAGACGGTGGTAAGAAGATGAGAAGATGTGGTGGATCTGGATGATGAGAAGGTGCTTCCTGCTAAAATAAAGTGTAATGAAGGATTTATCAGAGCTGACATGGAAACAGTAAAGAAACATCTCACTGTGGTTCAGATCATGATCCTCTGATCCTCTCTGTCCCAGGTGTTCATGGAGAAAAAATCCACATCCTCCAAGGTTTGTTCAGTTCTAGACTTCGGTTCAGAATGAAATATAGTTTGTTCAACTGTGAACATGAATCTTCTGTTTTTGTTCAGAGTCCTTCAGGTTGGAGAGAGGAACCAGCCGCTGTGATGGTTACGTGGAGTTGAAGCTTGAAGAATGGAGAGAAGTTACTGTAGAGGATTTTCAGAGTAAATGGAGAATAGCACAATTTCTCTGCAGGCAGCTGGATTGTGGCTCTCCTACTCATTTTGTTGCACTTGGTTCAATTGACCCCCGTGTAGTATGGGAGATAAACTTAGAGTGTATTCGATCTGGATTTGCTCTCAAGGACTGTGCAAAAACAAAGCACTCAAATCGCTGTATATGGCTCAGCTGCTCAGGTAAGTTTGTCACTAACATCCGGTTCAATGATGGTTTGTCTGAGATGCTGAGTTATGTGGAGTTATTATGTGAGTTATTTTAATCCAGTTTTAACATCAAATAAGATCTGACCAGCTCTTCTTGTCCTGTAACATCAGTAAGAAATGGAACCACTCTGCTTCTTCATACTGCTGTGTGTCTCCTCCTGAGGTAGACCAGTAGGCCAGCCAATCCACCTCCTGTTTGGATCAGACCAATCAAAGTTTCACAGTTTGCTTTAATATTAGCAAGAACTGGTCTTCCTACAGAATAATTAGTCTAACAGCCTGAAACAAATAAGAGCTTGACCATGAAGGCAAATATCCTAACAGACCAGAAATACCTGTGGTTTGTTTCCACAGTCTCTAAGGTTACAGTGTTACCTGTAAGACAGAGAGTCTGTCTGACATCTGATGTGGTCAGGAGTTCAGTGATCTGTTAAAGTTCATCAGACCAAACACAGCATCATGACTGATGATTCTCCAAACAGCAGAAACCATTTAAGCAGAACATAGTGGATAAAATATTCTCTCTTTCTCTGCAGACTCTGTCAGGTTGGTGAATGGGAGCAGTCTGTGTTCAGGCAGACTGGAGGTGAATCTCCTCCAGTCTGACCATAGTTGGTCCTCAGTGTGTGAAGCTGACTTTAACCAGCAGGGGGCAGAGGTGGTCTGTAGAGAGCTCGGCTGTGGGTCTCCTTCAGTCCTCCAGGGGGGGCTCTATGGAGAAGTGGAGGTTCCAACATGGACTTCACAGTTTCATTGTAAAGGAACTGAGTCGTTTCTCCTGGACTGTAGAAGGTCAGACTCAGTTAGAAACACCTGCTCAACTGGCAAAGCTGTTGGACTCACCTGCTCAGGTAGAGGAGGAGCTGCAGATGTGATTGGTTTATTTTCTGTTCCATGTTTTGTTGATAACTTTCTGCTTTCTGTTCAGAACCTTTAAGGTTGGTAGGAGGAGACACTCAGTGTGACGGTAAACTGGAGATTATACGACATGGTGTATGGCGACCAGCGGTTAGTTCTAACTTGACCGTGGAGGAGAGAGATATTCTCTGTAAATGGCTGGGCTGTGGCTCTGCTGTTTCATCGGAAATACATAAGGAGTCATCTGAGAAAAGAATGTGGAGAATCCCAGATAAATGCTTTCAGCCTGGATCTGCTTTTAGAGAATGTGATCTGGAATATGATGAACTGGACGAAAGTCTGAGACTCAAATGTTCAGGTGAGTCAGACAGAGAGACTACTCCACTAACTGGGTCAGAGGCCATCTATCCATCCATCCATCCATCCATCCATCCATCCATCTATCCATCTATCCATCCATCCATCCATCCATCCATCCATCCGGACATTCACATATGAGCAAAAAACACATTTAAATAATTTATTTATATCATATTATATATATAATTACATAATATCCCCTAATAAGAATCTACCTTCGAGGACAGATTTCTTTCACCATTTTGGTTCAGATGCTCCATCCTGACACAACACGGTTCTGATTCTACCTTTGACAGACTTTGGACTCTTCCCACTTCAATTTATCTCAACATTATTTGTTCCTGAGGGGAAAATGGTTTTAAAATCAGTTAACAATCAATACATAAAAAAAAGCAGAAAAATGTAATTATTCCTCTTTTATTTTGGAAAAGATCAATCATCCCAGTCTGCCAGTACGAAGGTACTGGTTCCAGCATCCACAGCAGGGGTGGCCAACCCAGTCCTCCTTAGATGCTCTGCTGCGTGTTTTAGAAGATTCTCTGAACACAACTGAATGGTTCTTTATGAGCCCTCTAAAGAATTTGATGATTTACCAAGGAGGTAATTCAGTCATTAATTCAGCTGAGTGTGAGCAGGGACACAGCTAAAATATGCAGAATTCTTTTCTTGGGGACTGGAGTTGGACATCTTGCTTTACCCAATGCTGTATTCTATTATAAACGTATTATTGGTATGAGTAGGTTAATATCAGAAATTGTAGCTGTGCTCTGTGCAACGGTACCATGAAGAACAGATTAACTCCTGTAAAACAGGAGAGAAACGAGAAGACAGCGTGTCAGGTTACATTACAATGAATTCCAGTTACACATTCTGTGTCTTTTAACATTACAATAAATTTCAATGTCCATGTCAATACAGCATCCATCATAACATAAATCCCTCAGCACCAGCAGTAATTCTACTTACTCTTCATGCTTGTCTTGTTACACAATCTATCAGAAGCCAACATAAAACAAAGGTGAAATTCACCAGCTAATTTTACAATACTTAGAAACCTTCTATTCACAGTATTTATCTGTGTCACATTAATACAGTACTGCAAATCATGCTCAAAACTAGTAAAATACTCCAAACCTCGTTTTAAACCGTAATCCTTCTTATTTAAGTCCATTGAGCAGAAACATTTTTAGCCGATGGTGGGAAATTAACATTTTAAACTTATAAAATATCTTTGTGACCACGTGTGCATGAGAAGGTGTGTATGTTGAGCTGAGTTGCTCTCTAACATAACGTGTACATCATCAGAACACAGCATCTCGGACGGATTTTACCCTACAGTTTAAACTCAGTACAAACAGCTTCAAAATGAACTCTATTAGCAATAACTTCACTAGAGCGGTCCACTCATGTCCGAAACACATTTCTGCATGGCTAAATTCCAGCTCTGAGGTGTTTTGTACATTTACTCACCTGTAAAACAGGAGAGAAACGAGGAGACAGCGTGTCATGTTCGAGCTTTCTGCAGTAATATGGAACTCAAGTCTCGCACAGCTAAACCGGTTATTCGACCCTGCCCCCTGCTGGCCCGAAGCAAGGATTACAGGATTTGCTTTGAAAAAGGAAAATTACATTAAAGTGAAAACCCTTGGGATACCCTTTAAAAAAAAATACAGTTATTTGCATCCAACTAGAAACCCATAGTTCTGAATATTTTTTTATTTTTTAAATACAACACTTTTGTGGTCGTCACACACTCCCCGGCAAAAAGAAATGGGTCCCACCATTTTCTGCTCAACTTTTCTTAACTAAAACTCTTAACTTTCTAACAGGCGACAGGGACTGTTAATGTGTACGGTGTAAATGTTGTGTTGTAAGGCATGTATGTAAATAGTGGGCAAAGGGTAGGGTAGGCATTAAGGGGATATGTTGCTGTTGGATAGGAGGTAAGTGAGTGCAGGGATTGGATAGTATTAGGTACAGAATCAGCAAGTGATTGTAAGTGTGTATTCGCCCTACTAACTGTGGCTTGAGTTGTGAGTGTGGGCTGACCAAAGTTATCGTATGTAAAAATCTGTCTAGGTCGTCGATTCCGGCTTGACCTCCTGACCTGGTTCTGCTGGTACCCTCAACCAATAATGTTGTCCCTCTGAGTCATCATCCGAATCGGAGTCCAAATCTGTTCCATCCTGAAGAACCGCACTTTCTGGGACACTGGAACACTGGGTCTGGTGTTTACTTCCCAGTGTCCTCTTTGTAGGGGTATCATGGCATGGAGGAGCTTCAACTGGAAGGTCATTCACCAACAGTAGCAGATTACGGTGTAGTGTCCTTGTCTTCTTCCTGTCCCCAGACTCAGGGTACACCACGTACACTGGGTTATCAGCAAACTGTTCTTTAATAATGTAGATGGACTTCTCCCAGTACGACCGCAGTTTTCCTGGTCCACCACGCTCACTGAGGTTCCTGACCAAGACTCTATCGCCAGGCCGTAGCACCACTCCTCTAGCTTTCCTGTCCTAAAGCACTTTGCCCTTGGCACTGGCCTGTTCACTATTTTCATTGGCGATTCGATAGGCTTCAGACATCTGTTTTGCCCATTTCTTCACATATCCCTTCGGCGAGTCAGGCCCGGTGTCTTCAACCAACCCGAATAGTAAATCAATGGGAAGGCGAGGATAACGGCCATAAAGAAAAAAAAAAAGGTGAGAAGCCTGTTGACTCGTGCCGAGTACAGTTGTACGCATGTACAACCTGTGGGATTTTGGTCTTTCCATCGTTCCTTTTCTTTCTCTGACAATGTCCTTAACATTTGGAGTAACGTCCGATTAAACCGCTTCACAAGGTATCCCTGGGGATGGTATGGTGTTGTCCTCAAAGGACGAATACCTGACAGCTGCTGGAGTGTACGAAACAGGTCATTCTCAAATTCACGGCCTTGGTCGTGGTGCAGCTTTGATGGATATCCAAAGCGGAGGACAAAATCATTAAAGATGCGCTCAGCTGCCGTCTTCCCACTCTTGTTCTTTGTTGGATAAGCTTGAGCGAATCTTATAAAGTGATTATTGTAATTGGATTTCAATAATCCAGGTTGCCTGGAACTGGTTGGGAGACGTATCGCGTTGGTAAGACGTATCGCGTCATTTCCTGTTTTGTGACTAACTCGTTTGTAGCAAGTCGGTGTTTCTCTCTCTCTTGAAATGATCTAACTTTCTCTGTCAATAAGTTTTTTCTGAGTTGCTTTAACACACAAACACATTAAAACGTTAATTTTCTTCACGGTTTGGGACTCTTTAAGCGTTTCACTGTTTTTTTTTTTGGGCTTGGTAAGGTACCGCTTGGTTAGCTTAGCTTCATGGCTAGCATGGCTTCGGCAGCTTTCTCTCTTCTCCCTCCCTCTCTCTCTACACCTCCTCCTCTTTCCTGCTCTCTCTGTCAGATGTTTAGTTACTCCTCCGCCTCATTTAGTGAAGTTGGTAGGTGTAATAAGTGCAGCATTTTTGTAGCTTTGGAGGCGAGGGTTTCTGAGCTAGAGGCCCGGCTCCGCGCTGTAGAACAGCCAGGCCCAGCAGTAGCTAGCGCGGAGTCAACTAGGACAGGACCTAGCCGTCCTCCAACAGCTCCCGTGCAGCCGGGACCTCAGGCGAGCTGGGTGACTGTTCGTAGAAAGACTAGCACCAGACCCCAGTCCGCGGCCAACCTCCAGCCCCTTTCTCTGAACAATAGGTTCGCCCCGCTCAGCGACTCACCCGCCGAGCAGGAGAGGCCGATTCTTGTAATTGGCAGCTCCATAGTTAGGAATGTGGCTCCAGAGACACGACAGACCACCGTCAAATGCCTTCCAGGGGCCAGGGCTGCGGACATTAGGTCCCATCTGAAGCTTTTGGCCAAGGACAAACGGCGGTATAGCAGGATCGTTATCCATGTTGGTGGCAACGACACCCGGCGACGGCAGTCGGAGGTCACTAAAATTAGCGTAGCTTCGGTGTGTAGGGCTGCCAAAAAGATGTCTGACTCTGTAATTTTTTCTGGTCCCATGCCTGATCGTACTAGCGATGACATGTACAGCCGTATGCTTTCGTTCCACCTTTGGTTGTCAAGGTGGTGTCCAGAAAACGATGTGGGCTACATTGATAACTGGGGGGCCTTCTGGGGAAAACCTGGACTGTTACGTAGAGACGGCATCCATCCCACCAAGGACGGAGCTTCGCTTCTTTCCAGGAAAATTGATAGGGTTATCTCTAGTTCCCCAAAGCCGTGACAACCCAGAGTCCAGCTCAGGGAACCCAGAGTCGAGCTCAGGGAACCCAGAGTCCAGATCAGGGAACCCAGAGTCCAGGTCAAGGAACAGGGACTGCCACCCACCCACTACCCTATAGAGATAGTTTCCCGTCCACTACCCAAAACTAATGAATTAAAAGTTAATGCTACTAGAGCAAAGTATAAAAATCTCATAAAGATAAATAAAACTCGGACTGAACATAAAAACAAATCAATTAAATTTGGTTTACTAAACATAAGATCTCTCCCCTCAAAAACACTCTTGGTAAATGACTTAATTTGTGAAAATAATATTGATTTGTTTTGTCTTGCAGAGACATGGTTGCAGGAAGAGGACCATGTCACAATAAATGAGTCAACTCCCCCTAGCTACTTAAACTTTAGTGTCCCTCGAAGTAATGGTCGAGGAGGTGGAGTAGCAACTATCTTTCATTCCGATTTACTAATTAATCTCCAAAAAAATAATAGTTACAGTTCCTTTGAGCATCTAGTTTTTAGCTTTCCTCATACACATAACAAAGCAGTAAAGCCACTTTTTTTTGTGGTCTTATATCGTCCACCAGGACCTTATTCTCAATTTTTAGATCAGATTTCAGATTTTCTATCTGACTTAGTTTTAAACACTGATAAAGTCATTATAGTCGGAGACTTCAATATTCATGTTGATAATGAAAGTGATAGTCTAAATACAGTTTTTAACACTATCCTAGACTCAATAGGCTTTACTCAAAATGTGCAGGGACCAACACATTCTTGTCACCACACTTTAGATCTTGTGCTGACTTATGGCATTGACTGTGAAGAAATAACAGTCTTTCCACATAACCCTATCCTGTCATTTCCTTATCACTTTTAAACTTACTCTAATGGATCATATCAAACCTGAAAGAAAACTTCATTATACCAGAACGTTATCAGACAACGCTGTAGCAAATTTTAAAGAAGCTCTTCCAACTTTAATTTCCTCAGTTTATAAATGCAGAACAGAAAACAGTGATTTAACTCGTGACCCCTCACAACTTGACATTTTAGTTCATAGCGTTAATTTCTCCCTGCGTCGGGCAATAGACAAAGTTGCCCCCTTGAAAAGGAAGGTGGCTAGCCATAGAAGATTAGCTCCCTGGTTTAATTTAGAGCTACGTACCGTAAAGCAGAATGTTAGAAAACTAGAGAGAAAATGGCGCTCCACTCATTCACAGGATTCCTATTTAGTGTGGAAAAATAGTCTATTGCTATATAAAAAAGAGCCTTCACACAGCTAGAACAGCATATTATTCATCTTTAATCGAGGAGAATAAAAATAATCCTAGGTTTCTTTTTAATACAGTTGCCAAACTCACACAGGATCATAGCTCTATCGAGCCAACCATTCCCCAAGCTCTAAGCAGTGAAGACTTCATGCAATTCTTTATAAATAAAATAGACTCCATAAAGAATAAGATAATTGGGATCCTTCCCAATATGCTTACTTCCTCCTTAGTTAATGAGGCAGCCTCAAAAATGGTTGAACCTAATATATGCTTAAACTGCTTTAATGCAGCCAAACTTTGGGATGTACTAAAATTATTAAACTTCATCTAAACCTTCAACTTGCGTTTTAGACCCAATCCCAACTAAACTCTTAAAAGAAGTTTTCCCTCTGATCGCTGCTCCAATTTTAAATATAATGAATCTATCCTCAGTCAATGGATATGTACCACAGGAGTTTAAGATTGCTGTAATTAAACCTCTACTTAAGAAACCCTCTCTTGATCAAAACGACTTAATTAACTATAGACCGATATCTAATCTTCCCTTCTTATCTAAAATTCTTGTGAAAATAGTTGCACACCAGATATGTGAGCATTTAAACAATAATGAGCTGTTTGAGAAGTTTCAGTCAGGCTTTAGAGCTCATCACAGCACTGAAACAGCTCTGGTGAAGGTTACTAATGATATTCTCATAGCCTCAGACAACGGACTGGTGACCATTCTGGTCCTGTTAGATCTCAGTGCTGCCTTTGACACTGTTGATCACAATATTCTCATAGAAAGGCTTCAATGTGTCGGTATAATAGGAACAGCCCTAGGCTGGTTTAAATCTTATTTGTCTAACAGATTTCAGTTTGTTCAAGTAAATGATAAACCCTCCTCAACCTCAAAAGTTACTTGCGGAGTACCACAGGGTTCAGTCCTTGGGCCGATTCTTTTTACTATATACATGCTTCCTATTGGTAAAATAATTAGGCAGCATGGGATAAATTTCCATAGTTACGCAGATGATACACAGCTATATCTATCCATAAATCCTGATGAATCCAATCAGTTAAGTAGACTACAGGCATGTCTGGAAGACATAAAAACTTGGATGACTCTAAACTTCTTGCTTCTAAATTCTGATAAAACAGAAGTTGTCGTCTTTGGACCAGAAGCTCTGAAAAAGAAAATACTTAGTCAGCCCCTTCACCTGGACGGCATTAAATTAGCCTCCAGTAATAAAGCAAAGAACCTCGGTGTTATTTTTGACCAAGATATGTCATTTAGATCTCACATTAAAGAAGTCTCTAGGATTTCCTTTTTTCACCTTAGGAATATTACAAAAATTAGAACCATCCTGTCCAGGAGTGATGCTGAAAAACTAGTCCATGCCTTTGTTACTTCAAGACTGGATTACTGTAACTCTTTATTATCAGGTAGTCCACAGAATACAATTAAAATTCTTCAGTTAGTTCAAAATGCTGCTGCTAGGATTCTGATGAATATTAAAAGAAGAGATCACATTTCCCCTGTTTTAGCTTCTCTTCACTGGCTCCCAGTAAAATCTAGAATAGAATTCAAGATCCTCCTTCTGACATATAACGCTCTTAATAATCAAGCTCCATCATACATAAGAGACCTGATTGTTCCACATGTTCCCAACAGAGACCTTCGCTCTCAGACTGCAGGTTTACTGGTAGTTCCTAGGATTTCTAAAAGTAGAATGGGTGGCAGATCTTTCAGCTATCAGGCTCCCCTCCTATGGAACCGGCTCCCAGGGTTGGTTCGTGAAGTAGACAATTTGTCTATCTTTAAAACTAGGCTAAAAACTTTCCTCTTTGACAAAGCTTACAGTTAGAGATATGTTTATAGGTAGTTAGAGTCAGGTCAGACAGGTAGATAGGAAGAGACAGGTTATTGTTAGTAGTCAGGCAGAGTGTCAAAAGTTAGGAAGAGATAGGAAGAGGTAGAGTAGTAAGGTAGAGATAGATTAATTGTAAGCCAGTTGCGCTGAGTGTAAGATCCGGAAGCGGTCCGCGGCTTACCGCCGCGGAAGAAATGCGGCCCACCGGGGGCCGCCAGCGACGGAGAGAGGGTCCCTCAAGGGGATCTTCCCGCACAGTGCGGCCGCCATTACCTGCGCCGGCTTGAATCCCCCGGGCAGACTGTGCGGACCCCACCCATTTATTCCTTAAGTTTCTCGCCCTCTTCAACTCTGTCCTCTCAGTTCTGTCAATTTTTCCTTAAGATAGTTTCGACTATCGGTCTCGTGCCGGTATTTAGCCTTAGATGGAGTTTACCACCCACTTTGGGCTGCATTCTCAAACAACCCGACTCCGAGAAGACCCCGGCATGACGGGGGCTGTTACCGGCCCTACACCGTCCACGGGTCAGGAGGACTCAGACAGAGTGTTGGTAGCCAGGTCTCCTAGTAGACAGGTTAATGTTAGTAGCTATGCTGCTTTAGGCTAGGCTGTTGGAGTGTGGCATGGTACAAAACGAGGGCCTGGGCAGGATTTGATCCCACGACTCCCAGGTGAAAGTCATTTGCGCTAACCAGTCAGCCAAAGGGAATCCCTGTGGCCAAGCAGCCGGGGCACGTGATCTATCGGAGCCACAGTGACAGGACCTCCACACTGTCACATCTCTCCCCCTCTTATCACAAGCACGTCCTTGTGCTTCCGTGCAGGGTGCCACCAATTTCGAATCCATGGACTTATTACCAGTCTCACATGGATCCTGCCAGCAACACCAAATGTGGCATGGTACACAACGAGGGCCTGGGCAGGATTTGATCCCACGACTCCCAGGTGAACGTCATGTGCGCTAACCAGTCAGCCAAAGGGAATCCCTGTGGCCAAGCAGCCCGGGCACGTGATCTATCGGAGCCACAGTGACAGGACCTCCACACTGTCACAGGAGGACATTATTAGGGTCTGTTCCTACTTTCTCTCCTGCAACGTCCTGCAACAAACTTCTGCATCAGTTCTATTGCTCTTTCTGTGTCTCTGTTATGTATTCTCCAAGCCACAGACGGTCGCGGCAGATAACCGCTTGTGCTGAGCCTGGTTCTGCCGGAGGTTTCTTCCTGTTAAAAGGGAGTTTTTCCTTCCCACTGTCGCTTCATGCTTGCTCAGTATGAGGGATTGCTGAGAATTCCACGACGCAATCTTCTGTGGTTCTGTAATTTCTACACTAAACATTGTATTGTAAAAACTCTTTTTGTAAAGTGCCTTGAGATGACATCTGTTGTGAAATGGCGCTATATAAATAAACTGAATTGAATTGAATTGATCGACGACCACAAGAATATATTCATAGCCACCACGGCTGGTCTCCAGGTGTAAATAATCGATACACACCAACTCTAGTGGTGAGCTTGATGTGATACTACCCATCGGGGCGCGAACATGGGTCACTGGCTTCTTTGATTTTATACATGGACATCTCTTGGTGATATGGTTTTCAATCTCTCTGCCCATAAAAGGCCAATAGAACTTCTCTCTGGCAAGATTGAGAACCCTTTCTTTGCCAACATGAGCCATTTCGTTATGGAGCTTCTTCAGGACAAGATCTTTGTACTTGACAGGGAGCAAAAACTGTTTCCTGTCATTAGCACACCTGTACAGGAGACCATTCTCCAAGACTAGCTTTCCCCATTCATGGAATAGTCTTCTGGTTGATCCATTAACAGCTTTCCGTATCTCGTCAGTTAAAGGTTTACCAGCTTCTTTTAACTTGATCACTTAACCGATGGCTTCATCTGCACGCTGTACTTCCCAAAGTTCATCACGGCTAATTGCATTTAAGTGATCGAAGGAGAGGGACGAGTCAGCTTGGGAGGAGATGTTAAGAGCCTCCACCCAGGCTAAATCTTTCTGTTTGGCTACTTTACTTCCATCCCATACCGCACGTATCACCTCTTCGGTACACTCCTTGGTACAGGACTCAGCATAACCCTCAATATCTAACGGGAGACGCGACAACGTATCAGCATCGATTTTAGTCTTTCCTGGTCTGTATTTTATATCGAATCTGAAATCGGAAAGTTCCCCAACCCACCGATGACCTACCGCATTTAACTTTGCCGTAGTCATAACGTAGGTCAGCGGATTGTTGTCTGTATATACTGTGAAGTGGGGTGCATAAAATAAGTAATCTCTAAACTTTTCACACACGGGCCACTTCAGAGCGGGGAACTCTAGTTTTCCACTATGTAGATGGTAGTTTTGCTCGGCTGCAGTTAAAGTCCTAGACCCGTACCCGACAACTCTCAACCTGCCATCCTGGTCTTGATAAAGAATCGCCCCTAGACCCTGGTCTGATGCATCGGTATGTAATACGAAAGGTAAGTCGAAGTCAGGGTATGCTAATATGGGAGGGCTAACAAGGAGAGACACGAGTCGGTCAAGGGCTTGCTGATAATCGGTGGACCACTATACAGGTCTTCTAGATGGTAGTTCTGGACCTTTTTTTCTTCCATGCCCTGAAGCTGCTTGTTCTGGCTTGACTTGTAGTAGCTCATAAATGGGCTTTGCTATTCTTGAAAAGTCCTGAATGTAGGAACGGTAATAGCCCAGGAATCCAGTGAGTTTTCTCACATCTCCAACTGTCTGTGGGGTCCTGCTGGCCAACGACCGCACTGCATCCAGGTCCTTGGGATCGATCCTCACTCCTTGGGCTCCAAGATACGGGAGGCAACAATCATCTCTCAGGGGACCCAGGATTTCTTCCATACTCCGCTGAAAGGCTGCGGGGGCATTAGAAAGACCAAATGGGATACGAATCCATTCATACAGCCCCCAGGGAGTGATGAAAGCAGTGAGGTGCTGTGAGTCTTTGATGATAAAACCTTGATGATATGCCTTTCCTTGGTCGAGGATACTGAACCAGGAATAACCACCGGTTGTCCATCAGGTCCCGTATCCTAGGTAAAGGATGTCAATGTGGGATGGTTTTCTGATTCAAAAGACGATAATCTATACAGAGGCGGAGTGTACCATCTTTCTTTCGTACGCAGACCACTGGTGCAGCATAAGAGCACTTTGATTTGACAATCCAGCCTTTCATAAGTAGATCTTGTACATACTCCTTCACCTCTTTGAACAATGGTTTTGGGACTGAAGAGTAGGCTTGCTGCACCGGGATCTCGTCTTTGAGGGTGATCGACACCTGTAAGCTATGAATACATCCAATGTCATGACTGTCTCGTGCAAAAACAGCTGATTCTTCCAACAGCATTTTCTTGACTTTCACTTGTTCCTCGTCACTGAGGCTGCTGAGGTCCACAGGAGGCTGCCACAAGGCTGAAGCAGTATTTGTAGGTGGTGCTGTTGTTGCGTTAACCTCTACTGCCATAGACCTAGAACTCTCTAGTGGATCGGCCTCAATCACCCTAGTCACAGTCTGGATACTACCAAGGGCTGTCTTCCTTGGTATGGTTATAGAATGTTTAGTGCTGTTTTTCACAGGTACGATAACATAAGGTCTCTTTGTAGTCTGTATCTCTAGTAGGCCCTCCTCAATCTCAAGATCTGTGAGGTAAACATAGTTTCCATCAGGTTCAAACAAGAGAAGAGGGTCTGACTGGTCTACGGCAGCTGGGATTTGACACTTAACCCAGACGACCTGTCTGGCTGGGACTACAGTGTCATAATTACCGGTCCTTAACTGTTTCTGCTGCATGGAGGGTTTGTCAGTCTTAATCAAATCCACCAGAAGCTCTACTTTATCAGCAGGGATCAATATTGCTTCAGAAAGGAGTTTGGTGAGGGCTGGTATAAATTCTGCTGTCCGATCCTGGATCACCTCCTCTAGTACATTAAATCCAAGAAGTGGCTGTGAGAGAGGAATGCTACAGATGAGGAAAGGCACCATAATAGACTGACTAAGAGCCCCATTACCACTGAAGCTAACGGCGATGGAGACCCAACCGTCAAAAGGGAGGATTTCCCCATTCACAGCATGTACTTTGAGTTCTTCTTTCTCATCAAATATTTCACTGAGTAGTCTGACGGGTACGTCAGGCAAATACTTTTCTTTCCAACTTTTATTGATCATGCTCACCTGAGCTCCCCTGTCTAGTAAGGCATTGACATGCCATTCATGTCACATCTCGCAAGAGCTTTGGCTCCTATAAACTTGGCCAAATGTTTACTTGTTTGGGTGGGTAGGGAAAGGGGAAACTGGGAATTGTCTTGTTCATGGTTTTCTTCTGGTCTCTGACAAACTAATCTTGTCTCTGTATGTCACTCAGAGCCCCATACATCACGCTCAATACTGTGGGACTGACCATAAAGCCCGGTCACTGCTTGTCCCGTGGCAGGGACCGGCTCCAGTTTTCCGAACGCTTGGGCTTCTTTAAACAGCCCACTGCTTTGTGGCCATCCTCTCCACAGTGAAAACAATGTGTACAGAATGGGCGACTCTGTTCGAGGCAATTAGCACAGCCGTGTGATCTGGTTTTCTATTGATCCACTTTGGCTTGGCAATGATGGCAAGGTTCTGGATTTTGAATCTGCTGTGGCCGTTGTAGCAATTAAACTTTTTTCATCAACTCCTCTACTTTCTCAGTCAACTGTTGGAGTGCATCCGTCTTTGGCTGTTTATCGGGAGCATCTTTTTTTGTGCTACTGCCTTGTACTGCTGTGACTTCGACCTCTGTGCTATGCACGCTTACCGGTTTCTGCTTCACAACTGACCCTAACCGTCTCTGTCTCACATTCTCAGTGTTTGTGATCTTCATCATCTGTTTTAGGATCGTCTCGTCAGACACACTGCTATCTGAGAGAAATGGTTTGAGTTCTCGACGTATGTCATCATGTTTATGGCCGAGGCCCTGATATACAGAGTGAAGGAAGATGTCATGAACTGTGTTTGCGTTGTATTTCACTTCTGTGTCAGCGTACTTTGAAGCAAACAGGATCTTTTGCTTGAGACCTATTACATGGTACGAAAACTGCTGTGGGGTTTCACCATCAGTTTGCTTTGTGCACATAAGCTCTTGAAAAAGCTCTGTGTTGCTCCGCCCACCTAAATGGGATTGTAGAAAGTGTTTTATTTCGTCTATGGTCAAATCATCCTTGTGCATTAGCATGTCTTTGAAGTTTCCTGGTTTAATGACCCTGAGAACGCCCCTCAGTATTTCGGTCTCACTGAATCGTTCTTTAACACCCTCATCAATTTGTCTACATATGTTATTATAACTTAAATCTGAGCTCTGGTCACCGATCTGTCCACCTTGGATCTTGAACTCACGACGAAGCAGTGAAAGGTCTCGGAGGGGGACGGCTCGGTCATGTCTTCCCTGTAAGTGTTGTTCAGGTGTGTGAGTATTGTTATATTGTAGTGTAGATTGTACTGGAGTAAATGTAAGTGAAGGTGGTGATGTAGGGTTGTTTATGTATTGTAAGACTTTGTTGCTAAGCTCAGCGTAGCTAGAAAGCATTCCCCGTAACTCTGTGTCATTGTTCTGCATGCTTGTGACATCTACATGTGTGAGTTGGGGATTAGTGATTGGCGGAGGTGTCGCTATGCTAACCGTAGCTGTGTGAGTTATGTTCGTATTAAGGCCACTAGCTGTTGAGTTATCAGTTGGCTTGTTATTAGCAGTTATCTCTGGCTGACCTTCTGTCATGTTCTCTACACCTGTTTTAGGTTGTGCGTTCCGAGTCTGGATGACATTATTCACAATGTCATTAAACTCTAGCAATACCGCCATACCTGAATCCTCAGATTCCACCAGAGTGTCACTGTTTAGAAAAGCTAGAATGTACTGAAAGCAATCCTCTTCCTCGCCAACCTGAAGCCTAGATGTATCCTTCCCCGGAACAGGACCAACACTCTGAGCTAATTGTAGAAGTTCATCTGCCGTCAGCATAAGTAGACTCTTCTTGATGCCCCACACCAAGCCTTTTCTCTCACCAACCGCCATGACTTCTTCTCCCTCTTCCTCACCAATGCTCACTATTCCAGATAGCACTTTCACCCGTCACTCTGGTCTGGTCTCACGTGTGCAGTACAGTCATAATCTCACAGGCACTTGGTCTGGTGGAAGTCGGGAATGGACATCCACTCTTCCTCTAACTTCAGAGCCGAAAGAGGTCTCAGCTCCCGGGACTTGTCAAACTGCTGGCAGTGGTCGTGCTTGTAGCCTGCGCATCTGCTGCCGGTCACCGTACGGGCCACCAAAATCTGTAACGGGTACCGTGGCCGTAAACCTGTTATTCGACCCTGCCCCCTGCTGGCCCGAAGCAAGCATTACAGGATTTGCTTTGAAAAAGGAAAATCACATTAAAATGAAAACCCTTGGGATACTCTTCCAAATAAAATACAGTTATTTGCATCCAACTAGAAACCCATAGTTCTGAATATTATATTTTTTAAATACAACACTTTTGTGGTCGTCACATCTGCCACAGCTAATAAATATCAGTTTTGGATGGACGATGCAACCAGTCATGTAATCACTAAGACCAACTGAACAGATATCTTTAACTTGGAAAGATGCAACACAATCTTTCTTCTTTGAAATCATTAACAGAAACATTAATAATGCACAGAATTTATTTGCAACAGCTGTGAGACAAACTAATCGTCCTGTGACAGCAGTCCTTGAGCAACACTCCACCAGGGGTTGCAGTGAATTTCTCAACTTTTTCACTGAAATGATTCTAACAATTAGAGGTTCTGTACATCAGTACCAAACCCATTAACAGTAATCCCTACTCAACTTAAATCAGGAGAAAATGTATGAATTCCATAATTTAAAATTAAACCTTAAGGATATCATCAACCAATTCAGCTCCTTTTTGCTTTCTCAACATCTTACTCACAGTTTTTCCTAAGAAAGTCACTGGGCCTAAACTGATTCAAAAAGTTAACTCATCTCTCCTGTCAGGTGATAACAGCAGTTATTAAAATACTATGAAGAACAACAACCTGGACAACACTTTAATGCAGAACTACTGGCCGACCTCTAATCTTCCAGTCATCAGCAAACTTATTGAAACAACCGTTTGGATATTTTTTTAGGAAAGGTGTAAAAAATGTTAGGATTTTCCACACTTTCCTCCCTCTTTCCTAAAGAACGGCAGTCTGTTCCACTCAAAAAAATTAAACATGGCATTTTTTAAATTTTAATCATAGTTTTATTTTCTATCTACTTTAAATTGGTCATTTTAGGGGTGCAATTAATGGTTCATTTGATTAAATCATTTTCAAATCCACATTGTTTTATGCAGGGCCGGATTATCATTGCAGGGGCCCCTGGGCACAATGTGTTTAAGGGCCCCCACCCACTGCTGCCACCCCCTCCTGTCACTGCCCCAATAGCACCTTTTAGACATTTCACAACATTGTAAATACCTAATTTATCTACTTATCGAAATTAGGGCTTTGACTCCGAACTTTGTTATTTGAATATAATTAGAATGTTTTAAAAATTAAAGATATTCAAAAGAATTTTAGTGATCTCTTAATATTCTAACCTGTATGGGAATTATTTTTTTGTAAATGTGTCAGATTCCGAGCAAACGAGCGAGTAGTAGGCATTAAATCGGACGTACTGCTTCACCGTTTTGACGGATGTTTACGTTACGTCGTCTGTGGTCCCGTTAAACAATTTATCAACTTAAATGTTCAATCTGTTGTCAAAAACAATTAAAGTAATCAGTAACATCGCCACACTTTTACATTCATACGCCGAAATTGTGGCGGTGTCAGTGGTTGACAGTTCCTCAGGAGCCGAGGTCACTCTTCTTCATCAATTTTGGGGCTTCCGCTGCACTGTGGGATAGAGTAGCGTCCACCGGCTGTTTACCGTAGCGGTAGTACACTTCCTTATGCCTACTACTCCATTCCATACTGGAGATTTGGATCTGCTACATCACTCGCTTACTCATTTTCGCCCTTATGTAACGAGAGTATTAGAGGTATTCGGATGCAGTCAGCCTTTCCTGCACGCAGTCTATTAACATTGAAGGATACACTGCCCTCTGGTGGACAGAACATATAGAACTTAAGTTTTATACCAATATCTGTCTTACTAAAGACATTTAATGGTCAAAATAATAAATATTCTAATATATTCAAATAAAGAACAAAGTTTGAATATGATTTTTGGGCAAAAGTCAAAGCCCTAATATAAATATATAAGAATTTAACTCCAGGCCAGGATTGTTTCATAATCTAATCACAAACACACTCATACCTGATGATTTTTCTGCTCTGTCTCACTCCTTTGTCTTTTTTTTAACATCCTGTGTCTTTTTGCCTCTGTCCCGGTCTCTCTTTCTTCCTCGCATTGCTCTTGTCTCCTCTTCTGTCTGTAATAACAAAAATGTTATCAATAATCTGTGGCGTCTCTTGGAGATGGTCAAGTCCTACTGTCAACCCCCCACAGAAAGTGATGCAGCTCGTTTTGCCAAGTACAAAAGCTGGTTGTGAAGCATAAAATAAGTTTATAACTCCTACTAAATTATTGGAATAGCATACATCACATTAACACTTTGTTGGACAGAAGTGTGTAGCCCTCTAATATCCTTGTTAGCCCCCAAGACAAAAAAATAATATATTTTTTTATGAAATCTTCATTTAGCACATTTATTTTTAACAAAAAAGTAAAGATTAAACATATGGGCTGTAATCTATCTGTGGATTTTATCATCGTTCAAGGACTTGGAGAGATTCTTATAGCTTTAAAGGGGATTTATTGAAAGATTATACAGTTGTTGAAAAGTTTTCAACAGTGAGAGATCTACATTTTTTTATGCATTTCATGTGTAAAAAAAAAAGTTTTATTCTTCAATTGTATTAATATAAAATGGCATTTGTAGTGCGTAGATGTGTGTTAGTTTATGGCTCATTTAATTTTGAATCAATATTAAATTAATCACATGAAATAGCAATCAATATTATTAAACTGAGATTGTATGCATCACAAAAAATAGTTGCTAGTATTAAGTGTTGAGTTGCTTTGCTCCGCTATCATGCCAGAAATGCCACTGTCAATAATAATATATTACAGAGAATGATGCTGTGTTTCATGTACATTTTGAGACTCACATACCTGTACGCGTCATTTTCTTTCTCTCTTCTCTACTGCCTTCTACAATCCATTGTCGTGGAATAGCTTCCCCATTGTAAAGGTGCCGCATCAGAGCATCATTAGTGAGAGAGCACGTCTTTCCATCTGCGTCGTTCCCCCTCCGTGATGCTAGATACTTAGCTACTTAGAGATACGTTTCAATACGATCCCGCTGTTGGTGCTTTCTGTAAGTGATCCCCATAGTGCAGGTTCTTCAGAGATTGAGGCATTACCTTGTGTTGTTAGCTCTTCATTCATAGCCGTTTCATTTTCTACACATACCCAGGATTATTTCTAAATCCCACACTAATTTAAAAAATGTAGCAATCAGAAATTAGTTATGACCTTATTTACCAGATGGAGACATACAAATAACATTTCTAAAAGCTGTTTGGTCTCTAAGCAGCTTTAAACTGAGGTTGAACTGAAACTGAGTTCATAACCTGGGTCTAAAATTCAAAAGTAATAAAATGAATTATATAAAGATATTTTACAAACAAGAACAAATCAACAAACTGTTTAAAAAAAGTTTCCTTTTAGACTGGGATAATTCATTCCTTATTTGGATCCAAGTTGATTCAGATGTTGATGAAGCAGTGGTTTTATAGCAGACGGAGGATTGGATGTCACTATTTGTTAGGGATCTAAAAGTGATTAAAGCTGACGACTATTCAAAGATACAAGGTTAATCCTTTTTACTCAGATAGCCAGAAATATATAAATAAAAAACAGAAAAACAGCAAAAAATGTCAGTATGTAACAGTCTTACATTTTGTACAGAAATATTTTTAGGAATCCTGATGTTCCTGGTCCTGCTAACCTTCCACCAGCAGCAGGCGTCTCATGGACCATGAAGCGTTAATCTGGTCCCTTCCCGCCAACAATCTCCCTCTGCTTTGTGTTTCCAGAACCACCAGTAGAACCAGACAGAACCACAGAGGGGAACCTTCATCTCAGAGGTGAATAGCTGCAAAAATGGAGAAGAAATAATCCATCAGCTCCAGTCAGGATGAAGTTATTCTAACAAAGATGAGATGAAGTCACCTGTTAAATGACTTGTTTTCCTGATGATTGTCTGATGAGATGATTCTGGTTCACTTTCAGTGTTTACACCAGTTTTTATCTTCTGTCTGGTTCTCATGGTGCTAAGTGTCACCTTCTTCATCTCAGCTGTTTGGTTCACCTACAAGGTACTCCTCACATCTACAGAATGATCCTGGACATGATGAGCTGTAGAAAACCTTCAGTAACTGTGCTGTCATGTCTCTGCAGCCCACCAGGGGGCGGAAGTCGGACCAAGAGAAGGACAGAGAGCCGAAGACGCAGCAACAATCCCTGAATTCTCCTGATGGAGATGTTCAAGCCTCACCCTGACATCATTGTCCAAATTAATGTTTCCTTTTTCTCTGCATGATTTTGCTACATTATTATTGTTCATGAACCTTCACCACTATTCCAGCTTTTGCTTTTGTTTCCTCTTGTCTATCTTATTGCATTAAAGCAGTATGTAATTCAGAGATGTACTAGTTTGTATCTTCTTTGTCCCAGCTGGTAATACTCATCACCACCTACTTTAATGCTTATTTGACTCTTTTCACCACACTGCTACAGCTAGCTACAGTATTCCAGGACAAGCAGTGGCGGCTCCAGACAATTTTGATTGCAGGGCAATGGGGGGTCTTGGTCAATTCAAACGGAGTCTGTGATTGATCATCCTTTTACATACAATTGCACCTTTCCTTAATGATAAAAGAACCATTTAAATCACTGATGCACAATAAGTGGCTTAGTTATGAGCAATATTAATAATGGTTCTTACAGTTTTTAATAATGACGAACTCCCCCTTGCTAAGCAGGGACAAATAACTAAGATTAATGTCAGTCTCAACTAGGGATGCACTGGTATCGGGTAACGGTGCCGATAGTGTTCTTGTGTCCTGTATCGTATTGGTTAAAGTTAACTGATATATATATACAGTATTTTTTACTTAAGATTTTACTTTTGCTGTCTTTTTTTAATTAACAGATATATTTTTTTCTAATTCACCATCATTTGTTACAACAAGCAGAGAAGAAAATAAAACCGGTCCTCCAATTTATTGCATTTTTGTGTGGTAGAAGTATTGACATTGGGACTCTGTATTGACAAGTACTCAGATCCAAGTATTGGTATCATATCAGTTTGAAAAAAGTGGTATTGTTGCATCCAACCTGCCTTTTCCTCACAGCACATAGTTTATGTAATTCAGTACTATTTGGATCAGTATCGGATTTTTATCGGCAGATTATGAAACTCAAATCTCTGTATTGTATCGGAAACTATACAATAGAGATAGTCTCAACTGACTTTTAAGGTAAATCTGGAAAGATTTAACTACAGCAAATCACAATTAAAAAATTATTTATTATAATTATGTCTTAGTTTATGAAAACCTCAAATTCAAAATCTCTGAAAATTTGAATATTATGAAAATGTTCAATATTTTAGGTTTAAAGTGTCATGCTCTAATCAGCTAATACCAGTTAACACCATCATCCTGGTTTTCTAGAACACCCCAGCAGAGCCACAAGCTGATAGCATCCATGCTACGCCTCGCTGAGGCAGGAAGTGATGCAAAAGAGGCCCAAACCAACTACATACTGAGTATGTATGCTTTATTGGACTGTTCAAGGTTCCAAAATTTAGTTATTTAAAGTCCTTGTTCTATTGATTTCATGTAATATTCCAATTTTATGAGATTTTAAATTTGGGATCTCCATATTCATCAAAATTATAACCAATACTGGGTTGATATATCCCAATTTGCGTCTAATGAGTCCACATCATATATTAGTTTCATCTTTTATATTGAGTTAGTTAAATTAATTAACTTTTGCACAATATTCAAATTTTTCAAGTTTCACCTGTACATCAATCCTTCTTACTCTAGCACAATACAGACCAAAAACGTAGTTTGGAGTGTGACTGAGAATAATGCTGAATTATCTGTTTTAACTCTGTCCTGATACATGTCTGGTGCAACTGATCTCTTTCTCACCTTACCTGAAGACTGCATATTCCTCCCCACTGCAGCTCATGGCCTCATGTCATCTCTCCGAATCTGATCTTTTTATTAACAAAGGCAATAAAGATTTCTCTCAAATATGTGGACAGCAATAGTGAGCACAAAATCTACACGGAAATTAAAGATGACTGGGTTTACTCCAAGCATTAACTAGCAAGTTAAGTAATTAACAGTAGTATTGTTAACTAGCTTAAAACGATACAGTTGCATGTGTTAACTTGCTATCATTTAGCTAAGATTACCTGCATCCATCAGCAAAACTCAAACTGCAGCTTGTTTGGAAAAATCTCTGTAGAGTTTGAAGCATAGACTGTAAAAAAGAATAGACAGCACCTCCTCACTCCTCCCTGTTTACCAAAATGACTTTCATGGGGGAATTCATGGCGGATTCACAGACTCCTCCTCCCCAGCTCTGATGAAGCATGTTCCTAAAAAGGGCATAGGGGCGGGATCTTCACTGTAGACTCTGCCCTCGCAGGGCGTGTTTGGGCGTGAAGTTTGGTCGTAATCGCGCCCATTCTGCTCCCACATCTTTAGCTCTGATGCTAAACTTGGGTAGCTAAGCTAAAGGCTAATAGCGCTAATAGCCCCATGCCTGACTGCTGCCGTATCTGCGCTCCTCCGACGGTTCTCCTATTTCTCAAACCTCAAAAGGTAAGAACTAGTAACTTGAAATAATTATTAAAATGTAGTGTTACTATAATTAAAGTCCAACGAAACAGCCTGTCAATCAAAGTCCGTTCCCCTCATGAATTATGCAAGTTTTCAAAAATTTATCTTACGAAAACCAGCCTGGTGCCTATTTTTTTGATGGCCCAGCGTTATCTCAGGAAGAATATGTAGCCATAGAAAGTTTTTTTTAAATGGGGCACCAGGCATTAAAGTTGTTTTTAACGTGTCTAAAGTCCAATGCTTTTCAATGGGGGCCTAGCGGCCAAATGGAGGTACTACAGCAATGGAGGAGCAATGGCGGCCTCCATGGTATGCGGTCACAAAACAGAGCAGCCAGCGGCCATTACCTTGAAGCCTTTTGCTGTGTCTGGCTAGTTTGCTTATCAAGCTGCTCTGCTGCACCCGTCTGTGATCCAGATGCCTGCATTAGAGTGTGCACTTAAGGTGCGTTTAAAGACTGCTCGTAAAAATATGTTACTGCACATGAAACGGCAGTAACAGCTGAAAAAAGTGCGGAGGACAGAGGGCGCTGACATGCAAAGCGCGGGGTACATGTTCCATGCATACCCTGCGGCCGTTTCGCCCATGGATGAGGGGTCAAGGATTTTTTTGGGAGGGTTTTGAGACCCCCCCCCCCCCCCCAGACCCTCCCTGGCGCCGCCGCAGAGTACAAGTGGAGACGTAGCACCAAAGCACTCACAAGACGGTGTCCCTTTTGTCTGATCTTTCATGCTTGTCGCAGACATCGTCCTTTGCTGTAGTTCTGCCATGTTCTGGAGTGAAATATTTGCCATCCTATGTGTCCTCTTCCTTCATCCGCCATCTTTCTTCTTAGATAGCCTAGCTTAAATACAGATTTACAAATTGTATTATTCTTTATCTGGGTTTCAGTTAACACACCTTGGTTCTGAAACAGATTTGGAAAATAAGCTGAACTCTAAGATTACCATATTGAAAATATTTTTTGATTCGTAAATTGTTAATTTCCTCGTTTTTCTTTTGCTATGTAGTCTAGTTGAAGGATACTGGCTTAGTTAATAGAGAGCTGTTGTTGCACAAACGCAAACAGACAACTAACTTCCTTTCCAGTGAGCACCAGTTTTAGTTCAGTACATCAAAAAAAAACATCACGTGATGAACACACCCTGCTTTTCCACACTTTTTACACTCATTGACCTGTCTCTCCACATACACATGAATGGTCAGCAGAATGTCAGCTTCCCCGAGACCTTGAACATTTCATGTTCCTCATTATCCCAGCACAACATTCGTAACTCTTACACTCCCTGTTCCTGCTTCCCAAACTAAGTTTAATAGACTGAGCTTTGTTCTCCTGCATAACCACCCGCCAGGCCAACTTACAGACACTGAGTTTTCCCACAATCACAGATTCACAAAATTCTAATTGAGTATATGACCCTTACATATGTATATGTTCTTACTACTTCACTACACACAAAATTGTTTACCCAAATATATGTAGAGCAGGATATACAAAAATGCGTATGAAAGTATGAAACTACATACTACTACATAAAAATATCTAGCTAAATATGTGTAAAGCATATTAAAGTATTAATATTCTTCAATTCCCTCCTTTCATTCGTTTTAACACGAATTAATTACTTTCTCCGAATGTCTCCTCCAGCGTCAACTAATATTTAAAACTAAAAATATAATCTCTAACTCATTTGAGAATGTAGAAAAAGTACCCTTCAAAAACTTTAAATTTAGTTACCTTAAAACATGAACCCTTGCGTATTACAATTAAAAATGTAACTTCAAAAGTCGACCTTGAGATTAAAAATTCAAAATGTAAATAGCAAATACACTTGTAATCTTAAAATTATTATAAGAAAAATGTAAATCCCTCAATTTTTGATATACCCTCTTTTGACCTAATCTAAGTCCCTTATTTTAACTTACTCCATTAACTGGTAGCTGTAGCAATCCCCAAAAATAAAACACAGAATTAAAACCCAAAATGTAAATAATAAGAATAAGAATGTCTAAATGTGAAGACATAGCTAAGTCTAACTTTTAATGTATGTTAACACTGTGGAGGAGGCCCCAGAGAAATACGAATTAATACCCACAAGATAATGAGAAAACACAATTGACTGTTAACATTCTGAAACGAATCAAACTTAAAGTGTTAAGAAACTTTTGAGAAACCTTTAAAAAAAAATGTAATGCTTGAATCCATCTAATCTTTCCTTTCCCTAGTTCTGGCTGGTGAAATCTTTGTACTGGGGTTCAATGGGTCAGCCCACGTCCCTCAGGAGTACGTCTGACCTTTAAACTACAGCTCAGCTATTCTATCTTTCTATCTAGTAGACCCTCTGTTTATTAATGCAACCTTAAAAACATCTGGATGTTAAGAAATCCTGAAAATTAACTGATTAAAAATTCTTTAAGAAACCCTTTTAGGCAGTGTCAACAATCTGCACCTGTGAATAAAAGTGGTTAAGTAAATGGTTACGTCTATTCAGTGTTTTTAATATATTTTTATCTTCTGTTCTTTCTTCACTCTCGTTGTAGACACTTGTACAGAGCTGATCAGTGTGGAGTGCTCCTGGGTTTAGCTTTCCAGCTTTATTCCCATATATCCAGATAGCCCCTCTTTGAAATGCCAATTACTTAATTGAGCATTTCCCCCAACAAACAGAAGTGCTCCAGGTTCAGCAGGCCCCGCTTCCAATAGCTTACCCCACCGATGTGGAGTGGTCAAAACCTGCTGTGAAGCCAATTGATGATTTGTGATCCTTCCTCCTCAACCTGTACATCCCTTTTTGAGATGGAAATTTTAATTGTTCATCTCCCCCATTGGCACATAGATCCCACTGGATCATTAATAGCAACCCCCAAACCAATCTTCTGGGTGAGTCAGGCCCCACCTCCTCTGGCTTAGCTTCAGCTCAGTGTCAGCTTGGTCAAAACCTTCCTCACCCTCTTTATACGGTGTATTCCTGCTGAGCGTGCCGGACGGTGCGGCCAGCCTCCGTTGCTGCCGTGGAGCTGCACTGCGTTTGTGTTCCCAGCTGTCATCTTGAACTGGCTGAACCACTTGGACTCCTCACGCCTTCTGTTGTAGACACGTAGCCACACCGCTTCGTCCCAAAGGGTTGTGGAGCTGTACCTTGGACCCCTTCAGGAGCTGTAGTCAGGGACCTGACCCGAGCTGTCAGCTGCCACACCTCTGAGACCAGAGGAGACTGTGTGCTCCTCACCTGTTGCTGAACCTGGGGACATAAGCTTGTGAACATCTAAAAAATGACAGTTTTTGGTCTGGTATTCTAATGAGTCTAATTGCCATCAAAGCAATTTAGAGGGCCTGTCACCAATCAGCCCTGTCTGCGCAGTTATGTTAGCCAATTTTTTACCTTAGATTAAGATCCATACGTATAAGTGAATACCAAAAGGAATCTGCAACCCCTGACCAAAGCCATCACATTGTATGTAATCAGTCACCAACTATCCACTTAACCCAGACAGATCTTAAAAAAGTCCCCATCACAGTTCTGACAGTAGGTAAAAAGTGTCCCCAAACCTGGCCACATAAACTTTAATTCAAACTGCAATTTATAAAAAATTGTTAAACCAATTTATTTTTCATAATCCCGTTAAATCCCAAAATATTTTTAAGTCCTGCAACTATACATTACCAATTTGCAAAAAATTTAATCCTATATTATGTACAGCCCTGAACCAATCTGTTAGACAGACTTTGTTTGCCTGCCACAATCATCCCCTATATATATAAGTCACATTTATTTTTGATAAAAATATTTCGTTTTATATCCAGTGGGTCATTAAGTTAAAAAGAGTCATAATCTGAAAAAGAACTAGCCTAGAATGTTGGTAACTGTATTAAATCTTTGCTATATTATTTTTTGCTATTATATTAATTTATATTTTTCCTTTGGTATTGTAATATAACATTTGTTTTTCTTTTTTCCGAGTCCTGAGTACCCCTGCAGAATGTGTTGTCCGATTTGAGATTAGTTCCTGTCAGTTACCTCAGCCATCTTTCTTATTTAGTATCCATGGTGATAGGAGTATATACCAAAATATCCACATATGTTATGTTAATATATCATAGTAATGGAAGTACACCCTCTAAAATGCAACAACTAAACTATTATTTAACAGTGAAATATAAGGTAAAAATTACTTCCTGATTCTTTTTTTTTACTGTACATCCACTCCATTTTATTATATTGTAACTGTAATATACTGAGGAATTGTTTAAATATCTGATTAAAGATCCATAGGGAAAGAGCAAACCCTTGTTATTTTGGTGCGTCACCATTGTTGTTCCTGAGAACTAAACAAACACCTCCCTAATTGATGGATGTAAAAGCAAGCTCAAAAAATATTCTGTCAAGTCAATATCTGTAAGTCAGTTTGAATTAGGAGTTAAATTAGCCCATGCTGTGCAGGGGTTGGCTGTGGTGCCTAGTGCAGGTTTAAGAGCCCTATTTATCGCTTTAAGATAATTTATTATTTATTTTCCCCGTACCTTGTTTTGTTTTCAAGATATAGTAGTAATGTTATAACTACAATTTGCCTATTTGTTTTAAGCCTTTAATTACATCAACTATACTTTCAAAGTAATAGACTTATTTAGCACTAAAACACTTATATCCAATTATGCTGGACAGGTCTAAATGTTTTTTAAGAGCAGGCTCAAGAGTTTACCTTTTTGTCTAGATTTTAACTGATTACTATTCATTTGCTTGTTTACCGACACTGATTGATTTACTTATTTTAATTATTAAGTTTTAACACACACTTATATTTTACTGTTTTACTATATCCCCTTTTTTATTAAAATGTTATCATTTTATTATCCATTTCAGCCTTTGTCATCTTAATCCGTTAAGCACTTGAATCGTTCTTTCAGGAAAGGTGCTATATAAATAAATTTCTTCTTTGCTTTTGATTTAGCTGTTCCATTTAAATTGATCCTAGCCTAAATTTAGTACATCCCTGTGGATGAAACGTAAAAATAAGGATGTCATTTAAGTACCTGTCTGTTAAAGTTGTGTATTAATAAGGAATATATCCTTTGGATTCCTTAGGTGTTGAATTTGCTATTAAAATAATATTTCTCCCAACTCACCAGCCAGGAACCTCAAGCTATAGGCCCAGTTCTTCCTTCCACCCAACTTTCAAATTGTTCCTGGTAAATGGTGGTGGGTAGGGGGGGGGGGTCAGAGTTCGAGCAACCATTGACCAGCAACACTGGTATTGTATCAGTAGCCTTCGATCGTCATTTCTCAGCAGAAACTGTCCATTTTTCACCACCCAAGTGGGTTCACACATTTGTCTTTGAAAGTTCAGTTCAGTATCAGGAAATGTGCTCTTTTTTAGGGTGCCCCTGCTTCAGCCCTGAGAGTAGTCTGTACCCATCAGTCATTCACTGATTCTCCCCCTGTGTTGGCGGCAGAGCACAAGGTGGATGGACTCCTGCGCTAGTTGTGTGGTTTTTTTCTTTCTTTGGCAGTGTGGTGGGCACGTGGCGCTATATTTTTTCTGAAAACACATCTGAGTCATCATCATTCTATACTTTATCAATGCAATGCCTTTCTCCATTTTTGTCAATTTGATAAATGTCTCTTTCATCTCGTGTAAATTAAATATTTATAAAGATTGACATTCGCAATATTTTATCAACACATCTTAGTTTTTTTTTTGGTGATTATTTATTTCAATTAAAGATCTGTTTGGTTTATTATCCATTGAAGAACCCTTCTTACTCAAATAAATAAAAGACAACAGTAAATTGAGATTGTTTAAAGCACAAAGAACGACCTATAAAGCCAAATTTACAAGGTATTTGTATGGATCTAATTTCTTAATCCTCTCCCTCTTTTTTATTAGTTAACTCCTGGTTGTTTTCAAGACGTCCAACTTTTCCGTTTAAGTCACTCCTCCGAGCTGTTTTATTTTATTTTTATTTATCTTTTTTTTTTAATTCACCATTGATCTTAAGAGCGAATGCCCCAAGCCGAAGCTTAGTAAAGTTAAAAAGGTTTATAAACTGACGTTTAGATTCTCATCAAGTTACTTTTATTCAGAGATTCATACCGTTCTGTCAAAAAAACAAGAATCTCGAACAGAGTCTGCTCACTCGGTGCCGGCACTTCGAACGAACGCTCTGTAGATTCCAACAGACAGCATAAAATCCAGAATACTCTATAATCAGTGGCCACAGAAAACCTTTTGTTTATATATCTAAATCTGGTTTTGTTTCAAACTTGTTTTTCAGCTCAAAATTGTAAATACCTTGCGCAGAGCACCTCCGCCATTTCTCGCACACCAAGCTGGGTCAAAAATGTGAATACCCCGTTACACCAGACTGTGCTACTCCAAAGCAGCTTCCCCTCTGTCAACCGACTCTTCTCCGTGAATTGCTCTGAACGAACACAGTCCATATGCCAACCCAACTACAAGCATACACAAGCAAACAGTAGCACATCCCAACAATAAGACCGAACCTCTCACCCGACAGTCGACTCTCTTCTTTGACTGTCTTAAACGAACACTGTTCGCAGGCAGAATTACCACGAGCCAACCGTGACAGATCCTGACCGAACTTTTCACCTGGGCCTCTGCTACGTCACGACAACAAAAATGTTTATATCTATATATTCTAGTGTATTAAATTTAACTTATTCCACATTATATACTTAGATATCCATTTTATAAATAATAGTTTATACTCAAGTTTTTAATAGTAATAGTCCTGTTTTAACACAGAACTGAGATTTTAATACACACACACTTTCTCCGCTCTTTTAAAAACAGAAAATTCAACTCCCCACACAGTCTCTCACAATCACTTGTCAACTATATATTCTGCAGTTAAATTTCTTTATCTTAGTCATCCACTCACGTGATCTGGGAATCATTTTCTTCCCACCAGATCTGTTTCTCATCTATATATTTTTTTAACACTTCTATTCTAGGCCACCCTCATTCACACTGTATGACAATCTACCACTCCAAAAAATAACTGCTGCACTTTTCAAAATTACTTCACCTTAATTAACATTCAGTCATACACACTGACCTCTTTTGGAGTCAGAGACGGACCAGTCACCCAATTCTTTTTAAATGGAGCTCACCCATGCGTACAGAACCCACGCGGCCTTGCTCAGGAATCCGTTACCAACAGAAAGGTCACACAACCTTTTCTGCGAATCGTCGTTTACCACTGAGCCTCTCAGCCGGGGGAGTCCCCTCCAGACCTAGAAACGGTCACTTCCTGAGCCTTTGGTCCGCTCCTCACTCCGTTTCTGAATAAAATAATCAACAAACCAACATTAAATGGAGCACTTCAGATCAATCAATACCTATTAATTTGATGTAGCGCTGGTCAGATTGATACAAAATCACCCGGGTGCTATTAAGGATCGATCCTGTCCGCTCTCCACTCTGTTGAACTTAGAACACAATATTACTGTTTTTTCACAACCATATGTGATATTTTCTTATTCCATTAATCATTACTCACACGCTATCTCTCTGTGCTGGAGAAAAGCTCTGCTCGCATTCCTCAACCATTTTTGTCGGGATTAATTCTCTTTATATCATGTATTTCAGGATAAACCTTGCTTTCCAATCTGGACTGCTTACTGATAATCTTTAAAGGACCCCACCTGTCATCAGCGAGGTCTTTGAAGAGCCTTTAACCAGAACAGAGAGAGGAAACAACACACACAACAGAATTCTGTTTGAGGCGACACACCTGAGTCAGGTGGAGCCAGACCGAGTAAGTTTTGGGGCGGAACTCCAAAAAAAACCTGACCTAAAATGAGGCCATGAGAAAACAATTAGTCATACATAGTGTTTTGTGAAATATTTACCCAGGACCGTTGTGGATCGGCACACACAATATAAAAAGGAAGAAACACCAGAGCCGCTTATTGTGCTAGAATATGTGTCACTTTATTCCCCACACAAATACAGCTCAGCAGCAGCAACAAAGCAATACTTCATCAAACAGGCATTAAGCTTTATAACAGCATCTCAACTTTGACACTTGACGGTGGGATGGCCGGTCACCTCTCTGGTCAGAGCTGGAACTTAATGCAAGCCGGGCGATTGTGCACAAATCCCACAGCAGACGAGCGAGCTGGAAAGCTCTCACTTCAATTATAGACAGCACACAGAGGAGCGCGTGAGAAACGGGGCGGGCCAAGCCTCGCTCTCAGGCCTCCCCCGCTTATCAGTTTGTCCGGCCTCGATAACATTTTTTAGAAACAGGACAGACCGAGCTGTTTCATGAGAGCTGCTCAGCTAAAGATACCAAACCCTCCATTCTCTATGAATGTTTATATTTATGCAGCAAGCAGAGTATAACATTATGTTGCTCTCATAACATTGCCGAGTATAACATTAAATCTGTATACACAGGTGACTCGAGGACACCAAAAAGATTTCATCACATACTAAACTAAAAAAAGAAATTTAACAGTTAAATTAAACAATGAAATACTACAAAGTAACTTATTTTCAAAAGGAATATAAAAGTATGTACATATGAAAAAAGGTCTGAAGCTTCACAAATCCAAAATTAAGTAAATTGAACACTTAATACTTAAATTTAATCTCATTATCATAAAGCTAAGAGTCAGTCCATATTCCAATGGAGAAAAACAAATCAAGTGTTGCGCAACTAATGGTGGTGTTAAACCAAATCAATACAACACTATTAATTATATGGTGTGAAATCAAAGTGCAGCCAGAATGGTAAAAAATCAAAGGAAACAAAGGCTTACTGAACGTAAAACAAAAGTTTTAACCATTCAGCTCAAATATAAAATCAAATGAAGACCAAGCACTAAAAAACATTCAAATCCATGCTGGCCATGTGATTTATTGTTAGAGGCTTGGTTACTGTTATGCAGCACCAGTGGGGGAAAACAACATCTGCTTGACTCACTGGTGAGTAGAGGGATGTCAAAAATTACACAGTTGAAGCCAGGGTTTATGGAACAGGAATCTATGATTATATGACTTGGTCAATAAAGGTCATGTAACAGAACTTGAGTTGAAGAAACTGATCTGTAAAACTCACCAAGATGTCAATCCTTCCTATTTCCACTCCCAGTTTGCTCTGAACAGTTGTAGTTTCTTTATCTGTTAGGTTGAATTTTTAAACCACCATCAAGCAACCACAGCAAGGGCAGCAATGAGCAACCTACTGAGTGGAAAGCAGCAGCTAAATGTTTGAACTGCAGCAATACCTGAAACAGCAGGTGGTAATCTGCTGCAGAGCAGCAGCTGCTTATTAACAGGGGAGCTGAGCATCATAGGGACAACCCACTAAACTAAGAGCATAGCTCATGACCCCTAAAACAAGCAAGTAAAAGCAATAATAGGATCAGTTACTCATAGGCAGTTCTAAAAGGTAGGTTTAAATTTAAGACTTAAAAGAGTTCAGTGTCTCTGCAGTTTTGCATTATCCTGGTAGTTTGTTCCAGATGTTAGGAGCATAGAAACTGAAAGCTGCTTCTCCATGTTTGGTTCTGGTACTAGGGACGATCAGTAGACTAGAGCTGGAGGATCTAAGCCATCTGGAGGGTTTGTACCGTGACAGCAGATCTCTATTGTACTCTGGTGCTAACCCATTCTATGATTTATAGACTAATAAAAGTACTTTGAAGACTATTCTCTGAGCTACAGGGAGCCAGTGTTGTGACTTTAGAACTGGGGTGATATGTTCTATCTTCTTGGTTTTAGTGAGAACACGAGCAGCAGCGTTCTGGATCAGCTGCAGTTGTCTGATTGATTTTATAGGTAGACCTGTGAAGATACTGTTACGATAATCAAAGATAAATGCATGGATACGTTTTCTGGTTCTCCTTGTGTCCATCATTCCTAATCCTGGAAATGTTCCTCAGGTGATAGAAAGCTGACCTTGTCATTGCCTTTGTGTGACCCTGGAGGTCCAGGTCTGAGTCCATTATTACACCTAGATTTCTGGCTAATTACTGATATTTAATCGATCTTTTTTGGGTCCGAAGATAAGTACTTCAGTTTTGTTTTTGTTCAGATGGGGGAAATAATGAGACATCCAGCTGTTAATTTGCTCAATGCATTTATTAAGGATTTGGACGGGTTCAACATCACCTGGTGACAGTGAGATACAAAGCTGAGTGTCATTAGCATAGTTGTGGTAGTTCATATTATTGTTGGTTATAATTTGGCTTAGTTGGAGCACATAGATGCTAAATAGGAAGGTTCCTAGGATGGAGCCCTTGGGGATTTAATCAAATTTTGATTGATTTGTTGTTTGGCAATGACTCATTTTCTCTGATTGGGTTTTAATTGGGCTCAGAGTTAACATTGCATTTGAAACTGATGTACTGATTGACCTTCTGATGTTCAACATCTTTTCAGTGAAGAATCTGGAAAATTCATTACAGGCCCTGATGGAGCTGTGAATAATCTCAGAAAAGAATGATTCCGTAGCATACTTTAAGGTTAATTGGTATTTGTTCAGTCTCTCTTTATATATCTCATAATGAACCTGGAGTTGTGTTTTCCGCCAGTTTCTCTTGGCGCGCCGACACTCCTTTTTCTTCATTACATACCAGTGAATGGCTTCTCTACAGACTTCTTTTTACTAGACAGTTTTAACATTAAGTGGCACAATCCTATCCATTGTGTCTGAGATTTTGGATATAAAATCATCTGTCAGTTTGTTTACTGAATGTGTGTTGGTGGATGCTGGTGATGTAAGAGTGTACATCAGTTTAAAGTTTTCAGCTGAGTTTTCTTTAAGGAAGCATTTTTTAACACTGGTCTTACTCTGATTAGATATGTTGGCTAAGATTATGCTTTCAAATGAGATGCAGAAATGGTCAGATAAAGCAATATTAGTAACGGCACTGTTAGAGATATTAAAGTCTTTGCTAATAAGTAGGTCCAGAGTGTGTCCTAGGTTGTGCATTGGCTCATTAATGTGTTGGGTTAGGTCAAGCTTATGGAGGGCATCATTTAGTGTTTCACTATCTTTGGGCTTGTGAGTATTGATATTGAAATCTCCCACAATTGCTATCTGGTCATAGTCTAGACATATTGCCGAGCAAAGGTCATTGAAGTCGTAAAAAAAAGTTTGTGGTAGGTTTTGGCGGTCTATATATGTTTAGAAATATGACTTTGTCTGGTTCATTTGTTTCAGTAGCCAAATATTCAAAGGTGCTTAACTCACTTGGCGATACCTTTTTGTTTAGGGATTGGTGAAAGTTTGTAGCAAGATCACCACGCCTTTCTGTTTTTTCTGGTCTCACTAATGAAGAGATAATCAGTAGGGCAAGTCTCTATTAGTACAGTTTGTTCTGTATTTCCATCTAGCCAAGTTTCTGAGAGAAATGGAGCACGTATATTATGTGTAATAATGTAACAATTGATTAGGGGAGACTTCCCTGATGGAGATCTAATATTTAGTACAGCTGCTTTAATATTTCTTTCCATGATTGAGAGGTACCATATTCAGATTTCTTTCAGCGACTGAGAGTTAAGTTTTACAAGGTATTATTTTTAAATGCTGTACAGATCAGTTATTTGTAATTTTAGTGTGTGTGTGTGTGACTATATCTTACCCAGGCTTCATGAATTTAGCATCCATCCTTCACCATTCTGATTTCGGGAGAAACAACCGCGGCTTGCCTTGGATGCTGCGTTCAAGACCACTTGGAGATGTGTTTTTTTTCTTTTTTTATCATAGTCGGAGATCCGGTGCAGTGCCGGAATACTTTAAGCCCTGCCACTATCTCCATAACAGTTGGAGGATAGACGCCATGTGTTTGGAGAGGATTTACTCTGCTTTGCACCTGTGTTCACTTCCTATTGTCTTCACCTGTTCCTCCTCGTCTCCCCGTATTTAAGATCCAGCGAGCCCTTCAGTTCTCGCTGGATCATTGTCGTACATCGTCGTACCTTGTGTTGTGTATCGTCTTACCTTATGTTGCTGCACCCTAAATAAATGATCACCTCACCTAGAACTCTGCTTCTGCGCCTGGGTCCTTCGTCCTCCATGCAGCAGAAAGCGTGACAGGATGATAGAATCTCCTGTGATGAGAGTGCTGGGTGGATGGTGTGCAGGCTGCTGCTGCTGAGTAGAAGATCCCTCGGTGTCCAGGACCTGCTGGAAGTTGGGCAGCTTGGCTTCCAAAGGACTGTAGGAATGTTTAGTGGGCACTGAGGGCTCGTTTCATGGATTGGGGGTGTAATGGAGCCCACTGCGGGGGGTCCCGGCTGTAGTCATGGGTCTGGCGCGGTCGGAGGGAATGTCAGAGGAGGAAAGTCATCCCACAAGGCACCGAAACGGTATGAAAGCGGAAGGCCAGGTGGAGGACAATAGTGGCAGCCGCTCAAGGTACCCTCACCGCGACAAGGCCGGACCATCGAGCGTGCACACTGGGGTACTGGAGTGGAGCTGGGGAGGGCTTTTGGCTTAGCACCCTGCTGGAACCAGCGCTCCTCCTCTGCCGTAGTTGTTATTCGGCCGCCAGCACTCTTCAGTCCGAGTCCGCCTGGAGACCCAGCGATGGATTCCCCCTCTGCAGCTTCACCAGGCTGGCAGGGCATTGTGTCGGCCAGCGACACAATGCCCTCCTGACATGATAAAGATTATACTCGTCTTTAGGGGGAAATGTCAGCAATTCGACAGTGGTGGTGCATTCAGCTGATGGAGAGATTCTGCACTCAAGGGTATGACTAGTAGTATAGACAAACTGGCACCATCATAGTTGCAGTATTCAATGTTTGGCTGAGGCAGGACATCAACTCAAGCACATGTTTGTGGCTTGCTGTAGTCACATATAAAGCCTTTGACTAGCATACTGAAGAGAGCAGCAGTATACTAGTAGAGTCCAACTAACACTAGCCTTTATCCCCTAAAGGGATGGAAATAGATTCGCCTTTTGGACAGAAGAGGCATCCCATCCCCTGCAGGGAACTCTCCAGCCTGTCTTCCGGGTTCCAAAGGCAACCTCCTCGAAGCTTTCACTAAGTCCAATCAGACAGGTGAGAGGGGACAACAATGAGATGAACATCAGTAGAATATGACCAATGCTGGAATACTAATGCTGTGAATGTTCATCACAGTGCAGGTTTACATACATGGCAATAATCTTTATCTCCATGTAATGTGACACAATATTTTCCGTTAAAAGTGGTGGCTGAGGATGACAGGTGCCGTATAGTGAAGGTAATCTATTTATTTTCCTTTTTCTTTAAATTGAGAAAATAAATGAATTAGTAATTATAATCACAGGCAGTTCCACCAGGGCAGAAGGAGGCATGATTCAGTAAAAGTAATGAAACCACTTCTCAATTGTTTTTCCGGTCCTCGTATTTCCGCAACTTAATGTACAACTTGGATGTTTTCATCATTGTCACTTGACTTATATTTCACAGTTACCAGCATGTGTCCTCATTGACATCTCGGAAGAGGCTTCAGGAAGGGGTTGCAGCCATCTTCAAACTAGCTCTGGTGTGCTCCAAGTTCAGAGACCTTATGTCTACTGAATATTTCCGAAGACGAGCACACTTCAGGTGGCTTCACAGTAAGGGCTTCAATAAAATGTGGAGTACAAACAATTATTTGTTGTTATATGTAAATATGGCTGTAGTCGGATTTTATACTCTTAATAAAATCATATAGATTCCTTTAAACGTTTTGGAGGTTTTAATATGATTTGAATTGATCATAAAAGAGGACAATATCACATTACAGTGGAATGCAAAATACTGACCTGTCTCGGTCTAACAACAACAAGCTTATATTATTTCTAGTTACCTTGGTCTATCTTTTCTACTCGATAAAGTAAAACTCTCAGGGGGAAAATCAGAGACTTTGTGGCGCCTTTCTCTTTGATTAGGAAACTGTGAACTTTGTAGACCTTTAAGGATGCCCGGTCGAAGAGCCATCTCCATGGTAACAGGATGTGGACTATCATTATCAAAACTGTCTGACCATGACTTGGGTAAAGTCGTCACTCAATAAGACTAAACATTCAAACTAATACTACAACATTAAGTAAATATGCGTCACAGTTGATTACAAAGTACAGATAAATCATAACACTAAAATTTCTCCACCACAGTCTCCCCCCTTTTATCTAATCTTAAAGATAAATCAAAATACAAAGGAGAATCAATAATCAATAACAATAACAATAAGTAGCTAACCTAGGAGACAGGCAGTATTCAAAAATAAACACAATAAAACAGGGGTTCAAACGTTCTCAATTATTAGATGTCACATTGAATCAGCTCTAACAGAATGATCTAATCTAAGCATCAATCTTAATGACATTATTTGAATTCGAACAACATCTCAAACAAAAAAACATGCTGGTTGCCTAAGATAAGAAACCTCCATCCTTTTTCTTCCTGTTAAAGGAGAGTTTTTCTTCTCCAATGTCGCAGCACGCTTGCTCAGTATGAGGGATTGCTGAGGTTGAAGCCTGCACGTACAGGGCGCAACTGCAAGGCAATGACACGACGCAATCTTCTGGGATTCCTTAGATTAGACATTTTTTTAAAGTAAAGTTAATGAAGTGAACAGAGGTGGATAGAGTACCCAAGTACTAAAGAAAAAGTAAAATTAGTTTCCCCAAACATTACTTTCATCAGACTCAAAAAGTATTTTGGTTTAAAAAACGGCCTAAATACTGAGTGACATCTTTTTTAAGTTTGTTGTTTTTTCTGTCATCAGACATACAAATATATGAAAATACAGACAGATAAATGAAAAAAAGACAAATATAATTTCAGTAGAACAACTTCTTTTCTCAATATATTACTAATACCGGAGATTTTAGAACAAAGTAAAAAGTAATTTCACTGACAATTTAAGGCTTTGTTTGTTTTTACTTTACCTCAAAATAACAGAAAATTAAATAAGCTTGATGTTGTAAAGTTACTCTTAAAAGTATATTTTACTAAAAAGTTACTTAAATGTAACTTGACTGAAAGTAAGTGGTTACTACCCACTTCTGGAAGTAGAGTAAGAGTTATGAAACTGCTGCACATTCTAATGCTCTTTTTTCCACTTCTCATATTTGCCTTAATATGACCACTGTTGTGAATCGTCGGTATCGAAATAAATTACATTTACCTTAATTGAAAGTGTCTGGTCTGTTCTGCATCCCCCCCCCCCCCCCACACACACACACTCAAAAAGAAACCGGACCCCCGTTTTTGATGGCTTTTGTGCATGAATTTATTACATTTCATTTAGAAAAACATTTAAAAAGGAAGTAGTGGATATTGAGAGTATCGGCTGTATAATACTGACACATTTTCAGCTCAGCTTGATTTTTATATTAAAATATAATACTAATAATTTTAAATTTCAAAAAAGAAGCATAGACACACTCAATTATCTAAACATGAACAAACATGATTTGTAATGACGGGAGTTCAGTTTATAAAAGAGCTCCTTCACAGCAAGTGGCAGTATCCGCGTGTATTGGGATATAAACTGCCATTAAATGAACCAAAGAAGAAGAGACCTTTGCACATGCACGGTACAGATCGGACAATCCTGATCCGTAACAACCTCTTTATTATCAACAATATATGTCATTTGTCATTATTGTAAACATTTTAACATTTAATTACTATTGTTAATATCTTTACAGATACTCAAACCCGCACCTACCGTAAAACGCGTTTTTGCACAGGCGCGGTACAGATCAGTTTCCAGTACAGATCGGGTAGTGACAGCGCTACTGTAGGTAACATTAGCAGTGTGTTGAACAGAGTCAAATAAGCAATAAAGTAGATGGTGATGGGTATTACCAGCTGGGACAACAAATACACAATATAGTGTATCTCTGAAGGAGATCCTGCTGTGTTAATACAATAACATAGACAAAAGGAAACAAAAGCAAAAGCTGGAATAGTGGTGAAGGTTCATGAACAACAATAATGTAGAAAAATCATGCAGAGAAAAAGGAAACATTAATTTGGACAATGATGTCAGGGTGAAGCTTGAACATCTCCATCAGGAGAATTCAGGGATTGTGGCTGCTTCTTCCGCTCTCTGTCCTTCTCTTGGTCCAACTTCCGCCCCCTGGTGGGCTGCAGAGACATGACAGCACAGTTACTGAAGGTTTTCTACAGCTCATCATGTCCAGGATCATTCTGTAGATGTGAGGAGTACCTTGTAGGTGAACCAAACAGCTGAGATGAAGAAGGTGACACTTAGCACCATGAGAACCAGACAGAAGATAAAAACTGGTGTAAACACTGAAAGTGAACCAGAATCATCTCATCAGACAATCATCAGGAAAACAAGTCAGTTAACAGGTGACTTCATCTCATCTTTGTTAGAATAACTTCATCCTGACTGGAGCTGATGGATTATTTCTTCTCCATTTTTGCAGCTATTTTCAGCTCTGAGATGAAGGTTCCCCTCTGTGGTTCTGTCTGGTTCTACTGGTGGTTCTGGAAACACAAAGCAGAGGGAGATTGTTGGCTGGAAGGGACCAGATTAACGCTTCATGGTCCATGAGACGCCTGCTGCTGGTGGAAGGTTAGCAGGACCAGGAACATCAGGATTCCTAAAAATATTTCTGTACAAAATGTAAGACTGTTACATACTGATATTTTTTGATGTTTTTCTGTTTTTTATTTATATATTTCTGTCTATCTGAGTAAAAAGGATTAACCTTGTATCTTTGAATAGTCGTCAGCTTTAATCACTTTTAGATCCCTAACAAATAGTGACATCCAATCCTCCGTCTGCTATAAAACCACTGCTTCATCAACATCTGAATCAACTTGGATCCAAATAAGGAATGAATTATCCCAGTCTAAAAGGAAACTTTTTTAAACAGTTGGTTGATTTGTTCTTGTTTGTAAAATATCTTTAAATAATTCATTTTATTACTTTTGCATTTTAGACCCAGGTTATGAACTCAGTTTCAGTTCAACCTCAGTTTAAAGCTGCTTGGAGACCAAACAGCTTTTAGAAATGTTATTTGTATGTCTCCATCTGGTAAATAAAGTCCTAACTAATTTCTGATTGCTACATTTTTTAAATTAGTGTGGGATTTAGAAATAATCCTGGGTATGTATAGAAAATGAAACGGCTATGAATGAAGAGCTAACAACACAAGGTAATGCCTCAATCTCTGAAGAACCTGCACTATGGGGATCACTTACAGAAAGCACCAACAGCGGGATCGTATTGAATCGTATCTCTAAGTAGCTAAGTATCTAGCATCACGGAGGGGGAACGACGCAGATGGAAAGACGTGCTCTCTCACTAATGACGCTCTGATGCGGCACCTTTACAATGGGGAAGCTATTCCACGACAATGGATTGTAGAAGGCAGGAGAGAAGAGAGAAAGAAAATGACGCGTACAGGTATGTGAGTCTCAAAATGTACATGAAACACAGCATCATTCTCTGTAATATATTATTATTGACAGTGGCATTTCTGGCATGATAGCGGAGCAAAGCAACTCAACACTTAATACTAGCAACTATTTTTTGTGATGCATACAATCTGAGTTTAATAATATTGATTGCTATTTCATGTGATTAATTTAATATTGATTCAAAATTAAATGAGCCATAAACTAACACACATCTATGCACTACAAATGCTATTTTATATTAATGCAATTGAAGAATAAAACTTTTTTTTTTACACATGAAATGCATAAAAAAATGTAGATCTCTCACTGTTGAAAACGTTTCAACAACTGTTTAATCTTTCAATAAATCCCCTTTAAAGCTATAAGAATCTCTCCAAGTCCTTGAACGATGATAAAATCCACAGATAGATTACAGCCCATATGTTTAATCTTTATTTTTTGTTAAAAAACAATGTGCTAAATGAAGATTTCATAAAAAAATATATTATTTTTTTATCTTGGGGGCTAACAAGGATATTAGAGGGCTACACACTTCTGTCCAACAAAGTGTTAATGTGATGTATGCTATTCCAATAATTTAGTAGGAGTTATAAACTTATCTTATGCTTCACAACCAGCTTTTGTACTCGGCAAAACGAGCTGCATCACTTTCTGTGGGGGGTTGACAGTAGGACTTGACCATCTCCAAGAGACGCCACAGATTATTGATAACATTTTTGTTATTACAGACAGAAGAGGAGACAAGAGCAATGCGAGGAAGAAAGAGAGACCGGGACAGAGGCAAAAAGACACAGGATGTTAAAAAAAAGACAAAGGAGTGAGACAGAGCAGAAAAATCATCAGGTATGAGTGTGTTTGTGATTAGATTATGAAACAATCCTGGCCTGGAGTTAAATTCTTATATATTTATATTAGGGCTTTGACTTTTGCCCAAAAATCATATTCAAACTTTGTTCTTTATTAATATTAATATTTGAATATATTAGAATATTTATTAATTATATTTTGACCATTAAATGTCTTCAGTAAGACAGATATTGGTATCAAACTTAAGTTCTATATGTTCTGTCCACCAGAGGGCAGTGTATCAGTAAATGTTAATAGACTGCGTGCAGGAAAGGCTGACTGCATCCGAATACCTCTACTACTCTCGCTACATAAGGGCGAAAATGAGTAAGCGAGTGATGTAGCAGATCCAAATCTCCAGTATGGATTGGAATAGTAGGCATAAGGAAGTGTACTACCGCTACGGTAAACAGCCGGTGGACGCTACTCTATCCCACAGTGCAGCGGAAGCCCCAAAATTGATGAAGAAGAGTGACCTTGGCTCCTGAGGAACTGTCAACCACTGACACCGCCACAATTTCGGCATATGAATGTAAAAGTGTGGCAATGTTACTGATTACTTTAATTTTTTTTTGACAACAGATTGAACATTTAAGTTGATAAATTGTTTAACGGGACCACAGACGACGTAACGTAAACATCCGTCAAAACGGTGAAGCAGTACGTCTGATTTAATGCCTACTACTCGCTCGTTTGCTCGGAATCTGACACATTTACAAAAAAATAATTCCCATACAGGTTAGAATATTAAGAGATCCCTAAAATTCTTTTGAATATCTTTAATTTTTAAAACATTCTAATTATATTCAAATAACAAAGTTCGGAGTCAAAGCCCTAATTTCGATAAGTAGATAAATTAGGTATTTACAATGTTGTGAAATGTCTAAAAGGTGCTATTGGGGCAGTGACAGGAGGGGGTGGCAGCAGTGGGTGGGGGCCCTTAAACACATTGTGCCCAGGGGCCCCTGCAATGATAATTCGGCCCTGCATAAAACAATGTGGATTTGAAAATGATTTAATCAAATGAACCATTAATTGCACCCCTAAAATGACCAATTTCAAGTAGATAGAAAATAAAACTATGATTAAAATTTAAAAAATGCCATGTTTAATTTTTTTGAGTGGAACAGACTGCCGTTCTTTAGGAAAGAGGGAGGAAAGTGTGGAAAATCCTAACATTTTTTACACTTTTCCTAAAAAAATATCCAAACGGTTGTTTCAATAAGTTTGCTGATGAATGGAAGATTAGAGGTCGGCCAGTAGTTCTGCATTAAAGTGTTGTCCAGGTTGTTGTTCTTCATAGTATTTTAATAACTGCTGTTATCACCTGACAGGAGAGATGAGTTAACTTTTTGAATCAGTTTAGACCCATTGACTTTCTTAGGAAAAACTGTGAGTAAGATGTTGAGAAAGCAAAAAGGAGCTGAATTGGTTGATGATATCCTTAAGGTTTAATTTTAAATTATGGAATTCATACATTTTCTCCTGATTTAAGTTGAGTAGGGATTACTGTTAATGGGTTTGGTACTGATGTACAGAACCTCTAATTGTTAGAATCATTTCAGTGAAAAAGTTGAGAAATTCACTGCAACCCCTGGTGGAGTGTTGCTCAAGGACTGCTGTCACAGGACGATTAGTTTGTCTCACAGCTGTTGCAAATAAATTCTGTGCATTATTAATGTTTCTGTTAATGATTTCAAAGAAGAAAGATTGTGTTGCATCTTTCCAAGTTAAAGATATCTGTTCAGTTGGTCTTAGTGATTACATGACTGGTTGCATCGTCCATCCAAAACTGATATTTATTTGCTGTGGCAGATGTGACGACCACAAAAGTGTTGTATTTAAAAAAAAATAATATTCAGAACTATGTTTTCTAGTTGGATGCAAATAACTGTATTTTATTTGGAAGAGTATCCCAAGGGTTTTCATTTTAATGTGATTTTCCTTTTTCAAAGCAAATCCTGTAATGCTTGCTTCGGGCCAGCAGGGGGCAGGGTCGAATAACAGGTTTACGGCCACGGTACCCGTTACAGATTTTGGTGGCCCGTACGGTGACCGGCAGCAGATGCGCAGGCTACAAGCACGACCACTGCCAGCAGTTTGACAAGTCCCAGGAGCTGAGACCTCTTTCGGCCCTGAAGTTAGAGGAAGAGTGGATTTCCATGCCCGACTTCCACCAGACCAAGTGCCTGTGAGATTATGACTGTACTGCACACGTGAGACCAGACCAGAGTGACCGGTGAAAGTGCTATCTGGAATAGTGAGCATTGGTGAGGAAGAAGAAGAAATAGTTATGGCGGATGGTGAGAGAAAAGGCTTGGTGTGGGGCATCAAGAAGAGTCTACTTATGCTGACGGCAGATGAACTTCTACAATTAGCTCAGAGTGTTGGTCCTGTTCCGGGGAAGGATACATCTAAGCTTCAGGTTGGCGAGGAAGAGGGTAGCTTTGAGTAGATTCTAGCTTTTCTAAACAGTGACACTTTGGTGGAATCTGAGGATTCAGGTATGGCGGTATTGTTAGAGTTTAATGACATTATGAATAATGTCATCCAGACTCAGAACGCACAACCTAAAACAGGTGTAGAGAACATGACAGAAGGTCAGCCAGAGATAACTGCTAATAACAAGCCAACTGATAACTCAACAGCTAGTGGCCTTAATACGAACATAACTCACACAGCTACGGTTAGCATAGCGACACCTCCGCCAATCACTAATCCCCAACTCACACATGTAGATGTCACAAGCATGCAGAACAATGACACAGAGTTACGGGGAATGCTTTCTAGCTACGCTGAGCTTAGCAACAAAGTCTTACAATACATAAACAACCCTACATCACCACCTTCACTTACATTTACTCCAGTACAATCTACACTACAATATAACAATACTCACACACCTGAACAACACTTACAGGGAAGACATGACCGAGCCGTCCCCCTCCGAGACCTTTCACTGCTTCGTCGTGAGTTCAAGATCCAAGGTGGACAGATCGGTGACCAGAGCTCAGATTTAAGTTATAATAACATATGTAGACAAATTGATGAGGGTGTTAAAGAACGATTCAGTGAGACCGAAATACTGAGGGGCGTTCTCAGGGTCATTAAACCAGGAAACTTCAAAGACATGCTAATGCACAAGGATGATTTGACCATAGACGAAATAAAACACTTTCTACAATCCCATTTAGGTGGGCGGAGCAACACAGAGCTTTATCAAGAGCTTATGTGCACAAAGCAAACTGATGGTGAAACCCCACAGCAGTTTTCGTACCATGTAATAGGTCTCAAGCAAAAGATCCTGTTTGCTTCAAAGTACGCTGACACAGAAGTGAAATACAACGCAAACACAGTTCATGACATCTTCCTTCACTCTGTATATCAGGGCCTCGGCCATAAACATGATGACATACGTCGAGAACTCAAACCATTTCTCTCAGATAGCAGTGTGTCTGACGAGACGATCTTAAAACAGATGATGAAGATCACAAACACTGAGAATGAGAGACAGAGACGGTTAGGGTCAGTTGTGAAGCAGAAACCGGTAAGCGTGCATAGCACAGAGGTCGAAGTCACAGCAGTACAAGGCAGTAGCACAAAAAAAGATGCTCCCGATAAACAGCCAAAGACGGATGCACTCCAACAGTTGACTGAGAAAGTAGAGGAGTTGATGAAAAAAGTTTAATTGCTACAACGGCCACAGCAGATTCAAAATCCAGAACCTTGCCATCATTGCCAAGCCAAAGTGGATCAAAAGAAAACCAGATCACACAGCTTTGCTAATTGCCTCGAACAGAGTCGCCCAGGCTGTACACATTGTTTTCACTGTGGAGAGGATGGCCACAAAGCAGTGGGCGGTTTAAAGAAGCCCAAGCGTTCGGAAAACTGGAGCCGGTCCCTGCCACGGGACAAGCAGTGACCGGGCTTTATGGTCAGTCCCACAGTATTGAGCGTGATGTATGGGGCTCTGAGTGACATACAGAGACAAGATTAGTTAGTCAGAGACCAGAAGAAAACCATGAACAAGACAATTCCCAGTTTCCCCTTTCCCTACCCACCCAAACAAGTAAACATTTGGCCAAGTTTATAGGAGCCAAAGCTCTTGCGAGATGTGACATGAATGGCATGACAGTCAATGCCTTACTAGACACGGGAGCTCAGGTGAGCATGATCGATAAAAGCTGGAAAGAAAAGTATTTGCCTGACGTACCCGTCAGACCACTCAGTGAAATATTTGATGAGAAAAAAGAACTCGAAGTACATGCTTTGAATGGGGAAATCCTCCCTTTAGACGGTTGGGTCCCCATCCCAGTTAGCTTCAGTGGTAATGGGGCTCTTAGTCAGTCTATTATGGTGCCTTTTCTCATCTGTAGCATTCCTCTCTCACAGCCACTTCTTGGATTTAATGTACTAGAGCAGAACTTATACCAGCCACATTCTGAAGGAATATTGATCCCTGCTGATAAAGTAGAGCTTCTGGTGAATTTCATTAAGACTGACAAACCCCTCCATGCAGCAGAAACTGTTAAAGACCGGTAATTATGACACTGTAGTCCCAGCCGGACAGGTCGTCTGGGTTAAGTGTCAAATCCCAGCTGCCGTAGACCAGTCAGACCCTCTACTCTTGTTTGAACCTGATGGAAACTATGCTTACCTTACAGATCTTGAGATTGAGGAGGGCCTACTAGAGATACAGACTACAAAGAGACCTTATGTTATCGTACCTGTGAAAAACAGCACTAAACATTCTATCATTATACCAAGGAAGACAGCCCTTGGTAGTATCCAGACTGTGACTAGGGTGATTGAGGCCGATCCACTAGAGAGTTCTAGGTCTATGGCAGTAGAGGTTAACGCATCAACAGCACCACCTACAAAAACTGCTTCAGCCTTGTGGCAGCCTCCTGTGGACCTCAGCCACCTCAGTGACGAGGAACAAGTGAAAGTCAAGAAAATGCTGTGGGAAGAATCAGCTGTTTTTGCACGAGACAGTCATGACATTGGATGTATTCATAGCTTACAGGTGTCGATCACCCTCAAAGACGAGATCCCGGTGCAGCGAGCCTACTCTTCAGTCCCAAAACCATTGTTCAAAAAGGTGAAGGAGTATGTACAAGATCTACTCATGAAAGGCTGGATTGTCAAATCAAAGTCCTCTTATGCTGCACCAGTGGTATGCGTACAAAAGAAAGATGGTACACTCCGCCTCTGTATAGATTATCGTCTTTTGAATCACAAAACCATCCCAGATCGACATCCTTTACCTAGGATACGGGACCTGATGGACAACCTCGGTGGTTATTCCTGGTTCAGTATCCTCGACCAAGGAAAGGCATATCATCAGGGTTTTATCACCAAAGACTCACAGCACCTCACTGCTTTCATCACTCCCTGGGGGCTGTATGAATAGATTTGCATCCCATTTGGTCTTTCTAATGCCCCCGCAGCCTTTCAGCGGAGTATGGAAGAAATCCTGGGTCCCCTTAGAGATGATTGTTGCCTCCCGTATCTTGATGATGTGCTTTGCTATGCGAAAACCTTTGATGAGCACGTAGAAGGGGTCCGCAAAGTACTCCAAGCTCTTCAGACACATGGGGTGAAACTGAGACTGGAAACATGTGAACTATTTAGACAGGAAGTAAGATATGTGGGTCGTCTGGTGTCAGCCCAAGGAGTGAGGATCGATCCCAAGGACCTGGATGCAGTGTGGTCGTTGGCCAGCAGGACGCCACAGACAGTTGGAGATGTGAGAAAACTCACTGGATTCCTGGGCTATTACCGTTCTTACATTCAGGACTTTTCAAGAATAGCAAAGCCCATTTCTGAGCTACTACAAGTCAAGCCAGGACAAGCAGCTTCAGGGCATGGTAGAAGCAAAGGTCCAGAACTACCATCTAGAACACCTGTACAGTGGTCCACCGAACATCAGCAAGCCCTTGACCGACTCGTGACTCTCCTTGTTAACCCTCCCATATTAGCATACCCTGACTTCGACTTACCTTTCGTATTACATACCGATGCATCAGACCAGGGGCTAGGGGTGATTCTTTATCAACACCAGGATGGCAGGTTGAGAGTTGTTGGGTACGGGTCTAGGACTTTAACTGCAGACGAGCAAAACTACCATCTACATAGTGGAAAACTAGAGTTCCTCGCTCTGAAGTGGGCCGTGTTTGAAAAGTTTAGAGATTACTTATTTTATGCACCCCACTTCACAGTATATACAGACAACAATCCGCTGACCTATGTTATGACTACGGCAAAGTTAAATGCGGTAGGTCATCGGTGGGTTAGGGAACTTTCCGATTTCAGATTCGATATAAAATGCAGACCAGGGGTCTCATTTATAAAACATTGCGTAGAATCCCTATGAAAAGTGTACGTACGACCAAAACAAAAAGTTTGCGCCCAAATCTGGCTATAAAAGGTCAATGCAAAGCAGGACATGAATATTGATGCACATGAAGAAGAGGGAAATATGGCAACAACAAAAGAAAAACAAGAAGAGAAACTTTACGGAGACGTTGATTGAAGTGCTAGTGGGTGTAGTGGAGGCTAGAAGAGACATTTTTTTTGGTGGACACAGCAGCGGTGTCACAAATAAAAGAAAGAAATGCGAGTAGCAGCATGTCGCGTCTGTAGTGCAGACTGTCAGTGCAACTGACAGGACGGTACCCGGAAAAAAAAAAGTGGTCGGACCTCAAAGTCAAGAAAAAAAAAAAACGTGCCTCCCACCGCCAGAGTGGGTCTGCTACTGGAGGGGGTACGTGTACACCTGAGCTGACACCACATTGGAGCATATTTTAAGGAGACAAACTAATATGCCGTTTCTTTTCAACTGTTAGATGGCGAGGATTAGGAGGCTGAGGAAGATGAGGTTGCCCAGTGTCTAGTGACAGCCATTGGTACCTTCAATTATACAATAAAACAATTTTTACATCCTGGTCGATCAATTGCTCCCTGGCTGAAGACTTCCTGTGGAGGAGGAGGTGGCTGTGGGTCGGGGTTCTCATGCTGGGGAGGTGGTAGGACAGGAGGGAGGGGAATTTCTTCGAACGGGGCCCTTGTAGTAATGAGTGCAGTCAATTGCGCCGATTATGTTTGGGAAACCGGACATTGCTGTAAATTGCATTTTAATTTAAACCTGCTCCCCCGCAGTATATGGAAACGTGATGTATTGCCTGCTCATTTTAATGATCCCATCCAAGACTGCAGGCATCATTGCACTCAGGGACGGCAGATGATTCAATTTATTAATTGGCACACAGTCCCGGCCCTTTTATCTGAGTTGAAGGTTTTGAGATAAATTTTTTGTATCTATTCTAATATTGAAAAATGTTTTTAGAAGAGCTATAGCTCACTGCAAAGCTACAATATAGATAACATTGCTGGCTTGGATGTTTATAATAACAATGATCCATCATTAATGTTTGGTGTGAGGTGAAATGATGCGTGTGAGAGGAGTAATATGCAGTCTGGCTGCAGTTCACCACCTCACCAACTGCGTCATTGATTCCTCCCTGTCTCCAAAATGTCCGTACGCACGGGTCAGAGTTGGCGTACAGGTGTGCACATTTTCCCGTCAAGTCTGTTTTTTATGAATCCCAACTTTTGCTTTGAAAGTGGCGTACGCCAGTTTCAGGCCCCGTTTTGTGCGTACGCAACGTTTATAAATGAGACCCCAGCAAAGTCTAACATAGATGCTGATACGTTGTCACGTCTCCCATTAGATATTGAGGGTTATACTGAGTCCTGTACCAAGGAGTGTACCGAGGAGGTGATTACGTGCGGTATGGGATGGAAGTAGCCAAACAGAAAGATGTAGCCTGGGTGGCGGCTCTTAACATCTCCTCCCAAGCTGACTCGTCCCTCTCCTTCGATCACTTAAATGCAATTAGCCGTGATGAACTTTGGGAAGCACAGCGTGCAGATGAAGCCATCGGTGAAGTGATCAAGTTAAAGAAGCTGGTAAACCTTTAACTGACGAGATACGGAAAGCTGTTAATGGATCAACCAGAAGACTATTCCATGAATGGGGAAAGCTAGTCTTGGAGAATGGTCTCCTGTACAGGTGTACTAATGACAGGAAACAGTTTGTGCTCCCTGTCGTGTACAAAGATCTTGTCCTGAAGAGAATCCATTACGAAATGGCTCATGTGGGCACAGAAAGGGTTCTCAACCTTGCGAGAGAGAGGTTCTATTGGCCTTTCATGGCCAGAGAGATTGAAAACCATATCACCAAGAGATGTCCATGTATAAAATCAAAGAAGCCAGTGAACCCATGTCGCGCCCCGATGGGTAGTATCACATCAAGCTCACCACTAGAGTTGGTGTGTATCGATTATTTACACCTGGAGACCAGCCGTGGTGGCTATGAATATATTCTTGTGGTCGTCGATCACTTTATAAGATTCGCTCAAGCTTATCCAACAAAGAACAAGAGTGGGAAGACGGCAGCTGAGCGCATCTTTAATGATTTTATCCTCCGCTTCGGATATCCATCAAAGCTGCACCACGACCAAGGACATGAATTTGAGAATGACCTGTTTCGTACACTCCAGCAGCTGTCAGGTATTCGTCCTTTGAGGACAACACCATACCATCCCCAGGGAAACCCTGTGGAGCGGTTTAATCGGACGTTACTCCAAATGTTAAGGACATTGTCAGAGAAAGAAAAGGAACGATGGAAAGACCAAATCCCACAGGTTGTACATGCGTACAACTGTACTCGGCACGAGTCAACGGGCTTCTCACGTTTTTTTTTTCTTTATGGCCGTCATCCTCGCCTTCCCATTGATTTACTATTCGGGTTGGTTGAAGACAATCGCCAATCGAATCGCCAATGAAAATAGTGAACAGGCCAGTGCCAAGGGCAAAGTGCTTTAGGACAGGAAAGCTAAAGGAGTGGTGCTACGGCCTGGTGATAGAGTCTTGGTCAGGAACCTCAGTGAGTGTGGTGGACCAGGAAAACTGCGGTCGTACTGGGAGAAGTCCATCTACGTTATTAAAGAACAGTTTGCTGATAACCCAGTGTACATTGTGTACCCTGAGGCTGGGGACAGGAAGAAGACAAGGACACTACACCGTAATCTGCTACTGTTGGTGAACGACCTTCCAGTTGAAGCTCCTCCACGCCATGATACCCCTACAAAGACGACACTGGGAAGTAAACACCAGACCCAGTGTCCCAGAAAGTGCGGTTCTTAAGAATGGAACAGATTTGGACTCCGATTCGGATGATGACTCAGAGGGACAACATTATTGGTTGAGGGTACCAGCAGAAAGGATGCAGGATGCTGCAGTCCCACAACAACGACCTGCCATCACTCAGGTTCGCCCAACTTCCGTAACTCCCCAGGAGGGAGAAAGAGCTAGGATAATCTACTTACCTGAAGCAGACCTGATACAGGACAGAGCCACAGAGATGGAAGAACCCAGAGAGGATGAATGCCAGTCTGCTGTTGCTGGACTTGAAGAACAATATGGCTGTGACGAGGTCCCAGAGCCTATTCAGGAGAAACGGCCTACAACCAATATGGTGTCAGACGATCAGAGAGAGGTCAGGAGGTCAAGCCGGAATCGACGACCTAGACAGATTTTTACATACGATAACTTTGGTCAGCCCACACTCACAACTCAAGCCACAGTTAGTAGGGTGAATACACACTTACAATCACTTGCTGATTCTGTACCTAATACCATCCAATCCCTGCACTCACTTACCTCCTATCCAACAGCAACATATCCCCTTAATGCCTACCCTACCCTTTGCCCACTATTTACATACATGCCTTACAACACAATATTTACACCGTACACATTAACAGTCCCTGTCGCCTGTTAGAAAGTTAAGAGTTTTAGTTCAGAAAAGTTGAGCAGAAAATGGTGGGACCCATTTCTTTTTGCCGGGGAGTGTGTGACGACCACAAAAGTGTTGTATTTAAAAAATTAAAAAATATTCAGAACTATGGGTTTCTAGTTGGATGCAAATAACTGTATTTTTTTTTAAAGGGTATCCCAAGGGTTTTCCTTTTAATGTAATTTTCCTTTTTCAAAGCAAATCCTGTAATGCTTGCTTCGGGCCAGCAGGGGGCAGGGTCGGATAACCGGTTTAGCTGTGCGAGACGTGAGTTCGTCATTACTGCAAGATGCTCGAACCTGACACGGTGTCTCCTCGTTTCTCTCCTGTTTTACAGGTGAGTAAATGTACAAAACACCTCAGAGCTGGAATTTAGCCATGCAGAAATGTGTTTCGGACATGAGTGGACCGCTCTAGTGAAGTTATTGCTGGTAGAGTTCATTTTGAAGCTGTTTGTACTGAGTTTAAACTGTAGGGTAAAATCCGTCCGAGATGCTGTGTTCTGATGATGTACACGTTATGTTAGAGAGCAAGTCAGCTCAACATACACACCTTCTCATTTACACGTGGTCACAAGGATATTTTATAAGATTAAAATGTTAATTTTCCACCATCGGCTTAAAATGTTTCTGCTCAATGGACTTAAATAAGAAGGATTACGGTTTAAAACGAGGTTTGGAGTATTTTACTAGTTTTGAGCATGATTTGCAGTACTGTATTAATGTGACACAGATAAATACTGTGAATAGAAGGTTTCTAAGTATTGTAAAATTAGCTGGTGAATTTCACCTTTGTTTTATGTTGGCTTCTGATAGATTGTGTAACAAGACAAGCATGAAGAGTAAGTAGAATTACTGCTGGTGCTGAGGGATTTACGTTATGATGGATGCTGTATTGACATGGACATTGAAATTTATTGTAATGTTAAAAGACACAGAATGTGTAACTGAAATTCATTGTAATGTAACCTGACATGCTGTCTTCTTGTTTCTCTCCTGTTTTACAGGAGTTAATCTGTTCTTCACGGTACCGTTGCACAGAGCACAGCTACAATTTCTGATATTAACCCAATCATACCAATAATACATTTATAATAGAATACAGCATTGGGTAAAGCAAGATGTCCAACTCCAGTCCCCAAGAAAATAATTCTGCATATTTTAGCTGTGTCCCTGCTCACACTCAGCTGAATTAATGACTGAATTACCTCCTTGGTAAATCATCAAATTCTTTAGAGGGCTCATAAAGAACCATTCAGTTGATTCAGCTGTGTTCAGAGAATCTTCTAAAACATGCAGCAGAGCATCTAAGGAGGACTGGGTTGGCCACCCCTGCTGTGGATGCTGGAACCAGTACCTTCGTACTGGCAGACTGGGATGATTGATCTTTTCCAAAATAAAAGAGGAAGAATTACATTTTTCTGCTTTTTTTATGTATTGATTGTTAACTGATTTTAAAACCATTTTCCCCTCAGGAACAAATAATGTTGAGATAAATTGAAGTGGGAAGAGTCCAAAGTCTGTCAAAGGTAGAATCAGAACCGTGTTGTGTCAGGATGGAGCATCTGAACCAAAAAAGAAAGAAAGAAAAGAAAAGAAAGAAATCTGTCCTCGAAGGTAGATTCTTATTAGGGGATATTATATAATTATATATATAATATATATATAATTATATATATAATATGATATAATTAAATTATTAAAATGTGTTTTTTGCTCATATGTGGATGGATGGATGGATGGATGGATGGATGGATGGATGGATGGATAGATGGATAGATAGATAGATGGATGGATGGATGGATGGATGGATGGATAGATGGATGGATGGATAGATGGATGGATGGATGGATGGATAGATGGATGGATGGATGGATAGATGGATAGATAGATGGATAGATGGATGGATGGATGGATGGATAGATGGATGGATGGATGGATAGATGGATGGATGGATAGATGGATAGATGGATGGATGGATGGATAGATGGATGGATGGATGGATAGATGGATGGATGGATAGATGGATGGATGGATGGATGGATGGATGGATGGATAGATGGCCTCTGACCCAGTTAGTGGAGTAGTCTCTCTGTCTGACTCACCTGAACATTTGAGTCTCAGACTTTCGTCCAATTCATCATATTCCAGATCACATTCTCTAAAAGCAGATCCAGGCTGAAAGCATTTATCTGGGATTCTCCACATTCTTTTCTCAGATGACTCCTTATGTATTTCCGATGAAACAGCAGAGCCACAGCCCAGCCATTTACAGAGAATATCTCTCTCCTCCACGGTCAAGTTAGAACTAACCGCTGGTCGCCATACTCCATGATGTATAATCTCCAGTTTACCGTCACACTGAGTGTCTCCTCCTACCAACCTTAAAGGTTCTGAAGAGAAAGCAGAAAGTCATCAACAAAACATGGAACAGAAAATAAACCAATCACATCTGCAGCTCTTCCTCTACCTGAGCAGGTGAGTCCAACAGCTTTGCCAGTTGAGCAGGTGTTTCTAACTGAGTCTGACCTTCTACAGTCCAGGAGAAACGACTCAGTTCCTTTACAATGAAACTGTGAAGTCCATGTTGGAACCTCCACTTCTCCATAGAGCCCCCCCTGGAGGACTGAAGGAGACCCACAGCCGAGCTCTCTACAGACCACCTCTGCCCCCTGCTGGTTAAAGTCAGCTTCACACACTGAGGACCAACTATGGTCAGACTGGAGGAGATTCACCTCCAGTCTGCCTGAACACAGACTGCTCCCATTCACCAACCTGACAGAGTCTGCAGAGACAGAGAGAATATTTTATCCACTATGTTCTGCTTAAATGGTTTCTGCTGTTTGGAGAATCATCAGTCATGATGCTGTGTTTGGTCTGATGAACTTTAACAGATCACTGAACTCCTGACCACATCAGATGTCAGACAGACTCTCTGTCTTACAGGTAACACTGTAACCTTAGAGACTGTGGAAACAAACCACAGGTATTTCTGGTCTGTTAGGATATTTGCCTTCATGATCAAGCTCTTATTTGTTTCAGGCTGTTAGACTAATTATTCTGTAGGAAGACCAGTTCTTGCTAATATTAAAGCAAACTGTGAAACTTTGATTGGTCTGATCCAAACAGGAGGTGGATTGGCTGGCCTACTGGTCTACCTCAGGAGGAGACACACAGCAGTATGAAGAAGCAGAGTGGTTCCATTTCTTACTGATGTTACAGGACAAGAAGAGCTGGTCAGATCTTATTTGATGTTTAAACTGGATTAAAATAACTCACATAATAACTCCACATAACTCAGCATCTCAGACAAACCATCAGTGAACCGGATGTTAGTGACAAACATACCTGAGCAGGTGAGCCATATATAGCAATTTGATTCCTTTGTTTTTGCACAGTCCTTGAGAGCAAATCCAGATCGAATACACTCTAAGTTTATCTCCCATACTACACGGGGGTCATTTGAACGAAGTGCAACAAAATGAGTAGCAGAGCCACAATCCAGCTGCCTGCAGAGAAATTGTGCTATTCTCCATTTACTCTGAAAATCCTCTACAGTAACTTCTCTCCATTCTTCAAGCTTCAACTCCGGGTAACCATGACAGCGGATGGTTCCTCTCTCCAACCTGGACTCTGAACAAAAACAGAAGATTCATGTTCACAGTTGAACAAACTATATTTCATTCTGAACTGAAGTCTAGAACTGAACAAACCTTGGAGGATGTGGATTTTTTCTCCATGAACACCTGGGACAGAGAGGATCAGAGGATCATGATCTGAACCACAGTGAGATGTTTCTTTACTGTTTCCATGTCAGCTCTGATAAATCCTTCATTACACTTTATTTTAGCAGGAAGCACCTTCTCATCATCCAGATCCACCACATCTTCTCATCTTCTTACCACCGTCTAGTTTAATAAAGGGATCCAGATGAACGTCTGCTCTAACACTGAGCTGACTCCTCCTTCATGATCCGTCTGAAGGCTTCAGTCGATCCTTCCTAAAGGTCCACTAACGCTTTTAGATTCAGTTTGACCAGAAATATTTTAAACTCTTTGATACTGACTCTTGTACATTAAATAGGAGATTTAGGTATATGCCAACACTCATCAGCACATCTTTTGTATTTTTACTGACATCCTAACATTTCATAAAACCCCTGATGAATCAAATCACATCAGCAACATCAAACATTTCTATGTAAATATATTTTTATTATACTATCAAGCATCTTAAATCACCTGGGTCTGGTCAGATAGACAATGGTTCCAGAGGAGGGGACAGAGATTCTCTAAACTTGTTATTTGGGTTTAAATACATCAATTCTGAAAACACTATCCTGGACTTGAGTCCAGTAATCTCTCATATCTCGCTACATTTAAGCGCAACACACCTCATTATTTCCCATAAATAACTTATGGCTATGCCTTCAAAATTATTATTTTTTTTAATGGTTTTAGGTGTGATGACTAGAATAATTCACCAGGGGGAGCACTTGATTTTGCAATATCCAAGGCAATAAAAAAGGAAAGTTGCATTTCTGTAAAGTAATTTAAAGTTACAATTTTTTTTATTCAATTACAAAAGAGAGAGAAACTGAAAAAAAGCAGGTCTGATTGATTATTTTATACAGAAAGTTAGGCATAAAGTTCTGACTAATAATTAGAAATAAAAAACAGAATAAAAATAAAAATGTGTGTGTGTATACTTGTTTATGTCATTTTCTCAGGACTGTGTGTTATACAGTCATCTGTGGGGACCACAGCCTTATGAGGCGGTTTAAGGGTTACTTTTACTGTATGGTGTGACTAGAGGTGGTTAAGGTAGCGTAAGGGTAAGTGTTAATGTTAGACTTAAAGGGAGCAGCGAAAAAGGAAAGAAACCGGTAAGAGAGCCCTAATATAGGTAGAAAAATATATATTTTTTGTTTATTTGTGTAATTCAAGTCAAAAAAGGATCAAACGGGAAGCACAGGACAACTAAATGAACATTAAAAGCTGAAAAATATTTCTAAAATATGTATAAAATTACTGTGAACAATGAAAAAATGCCAAGATCATATTTTCTACATGTATGAGTGTAAAAAGTGTCTAAAAGGTTAAGAAAACCATTTTTTATTGCCAGTCTTTATGATAAATCTGTATTTTCTGTTGTTTTAGAAAATTTTCAATTCAATTCTTTTTTATTTATATAGCGCCAATTCACAACAAATGTAATCTCAAGGCACTTTACAACAAAAGTAATTTCAACACAATTACACAAACATTCCAATCAGTTAAAAGTTTTCTATGTAAGGAATCCCAGCAGATTGCAATGAGTCATAGACATGAGGTTGTGCCCGGATCATGCAGACTCCAACCACAGCAATTCCTCAGCAATCCCTCATACTGAGCAAGCATGTAGCGACAGTGGAGAGGAAAAACTCCCTTTTAACAGGAAGAAACCTCTGGCAGAAGTCTGAGAAGACAGAGAAGAGACGGCATGGAGGATGCTCGTTCAGTTTGAGCATCATCTGGACCGATGTTCCCCATCCAGCAGGGGGCATTATAGCTGAGCAGGATACCAGACCATGTGGAGCTTCTATGGGGAGGAAAATACTGAGAGAAAACTGGATTAACAATTGCAACAACAGGAGAAAAAAGCATATCGTAAGAGTAGAGAATAGAGATAGAATAGAGAAGAATAGAGAAGAAAAGTGGTCAGTCTGTCCTCCAACAGTCTAAACCTATAGCAGCATAACTAAAAAATAACTCAGGATAACCTAAGCCATTCTAACTATAAGCTTTATCAAAAAGGAAGGTTTTAAGCCTAGTCTTAAAAACAGAGTATCTGCCTCATGGACTAAAACTGGGAGCTGGTTCCATAGGAGAGGAGCCTGATAACTAAAAGATCTGCCTCCTATTCTACTTTTAGAAATCCTAGGAACTACCAGTAGACCTGCATTCTGAGAACAAAGTTCTCTGTTAGGAACATATGGAACAATCAGATCTCTGATGTACGATGGAGCTGATTATTAAGGGCTTTATAAGTAAGGAGGAGGATCTTAAACTCTATTCTGGATTTAACAGGGAGCCAATGGAGAGAAGCTAAAACAGGATAAATGTGATCTCTCTTTTTAATATTCATCAGAACTCTTGCTGCAACATTTTGGATCAACTGAAGGCTTTTAATTGTATTTTGTGGACTTACTGATAATAAGGAATTACAGTAGTCCAGCCTCGAAGTAACAAATACATGGACTAGTTTCTCTGCATCACTCCTGGACAGGATGTTTCTAATTTTAGCAATATTCCAAAGGTGAAAGAAAGAAATATTAGAAACCTGTTTAATATGGGATTTAAATGACATGTCTTGGTCAAAAATTACACCGAGGTTATTTACATTATTACCAGAGGCCAAATTAATGCCATCCAGATGAAGTGATTGATTTAACAGTTTCCTTTTTAAAGGTTCTGGTCCAAAGACAATAACTTCTGTCTTTACTGAATTTAAAAGTAGAAAATTCAGAGTCATCCAGGTTTTTATGTCTTCATGCTTGTAATCTACCTAACTGATTGGTTTCATCAGGTTTTATGGATAAATATAATTGTGTATCATCATTATAACTGTGGAAATTCATTCTATGTCGTCTAATTATTTTAACAATTGGAAGCATATATATAGTGAAGAGAATCGGTCCAAGCACAGAACCCTGTGGTACTCCACAAGTAACCCTTGAGTGTGAAGAAGATTTATCATTGACATGAACAAACTAGAATCTGTTGGACAGATATGATGTAAACCAGCCTAGTGCTGTTCCCTTTATCCCTACAACATGTTGAAGCCTTTCTAAGAGAATATTATGATCGACTGTGTCAAAAGCAGCACTGAGATCTAACAAGACCAGAACCGTCATAAATCCATTATCTGAGGCCATTAGAATATTATTAGTAACTTTTACCAGTGCTGTTTCAGTGCTATGATGAGCTCTAAAACCTGACTGAAATTCTTCAAACAGGTTGTTGCTGTTTAGATGCTCATATAGTTGATTAGCAAAAGAAAACCTTCAAAAGATTTAAAGCATTTCAGATCCAAGCAGGTGGAGCTCTGATCTGATCAGCTTCCTGGTCTTACCTGAGCTCCAGAAACACAGCAGAAGAACCATCAGGGTGTGGTCCATGTCCAAGAAGAGTTCTGAAGGAGGATTTCTATGAAAGATTCTGGTTTTTGTCTGTCTGTGTTTCCAGGTTTCAGTTCAGATCCGAGCTGTGAATCAGAGAAAACAGAAAGGAATGAAAGAAGCTGCTGGTGAGGTTTCTATCCTCCTTGTTTTATCAGCTGCTGTTCAATGGATAAACTGAGAGCAGAAACCAAAAAGTTTGGATCCTGGATTCTAAACTCCAGCATAGATGTGAGGAAAGGAGCTCCAGGGATATTTCCGAGGAGAACTTCTGCTCCTCCTCACTGAGAGGACTCAGCTGAGGTTATTTACTTGATGAAGACGCCTCAGTCTGGTTGGTTTCTAGGCAGGTTCCACTGGGAGGAGACCCTGGTTCCAACAGAGAAAATTTTCCAGTTCATGTTTGAGGGTCAAATCTCTGAACCAGCTACCAAACTGAAAAACTCAGTTATGAACAATAACTCCAGACCAACAGAACTCATCCTGCAAAGATATCTTCTGAACAAATGTTAGCCTTTCAGTTAGAAACTACAAGAATAAGTTTGGGGCTTTTCACCCCTGCAGAGGTTCTTGTTACAGAAATGAGAAGGTTTCCAGCATTTTATCTGCTGAACGTAACATTCCTCTGACCCTGAGTCAGTGATCACTCAGGATCGACTCAAACACTATCATAATTCTTCAACAACAGTCATTTGAAATCTACAAACTTTGCCTCAGTCAGATGTTGGGAAATAATCTGTTACACCCTGCTCAAACTGATCCAAATCAAATCAAACTTTATTCATAAAGCGCTTTTCAAACACAGTTTCTCAGAGTGCTTTACAGATTTAAAATAACCCCACAGCCCCCCCTTCAAAAAAAAAAATCAACGCAAATACACCCCCCTCCCAACCTAACCCATCAGCCACACACACACACCCACACACACACACACCCACCCACACACACACACACTTAAAAGCTACAAAAACAGCGGGCTGAGTACAGATTAGCCAAGAGACGCCATCATGGGAGCCATCTGCATCGGCAGCAGCAGATCAGCAGCCAAGACCACCGACCCAGGGCGCCCAGAGGAGGGAGGGATGGTACCCCCACCTCCACCCAAGCGCTACCTGGGGGGCACCCAGGCAGCCACAGCCGACCACCGCCCCCGATGCAGGGGGCACCCAGAGAGGAAACACTGGGAGGAAGATTAAAATAAGTTAAAGTATAAACTGTATAAAGTGTAAAACAACGATAAGATAGAATCAAGAAAAAAATGCAAAGCAGATTAATAAATAAACAGTTAAAAGCTAAACTCAAAATTCAATCAGGTAAAACATGCAGAGCAATTAAAATAGATATTAGTAAATAATAATCAGTTGAAGGCTAAAAGGTGAGTCTTAAAAACATTAATGTTCTCTGCGGCCCTCAGATCCTCTATCAGCCTGTTCCAGAGGTGAGGGCCGTAATAATAGAAAGACGCCTCACCATGAGTCTGAGTCCTGACTTTGGGGATGATAAGGAGACGGCTGCTAGAGGAGCGCAGAGACCGCGAGGGTTCATACGGTAAAAGTATTTCTGACAGATAAGAAGGCCCAAGACCATTAAGACACTTAAAAACCATTAAAAGAACCTTAAAATCAATCCTAAAACATACGGGGAGCCAATGCAGTGATTCTAAGACCGCTGTAATGAGCTCCTTCTTCCTGGTCTTCATCAAAACACGAGCTGCTGAATTTGTAGAAGTTGTAAACCTGAGGTAGTCTTTTTGGGAAGACCAGAAAGCAGGGCGTTACAATAATCAATTCTACTGGTGATAAAAGCTGCATTAGCGTCTCCGTATTGGTCAGAGAGAGAATGGGGCGGAGTCTGGAGATGTTCTTTAGGTGATTAAAAACCTATTTTGGGGATGTTTTTAATGTGAGGGATAAAAGTCAGCTCAGAGTCAAAAATCACACCCAGGTTCTTCACTTGTAAAGAAGGATTAAAAGATAATGATTGTAGGTAAAAGTTTCTCTCTCTGAGCCTCAGGACCGATAACTAAAACCTCCGTTTTGTCCTGGTTGAGATGGAGAAAGTTTTCTGCCATCCAGGATTTGATGTCTAAAATGCAGTTAAAAAGTGCATCCATTGGCCGTGTATCCAGAACCAGATCTGAGAAACACGTCAACCCACATAAAGAGTTAAACCAGAACAGCTTAGAGTCCAAAAGTCACATTTTACTTGAACTCCGTCAGAGTCAGGCTGGACAGAAAGGTTTCATCTCAGCGGATCCACATCTCTCATGTTATCAGAGACAGAGGCTGTTTGTTTTTGGAGCCTCATGACTGGTTTCAAGTTCTGATATGGTCAATTCCTGTAAAAAATGGTAGGAATGCATCATAGTGTTACAGTTCTGGCTGTAAACATGCTGAAATAACCTGAGGACACTGGAAAAGTTCCCCTAAAGCTGCTAAACTGTTCTAGGCTGCGTCCAGCAGGGAGGACAGGATAGATGATTCTGCTTCAGAGCGTACTCCCACTGATTTTCTCTCATTTCTGTTGATGCACTTCTTTCAACCAAGGAGGGTGAAAGGGAGGTTATTGTTTTTGGATTTCTGAGATATGTCATGGTGCAATGATGGAGAGGAGGAGAAAACCCTGAACTTCAGTTTAACTCCCCTTAACATTCCTGCTATTTCAACCAAGCGTTTTTTTTTTAAATGCAAACCCAAATTAAAAATAAAGCTTTTCTTGAAAAATGGCTTTAGGAAAAATGAAACTTCTTCATTTGTGCTTATTATTTTGTGGAAGAGGTAACTTCTGGAATTGAGAATAAATATTATGCATCTAAGAAAAGCTTTTGTAGTTGATCATGCGTTATAAAAGAGTAAACTTCCAATGTGCGGGGTGACATGACTGGCCCTCAGCTGGCTCATTAGTTGTTTGAATAATAGAGAACAGTATGTAAAAAAAGTATTAAAATCCATCCATTTTCTGAACCGCTTAGTCCTCTATTGGCCGGTGCCTATCTCCAGCTGTCAGGCAGGCGAGAGGCAGGACACCCTGGACAGGTCACCAGTCCATCACAGGGCCACATAGAGACACACAGGACAAACAACCATGCACACACACACACACCTAAGGACAATTTAGAGTGATCAATTAACCTGACAGTCATGTTTTTGGAATGTGGGAGGAAGCCGGAGTACCCAGAGGGAACCCACCGCATGCACAAAAGGCTCTGGGCTGGGAAACGAACCCATAACCTTCTTGCTGCAAGGCAACAGTGCAAACCACTGCACCACCGTGCAGCCCTAAAATCTAAATCAATCAAAATAAAGTTTGGAGTTTGATTTTGGCACTTTTGTATATCAGCAGTATTTGTGGAGTGTCAAATTTGTTAAAGGGGAAGTTCGTTTTTGTTCAATCAGGACCTTATATTTTAGAAAATATTACATTCATTTACTCACCCAGACACGTTTGGAGAAGTTATATCCATATAATGGGAGTCAATCAGGGCAGGAGATTTACAATTGCGGCGATCGTGCCGCTTCGGTGGCCGGTGTGAACCAGGCCTAAGATGGAATCGGTTGCATTAAAAGCCTGTAAAAAACCCAGATACGTGTACCTTAGTCATAGGCGTCATTTTAACCGGGGACGCCGGGGACGTGTCCCCAGCAATATTTGTGATTGACAGGTTTGTCCCAACCAAGCCTGATGCGGAAATTTTATTGACCTAACAGCTACTTTTGCTCCCAGTAAAGTTTCTGCATCAGTATCTAAACAGAATATTATTTAATTCACTCCATTCCAGTTTCGTATGCAGTCATGTTTCTTTCTGGTCATATGCTACAGTAGAGCTGAAGATCTTGAACCCGACCGGGCTTAATTTCTATCAATGTCCACGGTTTTGGGTCTGGCTTTAACCGTCATTCGATCATCTCATTAGCTCCATAATTAATGAAGCGCTGCAGTGGCCCACTAACATTATTCTTAATCTGCGTGTCCAAATGTTGCCGGCACACCGCCTGCGTTATGATGTGAAAAACCCACTCCTCTCAGGTCAAAACAGAAAACATGATTCAAAATGTGGCACTGCGCTCTCACAGAAAAGGCTGGAGTGTAAATGCACTATCATCCCAAGTTTCAAGTTGAAGAAGTCTCCTGCATTTATATAGCAGCTCCCTGCTGCTCACAGGTCAGATAAAATCTGCTGAAATCTGGAGCAAGCGGTCAAGAGCGCACACAGAAACGCACGCAGGCGATACAGATTTTTACGCAGCAGAAGCGGTTAAAGCTGCAGTTCCTTTGCTATAACGCAGGTCCATCCTTTGCTGCTTCGCTGTTTGGTGATTTTGTTTTTAATAGCACAATTAAAAAGTTGTGGTTGCAGTTGTGAATCTCCTGCTGTGATGTCTACCATGCTTGCCAAATTTATCGTGTCTGGTTATAATTATTTCCTCATCCAGAAGGGGGAAAAAACTGCCCATAATTATGTTCCTCCCTCGGAAACGACACCTGCTCAGAGACCTTCAGTGGAAAAAGACACTGAAGATGAAGATATGTTTAATATCTACGAAGGTTTGAGTATTAAAACTATTGAGAGATGTGAGAAAATGTTAACGTATGTCTGGAAAAAAGTTTTTTTTAAAGTGTGTGGAGAGGGGGTTTACAGCCTTAAAACAATGACTTAAAAATAAAGATGACTGTTTTGCAGATTTCACCTGTTGCGTGTTATTTTTAGAACCCCGCAATAAATGAGGGACCATTGTAAATTATATTTAATGAGTCTTTTTTTGTTACTGCGGGTGGGTACCAAGGAACAAAACAGAACTGCCAAAGAATAGATGTTGACATACTGGATTAGTGTAGAGCACACCAGAATCCTCTCTATCTCTGCATCCAGCTGCCACAGACTCTTCTGTGACGCAGGAACGGAGAGCCAGGGAGTGGATAACTTGATCCATTAGTGAAAGTATGGATGGATAGATGGCGACAGCACTGCGTCATCAGCGCAACTTCAGGAAACATTCCCTGCTGCTCCCAACACCAAAACAACACATGAACATTTTCCTCTTTGGGACTCTTAAACAAAACATAGGTTATGTGCGCTCGCATTGCGTAAACTTCCTCCGGGAGCCGTGAAATTCATTTTGGGTTGTTCCCACCTGAAACAACTTCATGCGGATAACTCACAGGTAGCTGCCCTATTGCAGGACTGTCAGTCCATATTACATTTTAAAAGGAGATTGTTGCAATTAAAACAATTTATAAATTCATACTGGTCAGATGTAACATTATAGCACTTTGAAATAAGCTTGTTACTTGTTTAAAACTCCTATTTCTTTTGGCAGGTGCTTTAAACTGAATTAAATATTGTTAATGTTAAATAAATAATTCATATTTACTATAAGGCATCTATTTATATGAGCCTGAATAATACTATTTATGGTGTAGTCATTCATATATACATTTGCAGTTGATACATTTATGGACATTTTTATATAATTTGCAGTCACATACCTAATGTTTATTCTTTGATTGCTTTATTCAGCTCTTACGGTGTTTTGGGAAAATAAATTCCTCTCCAACATCATTTCTTGAGAGTGAATCGCATCAGTTCAGTCGGGAATGCTACAATTATGGCTTATGAAAACCTCAAATTCTAAATCTCAGAAAAGTTGACTATTGCCAACAGGTTCAATATTTTAGGTTTAAAGTGTCATGCTCTAATCAGCTAATACCAGTAAAGACCATCAGGCTTGTCCTCCATAACACCCCAGCAGAGCTACAGGCTGATGGCATCCATGCTACACCGCATTGAGGCAGGGAATTATGCAAAAGAGGCCCAAACCAACTACATACTGAGTATTTATGCTTGATTACACTGTTCAAGGTTCCATGATTTCTCTATTTAAAGTTCTGCTTTACTGTTGCATTTTAATTTTATGAAATTTTTATTTGGGATTTCCATACTCTGTAAACCATAATCATAAAAAATATAACCAATACTGGCTTGATATATCTCACTTTGCTTCTAATGAGTCTATATCATATTAGTTTAATCTTTTACATTTAATTACTAAAATCAATAAATGATGGAAAATGGAGTGTGACTGAGAATAATTCTGAAATATCCGTTTTATCTCTGTCCTGATATCTGCCTTGGTTCTATCAGCGACTGATCTCTTCCTCTCCTTACCTGAAGACGCTGCATAACCCTCCCAGCTGCAGCTGCTGGCCTCATGTCTTCTCTCTGACTCTGATATTTCTATTAACAAGGGCAATAATTATTTCTATCAAATATGTGGACAGCAATAGTGAGCACAAAATCTACACAGAAATGAAAGGCGACCGGGTTTACTAACCAGCAGGTTATGTAAAATAACTAACACTAGTATTTTTAACTAGCTTAAAACAAAATAGTTGCATGTATTCACTTTTTATATTTCAGTTAAGATTGCCTGCATGCAACAGCAAGACTCAAACTACAGCTTGTTTGGAAAAATCTCTGTCAAGTTTGTAGCCTTTTGCTCTGACTTGTTGGTTTGCTTAGCAAGCTGCTCTGGGGAACAGAGGACACTGACACGGAGAGTGTGGGGGACATGTCCCACACGTAACCAACGGCCGTTACGCGCATGGGTGGGGGGTCAAGGCTTTTTTTGGGAGGGTTTTGAGACCGCCCAAGACCCTCCCCGGCACCGCTGCAGCTCGTCTGGGTGAGTAAGTTAACATAACTTTTGCTAAAAATAAGATCCAGTTAAAATAAACGAAAGAATTTCTCCTTTAAAACCAGATTTATGTGTGTGTTGTAGTGACAAAGCGGAGGAACTATTGGATACAGCTGGAAAAGAACTTAATATATGGAAAAACATTTACATCACTATAGTTACAAAATGATGTAGAGATTCGAAAAGTGAATGAAATTACAGTAACTTCCTTGCTGTAATGATAAATGTCAAACTGTGATGGAAGAAAAATATCAACTATATTAATTGAAAAAATATCTAAATAAATTTTAAAACTTTACAAAGTCAAATGGTTATTAAATCAATCATGACATTTTTTTTAACTGCACCTTCATACTCTCATAAATGACAAAAGATACAAAAAACTAAAAATTCAGTTCATCATCTTATTAAAAAAGCAATAAGAATAAATAATTAAGAATAAATAAGAACCACAGAAACCTCTCTGGTCATCATGGTAACATTTTTGAAATTTGAGGCCAGGTGGATTTCAAAATACTTTATGTTTAAAGGGGGAAAAAATATCTACAGTTACTGAATACAATCCAAAAGAGTTTGGAGAGAAGATCATTAGAAACCAACCAGCAGAGCAGAAAACACAGACCTGTTTAAGACGAGAAACCTGCAGCAGAGACCCGTTCCAGCTCTGACTGAAGGGAAACAGCAGCAAACTGGACCTGCAGAGAGACGGAGCTTCATGTGTTCAGAGAAATGTTACTGTAGCCGTGGAAATGATGCATCAGCTTCTCTGTAACTCTGAGCTCAAACTGATAGCTACACGCTCCATCTCCTCCTAGCTGATCCTGATGTTTTCTCTGGCTAATGCAAGTCTTTATCAAACTACATCACACTTCACAATTTTTGGGTATTTCTTGTTCTTTACCTGCAGCTCTTTAATTTCCTCATTCTTCTTAACTAAGTTTCTCCAAATGGCATCAGTCATGTTTAAACGCATTAAGACCTGGTCTTATATGGGGTGTTTTAAGTCAAACATTAACAGCAATAGCTTGGGTTATTTAGCATGCTATAAAAGAAACAAGATATGCTCACCATGTTATTTATTCAGAGGTGGGTGGTAACTACTTACATTTACTTATTTACAATTACCTAAGTAACCTTTTGTGAAGAAATGTACTTTTAATAGTAGTTTTGCTATGCCATGCCTTTTACTGGTCCAGAAAACTCACTGAATAAAGAGCAAACATATTTTAACCAAAATACTTCAGATAAAGACAGAAACCTGCAGTGGACCGGTTTCTACACAAACTCTGATTTTCTAATGTCATTTTTTGTGTTGAGTTTGTTGCATTTTGGGGCCAAGTGAATATACAGTAATCACCATGAATTGTAACTGGAAGTACTTTTTTACTTTTTTTTATTATGCATTTATTCAGTTTTCTACTTTAATACAGTATGATATATTGCGATATATATCAATACTATGGTTATTACTATATAATTTGTGATTTTCAAAACTTTTAAAATTTTATCGCGCCAATTTTAAACACATTAACTGGTTTTATACAAACTACACCCAGTCTTATTAGGTGAAAACAACCACCAACTAGGGGTCGTACTTTTAATGTTACTACAAAAATTACTGTCATCATCGGTTCTATTCACAATTCTAAAAAATAATATCAATAGATTGCCTTTGAATATCGATACGATATGTCAAAAATGATCGCAAAATATTGCTGTATCGATATTTTCTTACAACCTTAATATGCTTTTTATTATTTTTTTTGTCTTTAAAATACCTAAATTTGCCAATAACTTTTATTTTGTCTGTCTGATGACATAATTTAGAAAAAATATCTCAAATCTGATGTTACCAAGTACCTTTTTTATCACGTACTTTTTTACTTGTTATGTTTTACCTTGACTTGAGTAAAAATATGTTTAAGTATTGCTACTCATACTTGAGTACAATTCTTTGGTACTCTACCTTCCTCTGAATTTATTAATTTATACATTTCAGAGTTTTAAGATTCATGCTAAGTATTTAAGTCTGATCAAATAGTGTTTGTGCAGAACGTATGCGCGTTCCAGAGGAGGCGGTGCTCTCCGTCAGTTAGCCACTAGATAAGGTAAGCTAGCCCAGACATCTGTACAAACTCTACGCAATTCAAAGAATAAGAATTTTGTCCTGCGCTACTACAAGAACAGAAATGGCCTCCGACTGTCGTAGAGCTCCAACTAATCAGTACGTGCTTGAGTGGGCGTTTTGCTGACTGCAATCTGTCAAACAACCACATGGTGCACTCTCAGTACCAAATTCCCGAGAGCAGCTTTAAGATCCTAAAACGCATCAATGATGATAGCTTTGCTTGTGCAGCAATAAAATACACATAAGTTCTTCAAAAATCATTCAATTAGATTTTTTTATGTCGTCTCTCAAAGAGAAAATGCACCTAGAATGTGAATTTCAGACCCCTCCATAATTTCTAACTTGCAATATTGCAGGATATGTATTCATCATTTATGCACACTTTTTCTTACATATGCGAATGGTAATGAGGTGGGCGTTTCCATCGTCAAAAAAAACCCAGAAGGGAGAAGGTGTTTGGAAATGTAAAAAATAAATGCCCTAATGATAACTAAATATTAGAATAAATGTATTAACTTCCAATTTTATTTATTTACACATTTATTTGTTCATTTCCAACTATATTTCTAAACCTATTTATTTATGCATATATTCACACATTTATTTATTTGAAATTTTGACAGCATCAGTTGTTCACAGTATTTGGGATTCATACGGCTTTGGTTGCATCACTGTGATGTAATCAGCCTCCAAAAGGATGCAGCTCGTCAGTTTGGAAACACCCCCAATTTGCCAAAGACCATATTTTAAATGAACCAAAATGAAAATTAGCACCGAATTTCCATCAAAGCACAAACTGAAAAACTAGAAGCTAAATTTGGGTAAAATATTACTTAAATTCCAAATAAATTCTTCAATTTTAACACATTTTAATACATATTAACACTCTACGGCCTCCCTGAATGAGCTTGTGGGGAAGCTGGAATCATCTTCTGAAGCAGAGATCATGAGATGGAGAACACAACAAGGCAAAAATGACGACAAGATCTGTTTCATTAGAAATTTATTCTGAGCTCAATCCACAAAAACTAAAATCTCTTTTAAACATCCCATTCCAGGAAAGTCGAGAATAATCCGGAACTTTATTTAGCTTCCAGCTACATTTGGAGGTCCCTAAATGCTGGATCCATGGAAGATCCGGGTCTGATGTAACCCCAGCAGGCAGAAACAACAGATTAAACAAGCAGACATCACCTCAAAATCAGAGAAAATCCAGAAGAAAATAAAATCTACATATCAACCCCAGAGAGGAAGTTTAAAGTGTTTCAGCATTGACAGGTTTTAGTGCAAACAGAAGAAAACTTCACACCGGCTGCAGGTAAACATGATCCAGTCGTCTGTTGTTAGACTTTAACAAACATTCAGCACAACATCTTGGTTCCTAAAGGTCCGGAAACCCGCTGTTCCGTTTCAACATTCCCAGAAAACTTCACTTCATTCCCTTTAAACTCCTGCAATAATTTATCTCTGCTGCCTCCTGGTGGCCCTGCAGTGAACTATTGTTTTCACCCGATTGGACTAAATTTTTCCCTTTCAGCTCCATTAAGTTAATTATATAAAAGATCAGAAACTTCACTTTATCTCCAGAAGAAAAAAAAAAAAAAAAGTGAACGTAATAATTTCAACATAAATAATAAGAACCGATTCAGATGCTGCTCTTCATCTGCTTCTAGTTTTCCCTCCAACTGGAAACATGAGTTTAAAAAGCTTAGAAAACTGATCCAGCCAGCCGAGCTTGACTCTCAACCAATCATCTGAGGCTGGGGGCGTGGCTAATCAGCACACCTGGAGTTTGTTACCTGAGATCTGATTCAGAAATCAGTTGATTACAGACTTATAGGGGGTTCTGACCCGAAATCTCCTGCCTTTCAGTGCTGTTAGGAATCAGGAACATCCAGAAAGTTCTACGTTCCGGTCCAGAACCTGGACCCGTGGCGGTGAAGGGAGGTTAAACCCACAAAGTTCTGAATATTTAATAGAATCTGAAAATTCTGTAGGAAAAAAGAAAAGATTTAAATGCTGATTCATTCAGTCCCAACTCCCTGTGATCCGTTTAAACTTGAAGCGCTGGTTCTGATGAACCCATGAATCATTCGACCTTCACATGTTCAAAATCCCCTGAAAAAGGTCGTTTTTTATATTCTAAATTTACGTCTCTGATCAGAAATACAAAATTGATCAATTGAATATTTACCTGCTTCAGCATTTTTCATATTTTCCTCAACTCTTAGATTTGAAACTCTAGGGGCCTCCAGAAAGTAAAGCGGTAATGGAATAAAACTTTTTAAAAGTAACAACATGTTTTAAAACAAAAAGGAAAAAAAGGAAAGTAGGACACCTGATATGACGCAGTTATTTACTTTTTGAAGCTGTGAATAACTTTTTACTTACGTGTGACGATCATGAATGAATAACGGTAGAAGTCAGTGCCGCTTAATGATGTTCGCAACGATTTTATTTTAAACAGCAAAGCTTCTTTTAATGAACTGAACTGAATTTATGAACATTATTACAGCGCCCCCTGGAGTCAGGTTCACGTACATCAGAGGAAATAAATGTTAAATCAAATTCAGTGATGTGGCCATTTTCTGTTGTGTGTTTTTGATCCGAGACAAAAATTTAAAATATGGAAAACAAGACCATTTAATTTTTATGTATCCGATTTCGTTTTTGTTTGTGAATTGAAAACAGAAAGAACGACTGACACGGATTGTGTGGCGGTCAGATCGGAGCTGGATTCGCTACAAACGCATCAGCGCTGGTCCGATTATTCGCAGTCAAAGGTCCGAAGGTTCTGATGCGTTGGTGAAGGGCAGCAGGGAGAGTAAACGGGCCGGGCTGTGATAAGTGCTGAAGTCTCAGTTACTATGGAGAGCGGTTCTCTGGGTTTTAGCAGCAGCTCGGTTCCACCTGGACCCTGGAATGTACAAACAGTTCCTAAAAGGCACTATTAAGGAAGAATTAACCTCTAACATTAAAAAGTTCTGTGTTCTGACCCGGAAAGGTCCACAGAGTACCTGAACACCACCTGAATGCATCTCTGGATTCAGGTTAAGGCAAAAGGAAGAGTCGGAGCAGGATTCAGGATTCCTGCTCCCTTTGTTCTCTGCTTTTCAGTTCGGGACCTGAAACGGGTCGAGGTCCGGGTCGGAGAGCAGTCTGAAGGTCCGATCTCAGAGAGTGGTACCAAACGCTTTAATCACAGCAGAAGAAAAGAGGATGAAATCATCAAGTCTCTACAGGAGGTTCTGATTGGTTGCTCTACAGGCGGCCGGTGGAAGGGGAGGAGACTTGGTTTGGTTCTGGAGGTACCGGCTCCGCTGCCATCAGGACCGGAAGACGTGCACGGCTCGGATGACGTACTGCCGGCAGATCGGACACTCGCTCATCCTCTTCCCACACTTGGTGCAGGTGACCATGTGACCGCACTCCAGCAGGACGCAGTCGATGGGCGAGTCCATGCAGATCTTACAGAGGTTCTCCTCCGGGCCCGCCGCTGGCGCGCCGCCGCCACCTGCAGGGGGGACGGGGACAGCGTCAGAGAGACGGTCGTGGAACCGCTCGACCCGACTAACAGAACCAGAACCAAACTCACCTGCAGCGTTCGCAGCGTTTGCCGCTGAAACAGAAAACAGAAACAAGAGATGATGAGAGGCAGCCAATCAGGTTCACCGATCACAGATCGAAGACTTCCCGCTCGGTTCCTTTAGACAGTGGCGAACCCATCGGTTCTGACTCACCCAGCAGGTTCTGCTGGTCCTGGTACAGCCGGGTCACTCGCTCCATCAGCTCCCACTTCTCGCAGCAGCCTTTGTAGTCGACGAAGTTCCGCGCCAGGATCTCCTTCAGCTGCCGGACGCTGAGGTCCTCGATGTCTTCGACGCCCTTCAGGTCCGACAGTGACGCCCTGCGGCGGCCGGAGGTGGGCGCCTCCTCCGGGTCCCAGGTCTGAAACAGAGCGGGGCGACAGACACGGCTCGGGTCAACGGAACCAGAACCGCAGATATCCAACAACATCAAGCTCTTCAACACGCCTTACCGGATCGTCATCCTCCATTTCGGGGTCAGAGGGCGGAGTCTCTGGTTCAGTGGGCGGGGCTTCTGGCTCGGAAGTGGGCGGGGCCGGGCTCGACGTGTCGGAGGCCGTGTCAGAGGCGGAGATACGAGGCGTCGGGTCAGGAGGGTCAGAGGTTACCATGGGGGGCTCCGCGATCGGGGTGTCAGGGGCGGAGCCACTGGTTGGTGTAGACTGCTGACTCAGCACCAGCTCCACCAGCTCCTCCTGGAGGACAGGAAGTACTAGGTTAAAAAAGCTGCGCTCTGATTGGGTCTCCCTGTAAGCACCAACAACGCCGTGAACGTCACCTTCTCTCTGCACAGGTGGGTGGAGACCTCATGGAGGTGGAGGTAGTCCCTCAGCTCCTTCACCTTCAACGTCATCAGCTCCGCCCGCTCCATCAGGTTACCATAGAAACGCTGACAGGTGTAACAGAGGCGGGGCCTCAGGTCCAGCTGGACGGAGCAGCTGCTGCAGTAGTTCTTCTTACAGTCCACACACACATGCTGAGAGACAGGTGGAGACGATTAGTGATAGGTGGAGACAGAGACAGACCGGTGAAATAGAAACAGAATTAAACTTGTTCAGTTTTGCTCAACCAAAACTTTTAGAGCAAACAAACTTTTTCTTCCTGTCTAACCAAGGTTGTCCCACTAGGGGGAGCCTTTTCACCCGAAACATTCTCAGAAATGTATATGTCCTGCACGTCTCCCATCAGTGTTCCAGCCTAGAGAACCAACCCTCCTCAATGTCGTCTGTCTCCTCAACATTAAATCTGTCCGTACGACTGGATCAGAGAGTCCCGGAGGAAACCTCCCAGAATGCAAGTGGGCGGCGTTACCTTCCTGGACAGTGTGTCGAAGGAGCCGCCACAGGCCTTACAGGTGTGTTCAGGTGGAGGCGGCGAAGGCTGGGCGGAGAAGGCCGAGTTGGTGTAGGACTGATGTCTTCTGTCCACTCTGTCTGAGGAGTCCACATTCGCCGTGTCCATACAGAGCCAGTTACAGCAGGAGGCCCACATCCTGACCAGGAACACAAGCAGAATCCTTAGTTCTGGATCAGAACCAGATGAAACGCTGGCATGTCCGTCGCTGGACCGATGGCGATTCTGGACCAGTCGGGTTTTGTTTACCGGTCATAGTATTAGGCAAGGCAACTTTATTTGTACAGCACACTGTCAACAACAAGGCAGTTCAAGGTGCTTTTGGGGATTAGGGTGTCATCAGGGACACAAAACGTAAGACAATCCAGCTGTTATTAATCATTTACTCAAAGAAAGCTCTAACCAGATGAGTTTATAGCTTTGCTTTAAAGCAGCTCAGTGTTTCAGCAGCTCTGCAGCCGTCAGGTAGTTTGTTCCAGATATGAGGAGCATAGAAACTAAAAGCTGCTTCTCCGTGTTTGGTTCTGGTTCTAGGGAAGATCAGTAAACCAGAGCTGGAGGACCTGATTGGTCTGGGGGGTTGCTATGGTGACTGCAGGTGGTAATCATACTTTGGTGCTAAACCAATCAGTGATTTATAAACTAGTAGGAGTATTTAGAAGTTTATTCTCTGAGCTACAGGGAGCCAGAGGAAGGACATAAGAACTGGGGTGATGGGTTCTACTTTCCTGGTTCTAGTGAGAACATGAGCAGCAGTCTGATTGACTTTTTATGTAGACCTGTGAAGATACTGTTATCGTAATCATAAATGCATGGACGAGTTTTTCTAGGTCTCCTTGTGTCATCATGCCTTTAATCCTAGAAATGTTCTTCAGCTGATAGAAAGCTGACCTTGTTATTGCCTTTATGTGACCCTGGAGGTTCTGGTCTGAGTCCATTATTACACCTGATATCAGGCCTAAACAGTAGTTTGTAGCTGCATTAATTGAAGCTGTGTGCTGACTCTGGATTGCTCCTCTTTAGGTCCAGAAATGATTACTTCAGTATAATTACTTCAAATCAAATTAGGATTTGCCAGGAGATGATGCTGCTGGTCTCATGGAGTTAGAAGTAGCTACATTTATACATAAATATTGTTGTTTTTGTTTTGTTTTTACTCAATTTTAATAGCAAACCTTAATGAATATTAATTATCAGTATTTTTGTAACCTGAGCAGTTTTCATTTAATTTAAAATATGTTTTAATGAACTGCTTGTTTTTGGCCTTGATGTGTAACCGATGTAGGATCAGTTTGCTTATATTTGATAATGACACACGTTTATTAAATAGATGGATTGAATAGATGTCGCTCTGATGAACTCTGAGTAGTCACAGAGTGTGAGTCCATTCACATGAACAATAAACCCCGGTTTGGTGTATATATTATCCTTTTTTATTTCACTTATTTAAGTTCTGTACTGGAGAGAAAAGCTGCCGGAGTCAAATTCCTTGTATGTCTCATACTTGGCCATTAAAGCTGATTCTGATTCTTTTTGTCACCTCATTGTCTGGGTACTCCTAACATGGTAGCTGTTGGTGAATAATGAGAAATAAAATGATCAGAGCACATTATTACAAATCAGAAAAGATCTGAATAAACTTAATTGTTACAAATGTTCAAAGGTTTTGCATCTAATGTGAGACACATAAAAACGTTTCAATTAAAATGCGTCAGAATTATGGGATATTAATAAAAATGATTGTATAAGGCACCAGATGGAATAAATAAATATGATGTATTGTTTACACAAACCCAGTTTTAACCTCTCATAGGATGTTAATCATTCATGGAATGAATTTCATTCTGATAAGATTAGCACAGAAAACATGATTTAACTATTTATATAGATTAAATATACCTTTACTGTTTGTCCATAGAGTATTAAGCCCAGTTTTTGCTTCTCCGACCACAAATTTGCACTCAGACGCAGACGTACTGACGGAGACGTTTTCTGTTTATAGTACTCCGCTCTTCCACTCCGTTCTCTATTGTTTTTTTCGGCGTTACTCGACCAGGCCAGCAGGGGGCGCTAACTTTTCATGGCGTCTCTTCCTACTATCACACAGTTATTCACTCTGTTTTTTGCTAGGCTTGTGAACGTATTTCTTCCTCAAGGAGCAATGAACGACAGAAAGTAGCGTTGCGTCAATCCGTCTCCGTCAAAACGCATAAACTGGGCTTTACTCTTTCTAACCTTTCTGTCTGCATCCTTTCACGTTTATAAGTTACCATGGTCGAAGACATATTCGTTGTTGCTGCTGCTGACTGTTGATAGATGTGGGTGAGTATATAGTCTGTAAAAATATCACTCAATCACAATCTGCCATTTATACATTAGAATATTCTCCTCCTATCTTTTCCTCCGTCGTGTTTTTCAGGATACCATCGTACTTTGTTCAGGTTGTTTCTCTAAGTAAGCATAAAGTATACGACCCGACTATTTCCCCACATTTTTATAGACCTCAAATCATCCAAGCCAGCGGTGTCCAAAGGGGGGCCCGCGGATCAAAGTTGGTCCCCCAAGCTATGTAACTTGGTCTCCTGGGGGGATGCCCTACATATTAAAAACCTACTTTGATCAGAAAATAAACGTAAAGGGGATTTTTTTCAACCTGGACCTTATTTTTTAGAAAATATTATATTCATTTACCCACCCAGAGAAATTTGGAGCCACTTGGAGTCCTTTAAATTTGCCGATATCGAAATGTACGACTGTTAACTCTGATGTAAAACATTTTCTGTCTAAAAAAAAAAAAAAAAACCCGACTGCACACTAAAAATCACAGATTTCACTAAGCCCCCGTCACTTCCTCACCTCATCGGGTCTGTGTGATCACTTCTGAGTTCTGTATTCTGAGAAATACAAACACTGAAATAAAAGGCTGTTTGGAGCCGGACAATAGCAAGAAGCCATTTGATTTTAAAGAACATTAAGCAAATTTGGCCACTACCGGATATTTAATATGACGGGGGGGGGGGGGGTTAATGTGGTCATTGTTACCATCCACTTACCGTTATCGAGGTGAAATGCTCAATATACCGTGATATTCGTTTTAGCTCGTATCGCCCAGCCCTAGCGTAAATCCATATGAGAGTCAATCAGGGCCGGAGATTTGCTGCCCGGTAATAAGACACAATCTGCCCCAAAACTCCTTCATTTAACCAGGTTATGTCGATAATCATTAGCGCTACTCCATTCTGAGTTCAGAACGTCTTCGAGGTGATTATTGGTTTTATTCCAGGGTGACTTACAGGCTATTATCCAACATACACCGGAACATGATTACAACGCCATCACAGCTGTAGTCTGATCAGGACTTTCTCTCTGAGCTCTACGGCGCTCAGTTAGATAGAACTACTGCAGACATCAACATGGTTCATGTTCGCGTGTTTCCAAACTGAATAACCAATAGGACTAAGTTCAGCTTCAGCAGGCTTCCTTTCTACAACCGACACAGCCTACAGCTGTAATGGAGGACGGCTGATAAGTCATTGAAATCCAAGGTTAGTTTAAATTGGAAATGGTTGATTTAAAAGCCTGTAAAAACACCCAGAAGCTAATAGCTTTGCACCTCTGAGACGTTCTGAACTCACAGGGGAAAATCGCTAACTTTTCATCACGAAACATGAAAACATGGTTAAATGAAGGAGTTTTGAGGTTAATAATTCCTTAATACAGGCGGCAAATCTCCTGCCCTGATTGACTCCCATTGTATGTATATACACAGATCACGACTGGATATAATCTCCTGAAGGACTCCAAGTGGCTCCAAACTTGCCTGGGCAAGTAAATGAACATATTTGCTAAAATTAGGTTAAAAACTAAACAATTTATCCATTTTGCATCCTTCTTATTCTCCCACTGCTGCCACTTTAGATTAATGGGCCAAATGAATATGTGCAGTGCTTTCATTATGTTTTAAACAGAGTTTTTCCTACATAGGGATCTCAGTGCGGCCGCCACCGGCTCTTGTTGGGAATGTTAATAAATACTTTCAGCGCCGTCTGTTGGGTCTATGTGCTCAACGGTCAGAATTTAACTGTAGTTACTCCAAACAAACGCAGCCACAGTGGTGGCGCCGTCTTGAAATCAGCGCCTTACACTGCTTTAAGTCCAGTGCTCCCAACTTAGCAACTTTGTTGCCATTTTTAATTATTTTCTTTAGACCCCTCCATTTTCCACAAACGCCTAACGAAAAAATCTAGCGAAATCTCTGACCACCTTTATTTCCGTTCTGTCAAACTTTGTTGCCAATATTCCCTGCAGATTAGAGACCAGACTTGCTCCTAGATGCAGCTCGACTCATTTCACCGGGGGCCATACAGAGAGAAGACGCTGATTTCACACAGTCCCAAACAAATTTGTTTTATCTCTAAAATGAACTGAAAAAGGTCAAAAGAAATCTGCAGGTAGATCGATTTCTGTTTTATAAGCTAAACACGCACATCGTTCTCTATCTGCAGAAACGTGTCTTAAACTACAAAGCATCCGCATCGATCTGCTGCACAGCTGTGTTGCGTTCAAGTAAATGGCAAATGGACTGAACTTATATAGCGCTTTTCTAGTCTTATTGACCACTCAAAACGCTGTACATCCCTCCGATTGCAAGCCGACTACTCTACCACTGAGCCACAGTCGCCCACAGTAGCGCTGGAAATGTAGGCTATGGTGATTTGAAAAACGCAGGTCATTAAAATGATAACAAAAACTACTGAACATAAGCTATAAACTCATGTTTAATGGCAGATGGTAATCAATGTTTGATGCATACTAAATATGCCTTACTTATTTTTAGAGTAGGGCTGCACGATTATGTCCAAAAAAATAATCACGATTATTTTGATCAATATTATAATCACGATCATTCATCCAGTCGTTTAAAACTAAATCTATTTTTTTTGCCCCAATTATAAACATGCATAGCAAACGATCTCGTAATAGGCATGAAATCAGACGTACTGCTCCACATATTTTGCATGTCCTTTGACCCATATGACCTCTGTTGACCCCGATATTTACGTTACGTTCCCCTGTGGTCCCGCCTCCTCTAGCCGTTATTTTGTCTGGTTAAATGTTTAATCAGTCAAAAAACTATTACAATAATCTGTAACATCGCTACACGTACATTTATCCACTGAAACTGCGGCGGTGTCAATGGTTGACAGTTCGTCTGTAGCCATTTTTAGCTAGGTCCTTCTTCTTCTATGATTTCGGGGCGTCCGTTGCATTGTGGGATAGCGTAGCATCCACCGGCTGCTTACTGTGGCGGTAGTACACTTTCAGGAACTTTCTGCTTACTAGTCAGATCCATAATGGAGATATGGATCTACTACATTGCTCAGATACTCCGACTTGTATTGATGCCGTCTTGTGGCGCAAGGGATTGTGGGATGGCACAGAGCTCCTAATCGCCAGTTAGTTAGCATCAGAGGTCCCTATGCTAAAGTGGCTATGATGGTTGGCATACAGGCCACTTTCCCTAACGCCTTCCTAACTGGAAGCCCAATTCGGATGCATCTTATCATGGCGGACGCTGACACACATCCGGTTTGGCGTAAGACCTTTTACCAATTTAGTGGTTTCGGATGCTGCCACTGACTCCATGTCCTCCTTCATCCATGAATCTTCTTCCTGGTCTTCCTCTCTGCCTCCTGCCTGGTGGCTCCATCCTCAGCATCCTTCTACCAATGTAATCATCATCTCTCCTCTGAACATGTCCAAACCATCTCAGTCTGACTTTATCACCAAACATCTACCATGATCTGTTCCTCTGATGGACTCATTCCTGATCCTATCCATCCTCTTCACTCCCAGAGAGAATCTCATCATCTTGAGTTCTGCTTCCTGTCTTTTCCTCATTGGTTCCGTCTCTAGTCCGTAGATCATTGCTGGTCTCACTACTGTCTTCTACACCTTTCCCTTCATTCTTGCTGAATCCCTTTTATCACACCTGACACTATTCTCCACCCATTCCATTCAGCTTGCACACACTTCTTCACCTCTTTTCCACACTCTCCATTGATTTATACCGTTGACCCTAAGTACTTAAAGTCCTCTACTTTCTTCACTTCCACTCCCCGTAACTTCACCGTTCCATTTCTGTCTTTCTCATTTACACACATGTATTCTGTCTTGTTGCTACTAATCTTCATTCCTCTCTTTTCCAGCACACACCTCCATCTCTCTAGCTTTTCCTCCACCTCCGTCCTGCTCTCACTGTAGATCACAATGTCATCTGCAAACATCATAGTCCACGGAGACTGCTGTCTAACATAATCTGTCAGCCTGTCCATCACCAAAGCAAACAGGAAGGAGCTCAGAGCCGTACATGACAATGATCAGGTGGACCACATAAGATGTAAATAACTTCTTTAAAAAAATCAGACCATGTGATTTTCTGGATTTAGCTTCTAATTTTTCCTCTTATAGTTGAGGTATATCTATTAAAGGCTTCTCATCTTTTTAAGTGGGGCAAGTTGCACAATTTGTGGCGGACTGAATACTTCTTTGCCCAGCTGTACTAATCTTTGTTTCAGCTCCATCCCAGTTACTCCTACATCTCAGCAGAGATGATCCGAGGAGGAAGCAGCTTTCAGGTTTTTTTTTACCTAAAGACGGGACTTCCAGCTCCAACATTTTGGTTTCCAGTCCTCCTCTTCCTCCGATTGATCAGGTGTTGACTAATTCACAGACAAGTTATTGGAACTCTAATCTCACTTCCTGCCAAACTCTGTTAATTTTTGAGTGGTTTTTTTTTTGTTTTGTTTTTTAAAGATTCAGCAAAAGAAAACAGGAACAGATCATGTTTGTGGGACAGGCTGCTGGTAACAATTTAGATCAAAAAAGAAAGAATAAAAACCTCAAGAGGTTATGGAAATATTGATCTAAACCACAAGATTACAGAGGCGTCTGCAGGAGAGGATTAATAAAATCGGACTTTGGACCCGATTTTGCTTTAAATATTTGCTCTCAGGGCTCATTTATGACAGATAAAATATTTTATATTAACTACTGTGCTGTTTTTTTTATTGTAGCTGAAGGACCTTTATCTCCTCCATCAGCACACTGAAACCTCTGATGCAAATAGTTGTCCGTTTAACAAAGTAAAACAAGAAATGCCCCGGCTATAATCATCATAAACCCCCCTATGAGGAGATATAAGTTAACATTTCCAGTATATTTGGTAAAACAAGCAGTTTGTGGAGATTTCTAGGGTAGGCTGAACAGAAAATAAAAAGGTTAATGAAGTGGGAACTTCTGGCCTAAATCTGCTGCTGTCATTCAAAAAGAACTGGATCCGTTTTTATCATAAACTGGGTTTGTTTACAGATGACGTCATGCCAAACCACAGAGAATAAAAACTTTTAGTTTCACTTTATTTAAGCGAAACACAACATTTACGTCGATCCTTAAGAAACGAATATACCCGATCTAAACTAAACCCGTGTTTGGATCAATTCGGCTCAACATTTAACCGAAAACGATGTTAGCAGTTAGCTGTTATTATATCAAACTTCAGCCGACGGAAGAGAGGAAAGTTAATTTAGTCCAGAAACTATTACAGTTTTATCTTAATTTCAGGTTCTATGTAAGCCGAATGATAACACATACACATACAATAAACAATCAATTGTATTTGTGTTGTAGGTGAGCAGACTTTTAACCGAAGAGACATACATATTTAATCGAGCATTCTGTTAAGGGAGTCCGGCTGATGAGTCTGGAAAGTACCCCAGGCTACTAGCAGGCTAACACCTGGCTAATTACACAAGTTTATAAACACCGAAGGAGAAGAAAACTAAGTCAAAACAACATAAAACACTGACCCGGTTTATAATCGGACCGGTTCGAACCAACCTGGTAAACCGTATGACCCATTACTAACCGGAACCAGTTTAAACCGAGCTGCTTACCTGTTAGAAACAGGAGAGCCACCGCTAACACTCACTCAGCCTCGGCTAAGTCAGCGACCAGCTACTGTTGGTTAACTAGAACTAACTAGTTGTCTGAGCCACCGGAGGGGAACCGGTTTACAGGACTAGTTAACATGACGGGCTGTTAACACGGAGGAGCTGCGGGGATAAAGTCAAAGGGAAGGCAGCGATAAGAGCAGAACCAGGAAGAGTTTTCTCAACTACATGCACGCGCACGCACGCGCAAGCACAAACACAAACACACACACACACACACACACACACGCACACACACACTCACACACACACAAAATAGAGGCGAGAAATAAAGACTGAACTTCAAATCTTCTCAAGTTCAAGTCCAGGGGAGTTGCTAGGATTCTTCAGCTCTCGGTGTTCAGCTCGGTGCATTTTCATCTTATTTCCCTGTCATGCAAAAATGAAATTACATTCAATCAAGCCTAAATTATGTACTCCTTTCGGTTGCAAAATACAAAAATGTCGGAAGCACACGAAGAAATTTAGTTTAATTAGAATTAGACATTGAATTTATAACTCTGAAGTTGTTACCCCTTTGCAATTATGCATAAATATATAGTATTTGACTTCAAAGAGCAACTTACCCCCAAATCAACCTTTTTGTGTTGATAACTGTATAAATGAATGTAAAATAGCACTGTCTATATGTCTGGTGATCATTTTTTGTATTTTAGTACTTTTCAGAAAAAAAGCCGTTAGTTTAGTGCGCCCAGCTGGTTAAACGATTACAATGCACCGGAATTCACTAGAACTGGAGTCCAGCATTGCTAACGGCTCAGCTCGGGTTATCTATGTAGGCTTTGATTAGTGATGACAGCAGTCCGGCCGTGGTGGGGTATATAAACACGGGTGGTCTCGGCCACACCTCCGTAGCGAGGAGCCATGAACTGCCTACAGCACAACTAGCTCCAAACCCGGGTGCTCCGTTATGCAGGTGGTTACTCCTACTTGCTGACATTTACTCATTACCTATGAGAAAGGTAATAATATATCAGTAAATTGAAAATACAATATGGGCTACGAGTTAATTTTTAATGCAATAATTATGATGGTTTGAACATCTTTCCTGAATGATTTTCTTCTCGTCATGCTTGGATACTTCATCTATACCTTGGGCATCTCTCTGCAACACACATTTTCTGTTGTCGACAAAGTCGTACAGCGGCCGCAGGTGCTCCTGTCGAGGCAGAGTCCCACCGAATTATTCCAGCTAATCTTTATTTAGTATTAGATTTGGCACAACAACAATGTACCACTCAGAGACGGCGCTCATTCTTTGCCACGGTGCCGCTACAGACTCGGCGTCTGCTGCTGCTCTGTGCAGGGAACGAGACAACATGTCGTAACGAAATGGCTCAGTGCTGCTCGCTCCTTCACAGAACCTATCTCCCTGTACTTTGTTCCCTCTGGTGAAGGAGGTGGAGAAAAATCTTCAACCTCCAGATTATTTCCCTCCGAGGCACAGGAGGTTGCGTTACTATGGCTCTCTCCATCTTTCTGGACTTTCTGTGACTCTAAGTCACAGCTAAGAAGTTTTGTCTGCACATGTGGTGACATCTGGTGACCCAAACCAAAGCAATCAGCACAAGATCAAATCGAGCGGCTTTTAGCCGACCAAATTAAATTACTTTGGTCAAACCGCCCAACTATGTTTGGTCACTGCTAACTATGAAGAGACACACCTCTGGCCAAGTCCAACATGATAAAAGGAGCATAATGCAGTTAAACTCAAAAAACAAAATCATTGAAAGGGAGGTCAGGGATGAGGCTTAATTTTAAGAGGCTAGCCAATCACTGGCATTACTTACTTTTACATTGTTATGTAGTTTTTTGAAAGGAAAACAAATAATTTGTTAAAGTATTTTAGGGAATACATTATTAAATTACAGTAAAATGAATTGGCAGCTGAAATTAAAAACTTATTCAATTGTTTCTTTAAAAAAAAGACTTTTTAACGTAGACAAGATGGATGGATGGATTTTAGCGTCCCTTCATTGGCTCCCTATGTATCAAGAATAGAATAGTTCTAATAATCAGATTCATTTTCCTTTTTCCTGTCCATTTCAAGTGCATGACTTTAGGCAGACAGTTATGTCTACATGGTTATACAGAGCTGGTACTTATGGGTATATTTGGACGAGCGATATCGTAGTGTGTATATTTTGTATGATCGCAATGAAAGAGAGCTGTGCCCTGGTATAAGTCTTATTGTTGCTGCAGAAAAAACAAGTGAGGACACAATGCCTCAGACCGAGCAAAATGCAGCAAACAGCGGTCCTCTTGTTTACAATGCAAATGTGGACTTAACTCGCCGGGAACTCAAAATTTCCTCACCAGCGATTTGAGAGTTGAAGGAGCGGCTTTAGTTCCCGCTGCTTCTTCTATCCAACTGTGGTCGAGCTGTAGCTTAGCTTTAGCTACTTGCTAGCGTTAGCTAATGTGCCCTGTAGATGTGCACTCTGATCCCAGGGGATGTAATACAGGCAGTTTATAATGTTCACAGGTGATGTTATCAGTTGTATGGGAACTGGTGAGATTGACTTCTTAGGGAAAATGCAATCTGTGGTTCCTTGTAATGAGACGGTTGTCTGCTAACTGTTGCTACGGAGTCCTGAGTGGGACACCGGATAAAAAGATGACTGGAGGTGATCGCGATCCTCTTTTGGATTTCGATGTGCAAGGTCATAACGTAATTTCAATCGATTTCAATACAAAATCGAGATTGTGACACCCCTAATATTTATGTTCACTTTTTTTGTGTTATGTTTGGCTATCTACAGTGTTTGGAGTAACACAGGGTTGGGAGTAAAGCCTTACAGAAGTAGAGTTACAAGAATATATATTACTTTTTTCAGTTTCTTAGTAATGTAACACATTACTTATAAAATGTACTACCATCAATTACTCGTTACGATTTCAGCAACTTGAGTTACATGTTCAAAAGTTTTTCCACCCAACTAATGCAGCGGACAAATCAAGTTAGATACCGCAGAAGAAGATCCACGGTGGTGGCATTATTTGCACATTCTCCCTAATCCACTAACCATCTGTCCAAAGATCCACATCCAGTGCCTTTTTGTGATGAACAAGAATTATGATGAGACACAAGGCATGCAAAGGCTTTTGAGAGTAAGTTTAATAAAAGTGCTAAAAATACAGTAGTTGTGGAGTCACACTTGTTTAAAATGTAAATTCATAAGCTACAGTGTTTAAAAATGGGGTTACATATTTAAGATATTTTGCCAAAAGTAACTTTCCATCCATCTTCTTAACCACTTAATCCTCAAGGGGTCGCGGGGATGCTGGTGCCTATTTCCAGCTGTCAACGGGCGAGAGGCGGGGTACACCCTGGACAGGTCGCCAGTCCATCACAGGGCCACATAGAGACAGACAGGACAAACAATCATGCACACCTAAGGACAATTTACAGTGATCAATTAACCTTACAGTCATGTTTTTGGACTGTGGGAGGAAGCCAGAGTACCCGGAGGAAACCCACGCATGTACGGGGAGAACATGCAAACTCCATGCAGAAAGAGAATAATATGTAATGCTAACATATTTCTTTATCTATAAAAATATTTTTGAGGCTGTAACTAGTAATGTAAAATACAGTACAATTTTTGTGTAACTAGCCCAACATTGCAAATATATATAGTTTACCCCATACTTTAAATTGATTTTTTTTCCCACCAAAAACCTGATCTCTGTCATACACAAACAGCATAACTTACAAATTTGCTTCTGAAACCAACTGAAGCATGAATACAACCCCATCCATTCTAAAATGCAATAAGGAGAATATTTTTCCTTCATTTAACAGTCTAAAATGCTCTGAGCGAACGTAAAGATAACAAAAGAATATTAAGCACAAACCCTGAAACTACATTCCAATTTAATTTTTAAGAATCCTTCATTAACTTTAATTTATTTTCAGATTATTTTCTAACAATCAGAATTCCACTTGATTACTCGAAAGCTGATTTACACAAAAAGAAAACAAAACACCTTAGTCAATTTTTTCCCATTAAAGAGACAGATTCATAGTTAATTAAAAACATTTCAGATTAAACTCTAATTCTAAAATAATGCTTGGATAGAACAAATCACTGCTGCAATGCAGACACAATGGGACATGAAAACTAGTTCCACACCAGCAGATGTTGAGTTGGTTGTACCTACAGTTTGAAAAACTGTCGTGGACACAGAGATGTTTGTAGTTATTACATGAGTTGAATTATGAATGATAGTGTTACTAATTGGAGTAAGTGTAGGTCCAGAGCTGGTGTTGGTCACAGGTATTGGGTTAGTTACAGACGTGGTGTTTGTGAAAGGTATTGGGGTAGTAACATAGGTGGTATTAGTCAGAGATATTAGGGTAGTTGCAGAGTAGGAGTTGGTCAAAGGCATTGGAGTAATTTCAGAGGTGACAGAGGCGCTTTTGGTCACAGGTATAGGGGTAGTTGCAGAGGTGGTATTGGTCAGAGATATTACGGTAGTTACAGAGGTGGTGTTGGTCACAGGCATTGGAGTAGTGGCAGAGGTGGTGTTTGTGACAGGCATTTGGGTAGTTAGAGAGGTGTTGTTGGTCACAGTAATTGGGGTAGTTACAGAGGTAGTGTTTTTCACAGGCATTGGGGTAGTTACAGAGGTAGTGTTAGTCACAGGCATTGGGGTAGTTACAGAGGTGTTGTTGGTCACAGTAATTGGGGTAGTTACAGAGGTAGTGTTAGTCACAGGCATTGGGGTAGTAACAGAGGTAGTGTTAGTCACAGGCATTGGGGTAGTTACAGAGGTGTTGTTGGTCACAGGCATTGGGGTAGTTACAGAGGTAGTGTTAGTCACAGACATTGGGGTAGTTACAGAGGTAGTGTTAGTCAAAGGCATTGGGGTAGTTACAGAGGTAGCGTTAGTCACAGGCTTTGTGGTAGTTACAGAGGTAGTGTTAGTCAAAGGCATTGGGGTAGTTACAGAGGTAGTGTTAGTCAAAGGCATTGGGGTAGTTACAGAGGTAGTGTTGGTCACAGGCATTGGGGTAGTTACAGAGGTGCTGTAGTTCACAGGCATGGGGGTAGTTACAGAGGTGTTGTTGGTCACAGTAATTGGGGTAGTTACAGAGCTAGTGTTAGTCACAGGCATTGTGGTAGTTACAGAGGTAGTGTTAGTCACAGGCATTGGGGTAGTTACAGAGGTAGTGTTAGTCACAGGCATTGGGGTAGTTACAGAGGTAGTGTTAGTCACAGGCATTGGGGTAGTAGCAGAGGTAGTGTTGGTCACAGGCATTGGGGTAGTTACAGAGGTAGTGTTAGTCACAGGCATTGGGGTAGTAACAGAGGTGGCGTTGGTCACAGGCATTGGGGTAGTTACAGAGGTAGTGTTAGTCACAGTAATTGGGGTAGTTACAGAGGTGTTGTTGGTCACAGGCATGGGGGTAGTTACAGAGGTGTTGTTGGTCACAGTAATTGGGGTAGTTACAGAGGTAGTGTTAGTCACAGGCATTGTGGTAGTTACAGAGGTAGTGTTAGTCAAAGGCATTGGGGTAGTTACAGAGGTAGTGTTAGTCACAGGCATTGGGGTAGTTACAGAGGTGTTGTTGGTCACAGGCATTGGGGTAGTTACAGAGGTGCTGTAGTTCACAGGCATGGGGGTAGTTACAGAGGTGTTGTTGGTCACAGTAATTGGGGTAGTTACAGAGCTAGTGTTAGTCACAGGCATTGTGGTAGTTACAGAGGTAGTGTTAGTCACAGGCATTGGGGTAGTTACAGAGGTAGTGTTAGTCACAGGCATTGGGGTAGTTACAGAGGTAGTGTTAGTCACAGGCATTGGGGTAGTAGCAGAGGTAGTGTTGGTCACAGGCATTGGGGTAGTTACAGAGGTAGTGTTAGTCACAGGCATTGGGGTAGTAACAGAGGTGGCGTTGGTCACAGGCATTGGGGTAGTTACAGAGGTAGTGTTAGTCACAGTAATTGGGGTAGTTACAGAGGTGTTGTTGGTCACAGGCATTGGGGTAGTTACAGACGTGCTGTAGTTCACAGGCATTGGGGTAGTTACAGAGGTGTTGTTGGTCACAGTAATTGGAGTAGTTACAGAGGTAGTGTTAGTCAAAGGCCTTGGGGTAGTTACAGAGGTAGTGTTAGTCACAGGCATTGGGGTAGTAACAGAGGTAGTGTTTGTCACAGGCATTGGGGTAGTAACAGAGGTGGCGTTGGTTAAAGGAATTGGGGTAGTTACAGAGTTGGAGTTTGACCAAAGCGTTGTTATTATTTCAGGTATCATGGTTGTCCCCAGCCCAGTTTTATTCAAAGAGGTGTTGTTGGTCATCAGTGTAGGAGTAGGAATGGTGTTGTTCCAAGCTGTCTGCAGGACAACTGGTGTGTTGTTGGTAAGAGGCATGGGTGTAGACTCGAAGGTGGAGTTTAGATCAAGAACGGTTGTGTTCATAAGACTGATGTTGGTGACAAGTGAAGGTGTAGTACTGGGGGCCGGTGTAGTGAGCACTATAGCGTTTCTCTCACATGTTCCCACATTTCCCACTCTGTCTACAGCAGCTAGCAGCACACTTGGTGAACAGCAGGTGGACTTATAGATAACTACTGTAAAAATCTCTCCCCCTATTCCATTTATAGTGCTGGTATTCAAAGTACCGTTCCCTTTACGCTGGGAAATGCTTGCAATTCCAGTCCCATTGATTCCATCTGTGAATACTGCAAGTAGTTCCCACTGGACAGATGCACAAAGGAGGGGAGAGGCTGGACAAACACCTTCAATTTCTACTACCTCGCACACTGGAGCAGACAGGTCAGCTACCTGGAAGGAGGAAAAAGTGATTACTTTCTTCAACAGCCTTCCCAGAAGTAACTCTTGAACTTTAGAAGACCATAAACATCTGATTTTTGAGCAAACCCAGCTGTATCATGTCTCACCTTGGCAGCAACTGAAAACCTGAGTACAGTATAGTTGATGTCAGTACCAGCAGCATTTTGGACATCAATAGTCAGGGAAACATCTGTTCCTGAAGCTGTGTTAGTTGGAGCTGTTAAGATCACAGTACCATTGGCTTGACCTCCATCTCCAGCAACAATGCTCACGGTGTTGGTTGAAGTGGAGGGAAAGCTGCGATCATTGTTGGCTTGTACTGTGAATGATCCATTTACTTCTGAGGATACAGTAAAAAACACAGAGATGCTGGAGCCAGGTTCTATGCTGATCCTGTCAGCTTGAGCCTGGAACGGAATAAAGATGGAGGAAGAAAGAAATAGAATTTTTTACGTTTTTATTATTTATGAAATTATAAAAATTAAAAATGTTAACTCAAATCCTTTTCTGCTGGAGTCACCACATTCGTTCATTTGTCAAATGATCTTAATATCCTTAGTAATTGTTGTGACAAACACAATTAAAATTAAAACCAGTGTTGCCACAGTTACTTTGAAAAAAGTTATATCATTGCAGACCACTGATTACTCCTTCCAAAAGTAACTTAGTTACTTTACTGATTATTTTATCTTAAAAGTAACTACGTTGGATTTCAAGTTACTTTGTAAGTTACTTTCAGCAGCTGCCAAAAAAACCAACTAAACATGCATGTCCAGGTTTTTAAGTTAATGAGTAATGAAGCGCTCTAAACCAAAAAGAATAATGCTGATCACATATCGTTCTATTTCCTTAAGCAGGCTGTTTCGGACCCCGGATTACCCGTGCTGATCTAAGGGGGTCATGTAAGTGGACCCAGCTAGCGGGTTCCCGGCATCTTCAACAGAAAGAAGATCCCGAGTCGCGGCTCAATCAGCTGTGGGAATGGATTCTTCCGCAACCGGCAAACAACCAAACAAGACTCAAAGCACGCTAAAAGTGGCACTAAGAAGAAGAAGCTTTTATTAGCAAGCTTCTCGTGAGTCAAAAGCAGAATATGATAAAAGTCAGACAGACATATATATATCTGATTCGGTTCCCCATTGGAATGTCTGTTCACCCTTCGAAATCTATGGTGGCCAAAATATCCCTAGAGGACCAAAGGAAGATTTTACTTAGGCCTACTTTGTCGCTCGACATGGTGCTTGTTTTAATATTACCGGTATACACAGTGGCTTGGGAGTATGTTGCTGTGATTGTTTTTTTTCTAAGAGTTTGTGCTCGCTCGCGTGATGGTTGCTGCAGTTACTTCCAGCGCTGCTCATGAGTTTTGTTTTTTCATCGTGCCCCATGCTCCTTGAAGAAATTACAAAAATAGTAAAGCACAGTGGCTTGAAGAAGTAACTTTAACCTGATTACTGGTATGGAAATAGCAACGCATTAGATTAGTTATTACTGAAACAATTGTCATATCGGGAGTAACATGCTACTAAGTAACGCATTACCGACAAATCTGCCCGCCTAAAGTCTCTGTGTTTCCTCATCTTGATAAAACACTTAGTCTGACCAAATGTAGACTTTTAAAATGCATGTATTGTATACTGTATAAACCTTAGTCCGGCTGAAGTTGAAAGAAAATGGCCATTCTTTAAACACCCAGATAATGTGGTTAGACTGGCCTCAGCACTCTCCTTTCAGAACTGACCAGACTGCAGAAGCAGTAATAACGGTGGTATTGCACGCATCTGATGTGTAACACAATCAAACATTACAATACGTCCGAAATGTTCTGTGCTGCAGCGTTTTTGTCATTCCTTTCTTCCCTCATTTTGCATATCCTGCTTTAACACCATCTGCTTTACTCCTGCCAGCATTTGTTTACTATTTGTGTAATCCTAAAGGCCAAAGGTCAACACAAGAGGGCGCATGTTTCCACCTCCCGTTGCAGAGTTGAATGCACTGAGTTTCTTACATAGGCCTAAGATGTATACTCTGATAAAGGCTCCTATTGTGGTTATCATATTTGCTCGGTTGTGATGTGCATGTACAGACACTGACTGTTTCAATTGATTCAAGAGCTAACCTTTCTAAAACAACGAAGTTAGCCTAAAGTTCAATTCCAGCTAGATGCAGCACTCAACCCTTGTGCTTTGTTTTCTATGGTATTTGTTATTTCTTGTGTATTTCACATTAAATCCAAAACAGCAGAGACACCTTTTGAGATGTAATGAAGGAAACATAATGGCACTGACGGTAATAGAAAGAGTAGAAGTTTTGATCTGTGTTGAAGCCTGTCTCTGGAAGCTGGTTAGTGAGGATCTGGAGGCACTGTTGATGTCGTCTCCCATCAGCTGAACCAGGTAGCTTCCTCCTGGAACTTCTCCGAATCCCACAACAAAGTTGTTGTTTCCTATTGCCTGTTAAAAAAAACAAAAAAAAACATAGTTCCTCAGTTATGCTTCATTCAGACTGCAAGCTTTGTCAGCGTCAAGCAACGTTCACAAAGTTACTGTGGTGAAACCAATGAGTCTGTTTAAAGCAGCCTGAAAGGAGTTAGATCATGATTTGAAATTAAAACAAATATCAGTGGGTCAAATTATGTTAAAAATGTGGTGAAAAGTGAATTCATATACATTTTGGGGTTCATCTTGGGTACATGTTGCATACCTGAATTGATCCAATGACTTGTGTTGATCTGGAATTGTCAAACAGAGTGACCTCCCTGACTGTTACTGTGTCACTTCCTGTGATGGTGACCAAGAGAGTTATGTTCCCACCTGAAAGATGAGAGGAAAGACAGAATCACTATACTAGAATGTTGATGTGTCTTTTTCTTAGTACTTCCTAAAGTAATGCTCAGCAACAAGAAGAGCCCCCAACACGGCCAGCAGGCATACACCCACCACAAGAACCGAAAACCCAGAAGAATCAGGTAGAGAAGACAAATTACCATCACACATGGTTTGCCTCCCCTGGTATGGTCAGGAGAGGATGGATATCTTTCAGAGCCCAGTGTAGCCCCTGCAACGCATGACTGGCCTGCCACATTCTCAGGACCAATAGGCATCCCGAAGGAAGCCCACTACTCTGCAATGTGGCCCAAGCACCCACACTAACAACACCACACCAAAGGGGGCAACCAGTAAAGATCTCTGAGTTATCATCATCATCAAACTTTATCCCAGACACAATGAGGTCCACAATTATGAAAAACAAAAGGACATTATTCAGAGTTTTTAAAACAGTGATACCTTTATCAGTCTGTCTGTGGGTTGCAGTTTCTCCTCAGGGACTGCTACTTCTTCCTAAAGCCAAAGCTTCTTCTTTTTCAAAACCTCTATGTTTTTTTGTCATTTGATCAATCTGTCTCTGTCAGTGCGTTTACATGCAGTGAGAGAAAACTAAGTCATTGCCTGTGTGCGGCTGAATTTGGACTTTTTAAATGCATGTACTCACTTTAGTCTGAATGAAATCAAACCAAACTACCTACTATCAATCGAGCTAATAAACCCAGATAATGTGATTAAAAAGCACAATTCTCTGTATGTAAACTACATCCCAGCTTAGCCAAACAATTCCTAGCAAGTCACAAAAGAGTAGAAGCTGGAATAACAACACTGGTGTAACAACAACACAGTAGCAAAAATGTGTTCAACACAGTGTGCATTCACACCAGCCCTGTTTAATCCGCTTGAAAAAAACTCTAGTTTGTTTGCCCAGAAAGTCCGGGTCGTCTGGGCAGGTGTGAATGGGCAATCAAACCGGGTTTCGGACCAAACAAACAAATTCTAGTCTTCCTAAAAACGTTGGTCTCAGTTCGATTGAAATGAACTCTGCTTCGTTTCAATAAGCATGTGTGAAAGGTAAACGTACCGAGGCTGCACCAAAAGCGAATGAGGACTATTGTACAGGGCATCCTGGATAAATATAATCTAAACAACCATTAATGCTGAAGGGATAATGCTGGATCTTGTACGTACCTTGGTAAACGTCTTTATAAGGACACCATCTGTGCTGGAAATTGTATTCAGGGGGTTCTACTCATAGCAAAATGCTCATTTGGAGCCGTCTTGCATAAGAAAAAAAATTTTTCATTGTCCTCCACCTCATTCTATTTTCATCCTGAGTTACTGCAGCAGTATTTATCTGGTACATTTACCAAACAAAACAAAAGTCTGGGTCTCTCTGCTTAGGCCACTCCCCCCGCGACCCGACCTCGGATAAAGCGGAAGAAGATGGATGGATGGATGGATGGATTTACCAAACACAACAGATCAATCCTACAACCGCTACAATCTGCTGGTTTTCTGGGTTTGTTTACATTCCAATGTACTGGAAGTTTCCGCGGTGGGAGGAGGAAGCACAGCTCTACAACAGCGCCATCCCAGGTGGAGAGGTGAAATTGTTGCTCAAAGGTCTGGACTTTGTGATGAAAAAAGCCACTGTGAATGTGAACCGCACCAGCTAAAAACAGCAATAATCTCGCAATTTTGGTCCCCAACTCAACCAAGTCTACCGGACTATCAGGTGTTAATACAGCCACAGTCTAACAACGTGTTACTTACAAACTGTTCTATGTTACAACATTGTTGCCATCCATATCTTTGCTCATTGTGCACATTTTCCATCAGCATTTGTTTAGTGTCCGTGTGATGCCATAGGCCAAGTGGAAGAATGACATGTTGCCCCCAAGTGTCACAGAATCATTAGCTCAGTTTTTGCCAAATACTCGATACATCTGCATGTAAATGTACTAGTGTGTTGCACTGTAATGGACCTTGACTTATCCAGCTGTACACCTCACCGCTTACCCATTCACCCCTACCACCATGCAAGTGACTCTTTTGAAGGGATTAAGGTGGTATAGTGGACATATATTTAGCTAAATGCCCTGTGATGGACTGACGACCTGTCCAGGGTATACCCCAGCTGTTGCCCAAAACAAGCAGGAGATGAGCACCAAAACATTGTAACCCCACAAGGAGAGGTGGGTTTAGATAATGGATGGTAAGCTAACACGGGTAAAACGTTTACTTAATGCTGATTTCCCTTTGCCACTGAAAACAGACTGAATTGATGTAGGAGGGTGGATTCCCTGATGTGTGTGGTCTCTGACCTGTAGAGGGACGTCCTTCCTTGGGAATGAAACTGCCATTCGTGCCCTCTTGTGGTTCTACAAGGTTGTAGATAAAGTTCAAGGAACTTTGACCTAATGGATTTGCACAAAAAACAATTCTAAGTCGCTTTGAAAAAAATAATATTTAATGTCTCTAGATATACATTTATTTCTTCATTGTACCCACCTGTGACCTTAACTGTGTAGGCACTACTGGAGTTGACCATAATCTCCCATTGCCCTGCCTGGTTTTCAGTGTTGAGGCTTATCTGCCACAGATTTTCTACCCGAGAGATGGATGCCAGGGCACCACTGGACTCACTGGATCTTTGAGAAACAGCTGGAAGTCACAGTGAATAAAAAATATCAGCATCATTTTTTTTAAAATTAGCAGCTACTTTACAGTGTGACTTTGTTAGATAAGCCTGTGAATATTCTCATTCATCCAGGTCATGGTTATCTCAAGGAAATTTCAATCGAACGCAACTGGACTTTGTAATTTGTCTTGGAAGACGTTTCACCTCTTATCCAAGAGGCTTCATCACTTTGTTGGATAGTTAACGAACCAGAGAGTTAGAGCCCAACATCAAAGGTTCAACCAATCAAGGTATTTTATACATCGTAAGTACAGTGGACGTTCAAAATTTGGTTGAACCAAATAAGGTTGAGGTGGAAAAACCCCTGAATGTTTCTTTAACTAAATGTAGGGATTTGGAAAATTATGTCACTTCAGATTATCAAAGATAAAGTCATCGATTCTCCCAAAGCCTTTTTACCAAATTGGCTCAAAGGGACATTTTATGGTTACAAGGAAACATGTGGAAGAAATTGTCAGTGTGAAAACTCCAGTAAAAAATTAGCAAAATAAAGTAGTCACTAGAAACTTCCAAGTTTGAAAAGACAAATACCCTTAGGAAATCTTTCATAAATCAAAATAATTTAAGATGCATATTTAAAACTGCCAGCTGCTGATAACATACATCTTTCCAAACGTGTATAAGACAGGAAAGTCATGGAGTTGACTTTATCTACAGGCAATTCAAGGACTAAATGTCCACCAACAGATGGAGCCAGATTAGAGTGTAGATGAACACAGATTTAATTGAGCGAAACCTGTTGAGCTTGTTAGAGTGAAGGTGAGAGATGAGGCTCCGGTAATGTAAATGAACATGTTGCTCAGAGTTGTGTCAACGAGAAAAGTAAAACTTTTTGGATGCCCCGGGTCCACTGTCACATGGAGAACAGTCACCTATAAGAGAAAGGGAAGGAACACTGCTATGGATCAATATGGAGACGTAGAGTAAAGTGTGCACTCATTCATCTCTTGATATGTCTCACCATAGCTCCAGCTGTTAAAGGCTCTATAATAGTCGTTGCCAAAGAAATTTGTGACTTTCTGACTTCGATGGCAAGACCTCCAGACACCTGGGCTAGGTCGTGGTAGAGCTGGTTCTGAGGTAGAATAGCTCTCCGTCGACGTCTGGCCAAAACGTTGGTAATGAAGGCATAGAACTGAAAGAAGAGAAATATGAACTGAAATTAACCATACCTAAATAATATTTACTTTTTCTTCGAAAGAAAACTGAGAAAGGGTAACAAATCATGTCATTAACTTAAAAAAATCAAGTGTATCAGTCTGGAAAGGAGTACAGATCAATTTCTAAGGCTTTGGGTCACTAGAGAACCACCATGATCCACACATGAAGCGGAGAAGAACCTTCACAGGCGAGGTTGACCTTCCAAAATTACTCCATGAGCACATCAGCAACTCAACCTAGATCCCAGAAGAACATCTAGATCAAGTCCGAGTCATAAAGATTTTGAGTATCTGCTGATACCGAGTAACAATTTGATACTTCTATAGGTAATACTTTAAAAAAGAATAAAGGAGAGCGAAGAAACAGATCCAGGATGTTCCTTTTTTTAATCACCTCATTTTAACATTTAACAATTCTGTTAACATAAAGAGAACACCTCTGTGAGGTACAGTACAGACCAAAAGTTTGGACACACCTTCTCATTCAATGTGTTTTCTTTATCTTCATGACTACATTGTAGATTCTCAATTAAGGGCATCAAAACTATGAATGAACGCATGATGTATGGAATTACTGTATGTACTTAAACGAAAAGGGTGAAATAACTTTCAGATTCCTCAAAGTAGCCACCCTTTGCTCTGATTACTGCTTTGCATTCTCTTCAGCTTCTAGTCACCAGAAATGGTTTTCCAAAAGTCCTGAAGCAGTTCCCAGAGATGCGTAGTACTTGTTGGTCCTTTTGCCTTCACTCTGCGGTTCAGCTCACCCCAAATCATCTCCATTGGGTTCAGGTCCGCTGACTCTGGAGGCCAGGTTAGTTCATAGTTTCTTGTAAAAATACTACATAATTCCATATGTGTTCATTCACAGTTTGCCTTCAGTGAGAATCTACAATGCAGTCATGAAAAGAAAGAAAATGCACTGAATGAGAAGGTGTGTCCAAACTCATGGTCTGTACTTTAGCTTGAACAATCAAGTAATAAATAACATTAATGTTTCACTTTTGGGGTGGCGCAGTGGTTAGCGCTGTTGCCTTGCAGCAAGAAGGTTGTGGGTTCGTATCCTGACCCAAGGCCTTTCTGCATGGAGTTTGCCTGTTCTCCCCGTGCATGCGTGGGTTCCCTCCGGGTACTCCGGCTTCCTCCCACAGTCCAAAAACATGACTGTCAGGTTAATTTATCTCTCTAAACTGTCCTTAGGTGTGAGTGTGTGCATGGTTGTTTGTCCTGTCTGTCTCTATGTCTCCCTGTGATGGACTGGCGACCTGTCCAGGGTGTACCCCGCCTCTCACCCGTTCACAGCTGGAGATAGGCACCATTCATTACAGGGGACATATTATGAAAAAATATATTTTTCTGGGATTTGGGGTGTTATTGTGTGTCTCTGGTACAACGGAGTATTAGGACCACACATGAAGAAAAAAAACTATTTTTTGCCATGACGACTTTAATCTCGCCATGTCGACATTAAACTCAACATTTCGAGCAAAAAGAAGAAAAGTCATGTGGACACTAATCTCGATGTGTTGACATTAAACTCGACATTTCGAGAATAAAGTTGAAATCAGTCCAAAACAGTTTGGAGAGAGAGAGAACAATGCCTTGTGTGGATGATTTGGTCAAATTGTACTTCAGAATCGGGTCGAGCAATAAGGAAATCATGGCTCTTTTAGCGCAGAACCACAGTGTGGTGATTAGTGTAAGGACGCTGAAAAGGTTGTGCTGAAAACTTTGACTGTTCCGAAGGAGAAATCATACAAAAGTGGCCGCATCCTTGCATACTGAAATTGCTGGAAATGGGCAGATGCAAGGATATCGATAGTTTAAAGTCGACATGGCGAGTTTAATCTCGTCGTGGTAAAAATGTTTTTTTTCTCAACTGAGGTTTTTTTTTTTTTTCACTGGAGTTTTCAGCTTTGATTTTTGTAATTTGTCTAAGGATCTCAGCAGCAGAAATCATGGATCCACGTAAAGAGAAAGCTGTTTTGTGATTTTAAAATAGTATTTGAGATCTCTTTGAATTGTGTGCTCACAACTTTCGATCTTGCTACACTGTCTCAGCTGCAGCAGAGGGCTGCCGATGGCTGGAGTTGGATCTGCCTGGGTGAACAACAACTAACCTTGACTTGTTTTGTTTCCACGTAGGTTCAAAACTTTTTATTCCCCTTCCTTCCTCCTCCTTCCTGGCTTTTAAGACTTTCTTCTACAGATCTCATGGTCGCAGAACAGCAAAGTATCGGTATCCTGAGTTATCTGCCTGGGTGGAATGTCCAGCCATCCAAGGTGGAATGAAAATGTTTGCTTGCTAGTTAGGTTTCCAATCGGTCTCTGTCTCACGAACAGGTAGACCCCGGGTTTCTCTAACTTCAGCAACAGTGCAATTATCAATTAGAAGCAAGATAATTGGCCAAAAATATACTGAAAACTCAGCAGGGCTCAAGTCTGCATGAGAATCACTGACTGAGAATTCAGGCATGGACGGGTGGACTCCATGTTTTGTTGGCCTTAGCTAAAAGCAGCTGCTGCTGTCATCCTTTGCATTTGTAGATTCATAATAATTGTAATTGTGAGTTCAGAGACACATCAGATGTGGACCCAGACAATGGAGAGAATCATCTGAAAACTTCAAGGTTGTGGTTAAACATTTGCAGACGTATCAGGATTACCAAAGATTCAGTGGCTGGATTTGGAGAATTGTTAGTACACAACTAAATAAATGAATTGTGAATAATAAAATACCCAAAGAATATTAAAAGGAAGGCGGCTGGGAAGGGAACTCATGGAGTTGTTCAATTCTCACAACTGATGTCTTGGAGATATAAACTCAAAGTATCGTTGTCTGTTGCTACTTTTATGAAGTATGAAGAACTGATTTTTTCGTGATCCTTGAATGATGTTTTTAAAATTTGTTCCATGCTTTTGCTTTGCTGCCTGCCATCCCATTTTACTAATACACACTAGTAGCATCTTGCATATAGTAGGTACAGGCGACGTAGTTCAGCTTTTCCAAGTGATTAAAGATCATTTTAATCATAAAGGGTGTAAATACATCAAGGATTGAATTTAGGGACTTTTTATTGATAGAAATCAGGGATATTATATATATATAACTTCATCTAATAAATCTGCTCTTCAGGTAACAGTAGGCTGACCCTGAGTTTCACCCCTAATAGCTGGTTTTAACCGGTCCTCCTCAGCTACTGGTTGACTTTTCTCTTCCAGATCGGTTAGAATCAGCTTGAGACACGCGATTGTTTTTCAGTTTGCTGAACTTCATTGTTAAAAACCTGTGATTCTCAACCGACTGATTCAATCGAGTCTCATCACTGGTTTTAATAAAACCATATCAGCAGATAAAAGTGACACACCTTAGTCTTTGTTGTCTCAAAAAGAGCGATCACAGCATTTTTCAGATGTGCATCTTTGGCAGCAGCGTCAGTAAAGAAGAAAATAACGGAAGAAGGCGGAGCTGCTGTCAGTGCAAGCTGTCAAGAGAAAAAAATAAAAATGACTGATCATTATTTAATATAATATATGAAGAGATAACATTTGAGAATCAAATCACATTCACCCAGGTGTGATAATTTCAACAACTGTCACATTTGTTCAACAAAGTAATAGTTTTGATATTAAATTATTTTTTTTATTCGTGGGATGTTAACTCCTTTTGATGCAGAAAAACATCAGCTCTACTTTTTGCCCCCTCCAGATGACGACACTCCTCAAGGATTAAGCCTAGTTTATACTTCTCCGTCTGCAACTTTCCAGCTCATAGAATACTGGAAACAAACACAGCTGTTGTTTCTCTACACCTCCTTGTGTTCAGCATCGCCAACAGACCAGGGGTCTCATTTATAAAACATTGCGTAGAATCCCTACTAAAAGTGTACGTACGACCAAAAGAAAAAGTTTGCGTACGGCAAAAAGATTTCTGATTTATAAAACCATGCCTACGCACAGGTGTAAGCAATTTCCCCTTTGTAAATCACAGTCTTCTTGGAAGTTTGCGCACGTGAATTTGGCTCATATCAGCTCTTAGATGGCGAGGATGAGGAGGCTGAGGAAGATGAGGTTGCCCAGCGTCTAGTGACAGCCATTGGTACCTTAAATGATACAATAAAACATTTTTACATCCTCGCCGATCCTTTCTCCCTGGGTGAAAGCTTCCTGAGGAGGAGGAGGCGGCTGTGGGTCGGGGTTCTCATGCTGGGGAGGTGGTAGGACAGGAGGGAGGGGAATTTCCTCGGACGGGGCCTTTATAGTAATATGGGTGCAGTCAATTGCGTCGATTATGTTTGGGAAACCGGACATTGCTGCAAATTGCATCTTAATTTCAGCCTGCTCCCCCACAGTATATGGAAACATGATGTATCACCTGCTCATTTTAATGATCCCATCCAAGACTGCAGGCATTACTGCACTCAGGGACGGCAGATGATTCAATTTATTAATTGGCACAAAGTCCCGGCCCTTTTGTCGTAGTTTAAGGTTTTGATATAAATTTTATGTATCTATTTTAATATTGAAAAATGTTTTTAGAAGAGCTATAGCTCACTGCTAAGCTACAATATAGATATCATTGCTGGTTTGGATGTTTATAATAACATGAATCCATAAATGTTTGGTGTGAGGTGAAATGATATGTGTGAGAGGAGTAATATGCAGTCTGGCTGCAGTTCACCACCTCACCAACTGCGTCGTTTATTCCCCCCCGTCTCCAAAATGTCCGTACGCACGGGTCAGAGTTGGCGTACCTGTGCGCACATTTTCCCGTCAAGCCTGTTTTTTATAAATCACAACTTTTGCTTTGAAAGTGGCGTACGGCAGTTTCAGGCCCCGTTTTGTGCGTACACAACGTTTATAAATGAGACCCCAGATCAGAACAACTGTCTTTTCAATATAAAAAATCTAGTACCCAAACGCTGCATTAACTACTGAATACATCGACTATAGAGCCCCGTTCTGGTGAAACGATCTCTGGCTGTTGCTGAACCGACCAATCACTGGCATACTCTCTAGTTGGCTGCTACTCTGTCCTTGTGTAGGTGACAGATGCCGTTGCATCAATCCGTTTCAACGGCGATGGAGAAGCCTAAACTAGGCTTTACTCCAGCCACCCTATGGAGGAAGCTCGTTTCGGCTGCGCACATTCAGGATCTTGTTGTTTTAGTCATATATATCGGGAGGTTAGATTTTTGGCTCGGCTCTTTCTTTACAACAGACCAGATCACAGGTTTTTGGAACCTGTGCATTGTTAGGTTTTCAGAGAAGCTGCACATTTGTTTCTGATGGTGGATATTAAAATCACATGTTGACTTACTCTCAGCCCAGACAAGCTCATCTCTGGTATATCCCCACCTCCATTTGGAGTCAATTCGTTAATCTCTCTCTTCATTTCATCTGCATCAGTTGTCCTCGTCACTGGACCGAAATCTGCAGAGGAGGGAAAACTGTGAATGCAGTGATGGCAGTACAGAAATAAAGGGTAATTATTCATTTCTTGGTTAGATACCCGGATCATTGAAAGGAACCAAAATGTATTCGAAGGGCTCATTCGGTGTTCCTCTCCTTTCAGCTATGATTTGAGCTGTTTTCCTTTTAACATCATCTATGTCATCACCCATGCTACCCGTGGTGTCAACAACAAAAACAAATGCAGGTGCCAGTGACAGGTCCAGCAATCTGTGGGGAAACGGGAATGAATAACGTTTCATATGTGAACAGTGGGATGCAGCAGGGTTGATTGTGTTTCCTACCTTAGGAAGGCCCTGTCTCCGATAGCTAATCTAATGTCCTCCAACAGGTCCAGTGTGGCTTCCACAGCCAGATCAGCTGCTTTTCGGTGGAACTGCCCGTGAGAAGACCAAACCGTATCCTTACCGATTCCTCCAGTTGGCTCAGTCCTGCTTGTCCTGTCATACAATCCACCATGGCTGCATTTACCTTTAATAAGACAGACACATTCAGAGCAGTTTGCTTGCACGGCGTTTGTTTCCAGTTTGTTTCCCTCAAACTGTTACAGATCCTGTGCTCATATATGGTTGTTTGTAAAAGTTTTCCTCCCTTCCTGATTCTTCCCCTTTTTATTGCAGGTTTGTCACACTTAACATTTTCATTGGTCATGTCCAGTGCTTTTTCTGTCAGTGGGTAAAAATCTGTGTGATGTAATTTCGGTTGTCACTAAGCTACAGACACTCCGTTCATTTGTGGCAATGTCTGGGGATTTTAATCATGCATCAATCTCTGCTACACTTTTAACGTTTCAAAATCTTTTCAGCTGTTTGACCAGAGAAAAATACATGTTTGGATTTGTTTCATGCAAATGTACAGTTTGTTCAAAGTTTGTTCAATAATGCTCAAAGCACTCTTGTTTGGACATGATTGCAATCTCTGGACAATCAGATTACTATTTTATTTTCTTCTGCACAGACTATAAACCCATGTTTCAGATTTAACCCATAACAAAGAGAATTGTGAGGAGGTTGTCACATGAGGCTGAACAAGCCCTACAGGGTTGTTTTGAGGCTACAAACTAGATTGTTCTGTGCCCAGCGCTGCAGGACACATGATTTGCTTTGTAAAAAACGTCCATACATACACAGGTGAAGCCCTTAATAATTGCCTGGAATAGATGGATGACTACCTCACATAAAAGACCACAGTTTGTGATACTGAAGGGTTGTGTGTCAGCACAGGAGCACCACAAGGGACCGTACTCTCACCTCAGACTTCCGGTATAAGTCAGAGACCTGTCATCTTCAGCAGTACTCGGATTACTCTGTAATCATTGGGTGCATTAGAGATAGTCAAGAAGCTGAATACAGAGAGCTGGTGGACCGCTTTGTTAGCCTGGCAATCTATTCGAACAGTAGCAGTAGCAAAAACAAGTAAAAAACTGTGGGCTGATAAGTTACAATGGGAAAGGGGCCTTAAGAAAAGAAGAGAAGAAAAATAAAGAAAATACAAGAAAATGGCTTAGCAGTCTGCTTCTATAACTGCAGCAAGAAAGAGAGAAATTATGGACTGAACAAAGCTCTGGGAGACGTTGGGGTGTAGTTATAGAGCATAACCCTTTTTAAACTTCTACATAACTTCCTCCCTGACTTGTCATCTGAGTTCTTTGTTTTTCATGTTGCCAGTTTTTCTCCAATGTTCTCTAAAAAATGTGGAGGCCAGAAATAGAACAGCTCCGCTCAGACTTTCTCATACTTATTCTTAAAATGATCAGGAAAAACATGTTTCTACCATTTCACATCTCAGTTATGCCCTTTGTGGTTATGATATGTGGAAATGTTCCAGAATTGGTACGGCCACATCCTACTGGACACTAAAAAGATGAATCAGTTCGTTATTCATATACGTTAAACTGTGTACCTGCAGGTTTTACTGGAGATTTAGCATCATAGTAGCCTGAGGTGAGAAGTCCTTGCTCCAGGACTTCAGGTAATATATTGTCCCTGCATATCGGCTCAGCACAGCTACTACAGGTTGGAACATCAGGACCTGTTACATTTAAAAAGCTGCTTATTGTTCATGTTATGTTATTTTTTTTACATCCATGTCAAACTTCTAGATCTATTGTTCTAGATTTTGCGCACCACCTTACCTGCCAGGTTGTCCAAGGGCTGATCTGGTGTGATCAGAACGCTGTAGGGAGTGGTTCTTCCCAACTCCACCCAGTTACTCTGACTGTAAAAGTCCTTAAGGTTAAAACAAAACAAAATATATATATATATATATATATCAATCATTTACAGTTTCCTAAAGCAACATTGCTTCATACTTTCAAAGAAACAGGACTGTTTCAGGATAGAATATAATCCCCAAAGCTTACCTGGAGGGTGTGGCAGATTCTTCCAAGAGTATTTCTTGCTGACTGAAAATTTTGCTCCTTCACTGAAGCCTTCAGAGCAGACAAACCTGAAAAGATCAAACGAAGTTTCCAGTAAAATCTGCATGCAAGGTTAAAAAAAACCTTGTCACTAAAAGACGTACACCTGAGCTCTTTGCAACCTGTAGTATTGGAGTATTGCTATAGAGATAACACCATGGATGAATTACAAAGACGGAAGTATTTCTGCCTCCCATGTCTGTTAATTTGAATGCTTATGATTCTTGTTTTGAAAATCTCTAATTTACTAGTATTCTAGTATTTTATGATTTTGTGCTTGTTTTGTATCATTTTATCTGCTTTATTTAGAAACTCGGTCAGCTCCCATGCCGTTCTTAAGTGTGTTGTACAAATAAAGTTAGTATGATAACTATGTTAACTACGAAGTCTGTGCAGAACAGCTCATACAGAGAAAAGCCAAAAACTGTTCACGCCCCATTTAATCCAAGACACTCAAACAATAAGGAACAGTTGAATGAGACAAACAGACACTGTCCAGACATCAGTCCTTTCAATTAGGGTTGCAACAAAACCACCTTTTTCGAACTGCTACTATACCGATACTTGGATATGACTACATGCAGTTGAATGCAATAAACTGGAAAACAGTTTTTAACATTTTTTTTAATTGCAAGGTTTCCATATTTTATGTGTCGGTTCAAGAACAGAATCTTCCCCGATACCACTTTCGGTATTGGTCCATTTGTACTTCCTATGATCGTTGATCAAAAATATATAACATTTATTTAACATTTATTTTTGAGCTGAGGTGGTACCTTCAGTGATGAGGTCCCGGCCGGTCCGAATGGCCTCGTTGTAAAAATGAAAAGCCGGATCCGGTGTCAGCGGGGCGTCGTTGCTTTTGTGGATGCTGTTTATAGCAGCTTGGAACATCTCACTGGAGATGGTGGAGTTGGAAGATGGGTCGGCGCAAGCCCTATGCACTTTGTTAACCGACAAGCTGTCATCAATCTGAGGTCAAGAGGAAAAAAATCTAATCAGGTTGAGGATAAAATGTTGGAACAGTTGAATACCATTTTCGGATCACTCACAGCCAAGTCGAAGCTCCTGCCTTCTGAAGTAGCAATGTCCCGGCAAACCTCAGCCGTTTTCCTCAGAATCGCCTTCTGTGTGATGTCACGATGAGTCAGAAAGAGGAAGGATGGCGAAGTAGAAGATGGCAAGAAGCTTTGAACGAGAGCTGGAAGGAGAAGGAGTGACGCTGCCAGGAGGATGAGAGAAGGTCTGACTGCCATGGTGGAGCATGGAGCTGAAAGGATGGACATAATCTGGTAAATGTACATCTGTTATGGGAACTTTTATCTGTTTCAATATCCTAGGGCAGAGAAGTCCAAACCTTTTTCTACAAGGGCCAAAATTATCAAGGCAAAAGTGCCCAAGGACCACAAAAAGAAGATTTATTTTTTGTGTAAAAATTTTTCGTGCTTTTTCAGCCGGCTTTATGATCAAATTAAATTATATTAAAATCAAAAATTTTAAAATTATATTTTAAATAAAATACATGAAGTTGGAATTCTTATAGAAAAGGTATTTTTAAAGGCAAAGTGCATAATTTTCTGCCAGTAGGGGGCAGTGCATACCTAAATTATCACAAACATGCGGTATCTGTGTCTTGAGCAAGAAACTCAACAACGGAGGTCCAACTAGTGCTGTTTTCAAACGCTCGATTCCCTGAGAATTATCTATTTGCAGCAACATGACGAGCACATCAGTCTCTCTTTCATCGCTTGGAACTAGCGAAGAGGTAAAAATGTATTTATGGAGAAACTTTTTAGCATTTTGAGGGGAAATCAATGTTTTAATAGCGGGCGTGTTCCGTGCGCTTTGTCCATCCGGGTTCTTGTAGAAGTAAAGACGTCATCTAATATGGCTTTCCCCTGAAAAGAGGACCCACGCCTATGTATTTTAAAACTGATTTTAAAGTCATATTTTACGATATCGCCAATATTTTGCAATTAACGTATTTTACGTAATTATTGTTACATAATATTTTAATGGCTGTTTTTAAATATGTACTGCAAAAACTGCACACTGTCACTTTAAAGAGATGTAGATTCAAAATAAGCGGCTTTTAAGCTTTGTCTTTTTCAAAAGAATAATTTTCAAATAGTGTTAAAATATTTTAGAGGCTAAAATAATTAGGTTGTCTAGTTTGGGGCACTCTTTCTTTGAAAACATGTTATTCTTGTTTGTCTCTATTTCTGCTTTTGCTTTAGTTGTTTATGCAATTAAATTATGAATAAATTATAAATATGATTATTGAAAGTGAATAGTTATTTATTTTTATGCCATAAATGATTTTCTAATCCTTTTAACTTTTCAACAAAAATTATGTCCTTATAAAAAAAAAAAGTCTTGATCTGCATCAATCATTTGTTTTGTTGTGCAAGCTGCAGAAAGTACAAATCTTAAATGGTGATCAAGGGCCGTAAATGGCCCCAGGCCACACTTTGGACATCCCTGTCCTAGGGGGAGTCAAAAGTTTGCAAAAAGACTGCAGCATATCTTCACTTTACAGACAGGATCTCTGTTATATTCTTAAATAATCTATTTAGAAACACTGATAAAAAACTAAACATATTTTTCTAGTCCTAAATTAACCTGCTCCTGATCGTTTAAATCTCTGGATCACATAAAAACGGTTCTGAAACACCTCTGTTGAGCTTTAGTTGTACATTTAAAAAAAAATGTTTAGTTTAGCATTTTTTTTCAGAAATACTTTTAATATGAAGCATTTAAAGGAAAATCTCAAAAGCAAAACCTCCTGAATACCAAAAAACAAAATAAAAATCTTCAACTTTCTGTGTTGCTAATTTAATTGAAAGGGAATGAAAGCAAAAAGTAAATCCGGTTATTATCAGCCTTGAAATGAAACAATATTTGACCAAAGAAAATAAATATAAAGGAAAAACGTCTATATTTACAAATCATATAGATCTAACAATTAATCCAGTTTAAAAATATAAAAAAAGTTATTTGCAATAAAATGCAAAAAGGTCAAATAATGTTTTGCATCTTCAAACCTTTTAATGTGCTGTTGTCTCGTAGCGCAGTGTTGTTAAACTGATGGTCCAATTTCGGGACTCTGCATTTATATCTCCATCAGAGGGCGTGTGAAGTTTGACATAAAAACATTTTACATCCACATTCTCAGCCTCATTTTGTTGTCGAGCAAGTCCCATTAAAAGAACAAAACCACTCATTATCCTTTTAACTTTCAGTTTTCAATGCGTAAACCGATGTGACAACTGGTTCCTGTAACGTGAAAGCAGGTAGTGGAAAAAGTCAAGTGCGTCAGTGTTTAAATTTGCTGGGGACAACAACCATAGGCTTGAGTATGTGTGAAGATTGCTGGGGATTATTATTCGTACATAAGTTACAAATTACAATATTCACTGCAGTTAATTAACAAGTAATGAAAATCACATCTTTGTTTAATCAACACCGGTGAGCATACAACAACAAGAAAATCGGTTCCTTATGTACGTTGGTGCTAAGCCATTCAGTCAACCAATGATAGAATGATGATTTCATTGCATGGTGTAAAATGTTAAATTAATGCCCTTTTAAGATAAAAGATCCTATTCTAAAACTCTGTGAGCGTCAAAAGTAAATAATAGTAATAATGCCGGCGATGTTTCAGCCACCATTGCTTTAGGGAGGCATTCGAGTATCACTGAATTGAGTTTTCATGCAGTTAGTGATGGGATGTGACAACTGTCTGTAAAGCTCTGGTTTAACAGGGACCATCAGGTGTTTAATTTGTTCCAAATAGTACCTAAACTTCCTCATACCAGAGAGCTGACTCATGGAAATTAAACTTCTCAGCTGTAATTATTTACGCTTTGGAAACTGTTTGACGGATGCAGAAAGGTATCACCGTTTCATCCGTTAAAAATTACAGACTAAACCCGTAAAACCGGAGTAAAAATTTGTCCATTACTTCAGTTAACCTGGTAACAGCAAACGTTTGTCAAGATTTTTACCCTTTTTCTTGTTATTCTGGAACAACAAAGCAAAAATGCTGTATAACAAATAAAATGACTAACATTAAGGCAAGGCAAGGCAATTTTAACTTTCAACACAACTTTCAACACAAGGCAATTCAAGGTGCTTTACATGATTCAGTGATAATGATACCAAACACATAATTACAGAAGCATGATTAGAGAAAAACAAAAACATATCGGTTTGACAGATAGACACAATCAATCAATAAGAAAAGATGATGTAAGGAACAAATTTATGCAATATAGATTAAAAACAGATAAAACACAATTTTATGCAATATAGATTAAAAACGGATTAAACACAGTAGGTCAAAAAGAAATAAAAATATCAGATAAAAATAAGGATAAAACTTAAACCAGGAGAATCAAATATAGATCAGAAGGCGCAATTTAGGGCTCAAAGGCAGCTCTGAATAGTAGAGTTTTCAATCTTTGATTTAAAGGAGCCTAACGATTCAGCATTTTTGCATTCATCTGGAAGTTTGTTCCAGATTTGTGGAGAATAGAAGCTGAAAGCTGCTTCTCCCTGTTTAGTTCTGATTCTAGGGACGATTAGTAGGCTAGAGTTGGAGGACCTGAGTGGTCTGCTGGGTTGCTATAGTGACAGCAGATCTCTAACATACTTTGGTGCTAAACCGTTCAGTGATTTATAAACCAGTAGGAGTATTTTAAAGTCTATTCTCTGAGCTACAGGGAGCCAGAGGAAGGACTTTAATACTGGGGTGATGTGTTCTATTTTCCTGGTTCTAGTGAGAACACGAGCAGCAGCGTTCTGGATCAGCTGCAGTTGTCTGATTGCTTTTTTAGGTGGACCTGTGAGGACGCTGTTGCAATAATCAATCCAACTAAAGATGAATGCATGGATCAGTTTTTCACGGTTCTTCATTGACATCAGTCCTTTAATCCTAGAAATGTTCCTCAGCTGATAGAAAGCTGACCTTGTTATTGCCTTTATGTGACCCTGGAGGTTCAGGTCTGAGTCCATTATTACACCTAGATTACGAGCCTGATGAGTAGATTTTAGTTGTATTAGCTGAAGCTGTGTGCTGACTTTGGATCGTTCCTCCTTAGGTCCAAAAATAATTACTTCTGTTTTGTTTCTGTTTACCTGCAGAAAGTTATGGGACATCCAGACGTTGATTTGTTCAATGCATTCATTTAAGGTCTGGATAGAATCAAAGTCACCTGGTGAAAATGTAATGTATAGCTGAGTGTCGTCTGCATAGTTATGGTAATTTATCTGATTGGCTGCTATAATCTTGATTAGTGGGAGCATGTAAATATTAAACAGGAGGGGCCCCAGGATGGAGCCTGGGGGACCCCACATGTGATTTCTGTTTGTTCTGATGAGAAATTTCAAAATGGACACAAAGAACTTCCTATTCTTGAGGTAAGACTCAAACCATTGAAGTGCTGTACCAGTGAGTCCGACCCAGCTCTCTAATCGTTCCACTAATATTTTGTGATCAACAGTGTCAAACGCTGCACTGAGGTCCAACAGAACCAGAACTGTGGTTCTGCCGCTGTCTGTATTTATGCGGATGTCATTGAAGACTTTGACTAGGACAGTCTCAGTGCTGTGATGAGCACGGAAAGCAGATTGAAAATTATCTAAGGAGTCGTTCATTGTCAGGAATGTGTTCAACTGTTGAGATACATCTTTTTCAATAATCTTACTGATGAATGGGAGATTAGAGATTGGTCTATAATTCTGCATCAAGGTATTATCTAGGTTGTTTTTCTGTAATAGGGGTTTCATAACTGCTGTTTTGAGGGCCTGGGGGAACACACCTGACTGGAGGGATGCGTTAACTATTGGCATCAGATCGGACCTAATGACAGGGAGAACTTTCTTTAAAAAAGCTGTGGGTAAGATATCGAGGCAGCAAGAGGAGGAGTTCAGCTGTTTAATAATTTCAACAAGATGTGATTTAGTTTTTTGAAATTGGACATTTGACCTTTATTATTTTTACATGGGAATTAAAATGGTGGTGGGTTGGGTGCTGCTTTACAGATTGATCTTCTAATTTCTAGAATCTTTTCAGTGAAGAAGTTGGCAAATTCACTACAGGCCCTAGTGGAGTGTAGCTCAGGAGCTGCTGTCACTGGAGGATTGGTTAGTCTTTCAACTGTTGCGAATAAGGTCTGAGTGTTATTAATGTCTCTCTTAATGATATCAGAGAAGAATGTTTCTCTTGCAGTTTTCAAGGTTAAGTTATATTTTTTCAACCTGTTTTTGTAGATCTCATAGTGAACCTGGAGTTGAGTTTTCCTCCATTTTCTTTCGGCCTGACGGCACTCCCTTTTTTCACTACATACCAGAGGATTGCTGGTCCATGGAGACTTGTTTCTACCTGAGACTACTTTAACTTTAATTGGAGCAATGGCATTAATGATGCCTGAGACTTTAGAGAAAAAGTTATCTACCAGGTTGTTAACAGAGTGTTTGTTGGGGGGTGGGGGTGGTGGGTGTTGGGTGGGTGAGTTAGAGCAGTAAATTTGTTTAAAAATTACAGCAGAGCTGTCAACAAGGGAGCGTTTTTTTTACGATGGTCTTATTTTGATTAGATAGTTTAGCCAGGATCATGCTTTCAAAGAAGACGCAGAAGTGGTCAGATAATGCAACATCCAATATGGAGATGTTAGAGATTTTCAGTCCTTTGCTAATGATTAAGTCTAAGGTGTGACCTTGTTTGTGTGTCGGCTGATTGACATGTTGGGTTAGACCAAAGTTATGCAGAGTATCACTTAGTGTTTTAGTCCGTCTATCCTGGGTGTTGTCAGTATGAATGTTCAGATCTCCCACAATAATTAGTTGGTCATTTTCAATAATATTACAGAAAGAAAGTCATTGAGGTCATTAATGAAGTTTGAGCTAGCTTTGGGGGGTTTGTACATATTTATGACTAAGACCTTGTTCGGCTGTTTTATCTCTCTAGAAAGGTATTCGAAGGAGTGAAATTTGCCCAGAGATATCTTTTTAAAGTTCAGTGTTTTTTTTGTTTTTTTTATTGTGCCCAGTCTTCTTTCTTTCCTTGACATTGAGGATCTTTCATGATTTGCATCTAACCAAGTTTGAGATAAAAACAGAGCCTGTAACTTATGATTAGTAATAAAGTCATTGATTAAGGACATGTGCGAAGAAGTCCTAAATTAAAGAGTTGCTGTAGATGCTGACAAAGAGTTTTGCCTGTAGTGGTCAGTATCACAGACTTAAGAACCCTCTAAGTCAAGACACTCTGTTGTATGACAGTCTGGTAAAGAAAAGAAAGCTCAGGGTAATCTACAATGTTCTTCTTTTAAGGAAGCATACTTCTCATTACAATATTCTACAATTATCCCCTTTCTGTAAATCTTGAAGGAGCTAAGCTTCCTCCAGAAGTCCAGTCTGCTCTGTCCCTTTTTGGAGATGCTTCACTTTTCAGTCTCCATTTCAGTCTGTTGTTAAGCTCTCTCTATTCAGCTTCGTGTCCATCTCTGATCCACCAGATAACAGTAAAGTCGTCTGAGTTTTTCTACAGTTGACAGGTCTCTGTCTTTTACTGGAAGTCTGATGGTGTACAGACTGAAAAGGAATGGTGAGATTACAGTGCCCTGTGGTGCTCCTGTGCTGCTGCCCACTTTGTTTGACACACAATCCTTCAGTCTCAATAATTGTGGTCTGATTTTCATGTAGCCATTAATCCAGCTGATTGTTGAGGACTCCAGCTGTGTCTTCAGGAGCTTCTGACAAAAATAAATCAGGCTGAATTGTCTTAAATGCACTGTAGAAATCAAAGAACATGATTCTCACAGTGCTGCCTGCTTTGTCCAGATGACAGTGGGTTGGTTGAAGCAGGTGGACCATGGCATCTTCAAGTCCAACTCCATGATGATAACTACAGCTGGTTATTTTCCACACTGCTCTTCCTAATTGCTCATTGACCAATGGAAACCCTGAGCTGGATGTCTGCTTGTATTTTCCTCTTTAACTCTTCATGGACTGACAGTGTTTTAGCCAACGTTCTGATCCTACCCTGTAGAAGAAGCAGGTTGATGACATTACAGCAGATCAACGAAGACAGAACTTCTGTTTTACATCCAGCTAACCGTCTGGAGGCTGGGAGCGTCTGCATAGATTTCTCCAGGGGCGATTTTAGGCCATTCTTTGTGCTGTAGCACCCCCCCGATACTATGTGCTTTTTTCACACAGAAAAGTGTAAAAAGACATACAATATGGCTTGAAATGTATTATTTTAAAAATTACAACAATATATTTTTTTTTAAAGCAGCAATATTTTTTTCCAAGCCATCTTTAAAGGCATCATACTCGTATGTGTGTCTGGTGAATCTCCAGCAGGAGTCTGTTGCAAAGAGCAAACCAGTAAAAGATAAGAGGATTTACTGTTTTTACTAAACAAACTGTACATTGAGCTGTTTTTGCATGCAGATAATCTTTGCTGAATGATTAGTTAATACACGGCAATAAATTGTGTTAAGATAGTTATTGTTACCTGTTACATCCTACTGAAGTTTACAAATGATAAAAAAGAAAGGCTCAGTTTCTCTGTATTAACAATATCAACAAAATAAATGTTAACTAACAGAAAAACTATAAACATACTTTAGATATGAGTATTTCTCAGCATCTAAATTACAAACAAAGTAAAGGTGAATTTAACTACATAAACAGAACATGTTTAAGTTCCTGTTTCTTTGAGTTGATGTATATATATATATATATATATATATATATATATATATATATATATATATATATATATATATATATATATATATAAGTTATATATGTTATATATATCTAATGTTTAGATATTTTTAAAACAGGAGACTGATAGCAATGAATTTTTTTATTATAAACATTATAAAATGACATTAAAATGCGCTGGTACACGTAGGTAAGAATTGTCTTTTTAAAAGAATGCTGAGCCAGGAGACGAGTAAACCAGCAGGTCAGTATTTTTTTTGTTCAGCCTTGGTGACGAATCAGTTATTACTGACTGAAGTGTTTTCATCGCTGTCACTGAAAAATTCAAAGGGGAATTTTTGGAGACGCTTTACTTCCTTGTTCATTGGAAATCCAGGAGTAAAGAAGGAGTTACATGGGTAAGTATTGTAGTGCTTATGCAGCTCTCTTTGCTCATAGGACTGTTTCCTCTCCAGAATCTATGTATTAGAGAGATAATATTATTGGTAAGTGATATAACTGGAGAGTTAATGAGACCAGAACAGTCACAAATCCATTATCTGAGGCCATTAAAAAATCATTGGTAACTTTCACCAGTGCTGTTTCAGTGCTATGATGAGCTCTAAAACCTGACTGAGATTCCTCAAAGCAAGTTGTTGCTGTTTAGATGCTCACATACTTGATTAGCAACTATTTTCTCAAGAATTTTGGATAATAAAGGAAGGTTAGATATAGATCTGTAGTTAGTTAAATCATCTTGATCCAGGGAGGGTTTCATAAGTAAAGGTTTAATTACAGCAACCTTAAATTCCTGAGGCACATATTTATTAAAGATAGATTCATCATGTCTAGAATAGGGCCAGTAACCAGAGGGAACGATTCCTTAAATAATTTGGTTGGTATTGGGTCTAACATACAAGTTGAGGGTTTAGATGAAACTAATATTTGTGATAATTCATAAATTTCAACAAAACCAAAACGGTACAGACATAAACATGGTTCTACAGTTCTCTCTGATATTGCCTCAGTTACTGAGAGAGAGTTAGTCATGTTTGGGAGAATGCCAATTATTTTATTTTTAATATAATTTATTTTATTTATGAAGAAGCCCATAAAGTCATTACTACTGAGAGAAGGGGGAATAGTTGGCTCAACAGAACAGTCAGATAGGATTGGGTTATGTGGGAGGACTATTAGTTTATCACACTCAATGCCGTATGTCAGTACAATGTCTAAAGTGTGCCGACCAGAGTGTGTGGGTCCCTTCACTTTCTGAGTAAAGCCAATTGAGTCTAAGATAATATTAAAGACTGCAGTTAGGCTATCCCTTTCAGTTTCCACATGAATATTAAAATCCCCTATTATAATTACCTGATCAGTGTTTAAAACTAAATCAGATAAAAAATCTGAGATCTGGTCCAAGAATTGAGAGTAAGGGCCTGGTGGACGATACAAAACCACAAACAAAAGTGGTTTTAATGTTTTGCAGTTTGGATGAGGAAAACTAAGGATTAGATGTTCAAAAGAGCTGTAGTTAATAATTGGTCTAGGGCAAATTTGCAAATCTGAATGAAAGATGGTTGCAACTCCTCCTCCTCGCCCAGTACTTCTAGGAATGTGAAAATATTGATTATTGGTAGGAGTTGACTCATTGATAATTACAAAATCCTCCTACTGCAGCCAGGTTTCTGATAGGCAGAATAGATTAATTTTATTATCACATATCAAGTCATTTACTAATAAAATCTTTGTGGAGAGGGATCTTATGTTTAGTAAACCACATCTAATTTCTCCATTTCCTTTAATGAGATTTTCATAGTTTGCTTTTGTCAGGTTAACTTTTAGTCTATTTGATTTTGGCCGTGGGTAAAACACTGTCTCAATGGGGTATTGAGTGGGTAACAGTACAGAAGCTGCAGAGAGGTGGGTTAAACTACAACTCTGCTTCCTGGTCTGGACCCTGGTTTGTCAGTGTTTTGAAGGACTAATAAATTGATCCAGATTCCTAGAAAGAAGAGCTGCTCCATTCAAAGTGGGATGGATGCCGTCTCTCCGGATCAGACCAGGTTTTCCCAAAAAAGTTTTCCAATTATCAATGTAGCCCACGTTGTTTGCTGGACACCACTCAGACAAACATCGATGAAATGACAGCATGCGGCTAAACATGTCGTCACTGGTCCGATCGGGCAGGGGACAAGAAAAGATTACACAGTCTGACATCTTTTTAGCAAACTTACACACCGAAGCAACACTAATTTTAGTGACCTCCGATTGGCGTAACCGGGTGTCATTACCGCCAGCGTGAATAAGAATCTTACTTTATTTATGCTTATCCTTAGCCAGCAGTTTCAGGTGGGATTTTATGTCGCCTGTTCTGGCCCCTGGAAAACATTTGACTATTGTCGATGGTGTCTCTAATGCCATGTTTGGACTATGGAGCTGCCAATTACCAGAGTTTGTTTCTCAGTGGGTGCGTCACTAAGTGGGGAAAATCTGTTAGAAACGCGGACAGGCGTTGTACAAGCTTTATGTGTGGCCAGAGGTGGGTAGTAACCAGTTACATTTAGACAAGTAACCTTCTAGGAAAAAAACTCCTAAAAACTTTTAGGGTTTTATACGCTGTAATACTGTGGGAAAATGGCTTCTTCTTAAACAGAGGTGAGACTGGTTTCTTTCAGATTTGTTAGCAGCATATGGATCAACATGAAAATCAACCCCAAATCAATGTTTTTCTCTTATTTAGATGAACTCTTCGGTCTTCTTTTCCCACTCCTGGAGAACCGATCCATGCCAGTTCATATTAAAGCATGAACCAGTCCTCCAAGGCCGGAACGTCCCACTGACATCGTGCTGCTGTTATCTGTAACCCTGCAGAGGATTTGTTTTCTTACATGACCCTTGTGACTGGAAGTACCTTACCTTGTTTCAACATAAATACATTACCTACTGTAAGTATTGGATTTATATGTTTTATATAGAAAAAATGTGGAATAGCTTTATTTCAGGTAGAATTTGTTGTTTTCTAATTTTTCATGTCTTTTTTTAATGTATTTAAAATAATTTAAAAATAGCTATAATATTTTAAGTTACTTAGTGTTTGGGTAGTTTACAAATATACTGCTTGAAAAATAAAGGGAAAACTATCTGAATGAATAAAATATTCACATTAAATACTTTGTTCTTTGACCAAATCCCACAAAAATGAGAAATGGAAATCAAATTTACCGACCCATGGAGGTCTGGATTTTGAGTCACACTCAAAATAAAAGTGGTAAAAAAACATAGAGGTTGATCCAACTTTGATGTATTATTCTTAAAACAAGTCAAACTGAGGCTCAGTAGTGGGCGTGGCTTCCAGGTGTCTGCGTGACCTCTCTACAACACCTACGCATGATCCTGATGAGGTGGACTGATGGTATTTTTCATAAGGTTTTTATTATAACATGTCAGCATGCTCATATTAGCATAAAAAAACACAAAGCCCCTCTTTTATTTAATGTTTATTTGTGCCTGGAAAAGAAGAAATTGGTCCATTACTGACCCCTACTGGTATGGAGTGTGGACCTGAAAATCCCTCGTTCCACTTTACGTTGACCCATTAGCATTAGCCTTGCCTGTGCTAGCTTTGCTCTTGTTTTCATGTAGTTTCAGAATGAAATGGATGTCTCTCCAAAATTATGAGGTCACATCACCAACTTCTGTGGTTTTCTAGATAAGAGGGGTGGGAACTACTTGCCCCTTGGCACAAATTACCCCTCTCTCCTATATACCAATAAGTAAATCAGGCCTTAAAGAAGACATATCATGGAAAATCCACTTTTTTAGCCCTTAAATGCATGTAAATGTGTAATTTGGGTGTTTAGGAGTGCAGACAACTTAAATGTATTCTCTTCTGGTGCTGTGTTTATATCTTTACATTCTTTTTTGGTCATATTTTTCAGTCTGTTTAGTTTTCTCTATTCGCTGTTACCTTTTCTCGTCTATTACGTCACAGCATTTATTGTTGAACTGCCAAATAAGGAAAAGGACTTCAGGGTAACCAATTTCGTGAAGCCGCCATTTTTTTCTCCCCACGGTGATTTTGTAGTCCAAGGTCAGTCTTGTTACAAGAAAGCAAGTCAAAATGTTCAGTTATTGGGTGTATTAACCCACACAAATCCCTACATCGACCCCCACCATCAGAGCCTCTGAGAAGTGCCTGGTTAAATTTTGTTTTTAGTGGAAATATATCGACATCCGTGGGGAAAGTTCTCCTCGTTTGCGCGAAACACTTCGAGGACGAGTGCTTCAACAACCTCGGTCTGTATCAGGAGGGATTTGCCAAAAAGACTTCGTCTGATTGAGGGGTCAGTTCCTTGTCTCCATGGAAACGACGGACAGAGCAAAGCGGTAAGCTTCAAATAACACTAAAATGACAGTAAACTTTATTTTAGACATGAATGTTGTGTGTTGATATGTCGTACGGGCGATTGTTTTGATAGTTGTAGCATCGTACGTTCTGCTTCTGTTAGCGATGTGTGCTAGCTTTTAGCTGAGGATATAACTGTACTGCATGCTTTAAATAAAATAATTGGGCTTTTTTTGCCGTTTTTTGTCATGGGGTAAACATGATGTACAGGAATTTAGCCACGATCGCTTCTTAATAAAAAGTTTATCTGCCGGTAGTAATCGAATCGCTGCTATCAGACTACAAAAATCTCCGAACGGGGTGGAGCGGAACGCTCTGTAACCTGGAAAGGGCGGGGCATGAAATGTTTCGCTTACATTTAAAGGGACGGCACGAAAATGAATTGCTCTAAAGATGCTCCTCAGAACGGTATAAGGAGGGTCTGTGGGGCTACAATAACATGGAATTCAGACCAAACCGCTGTGGTTCTACTTTACATAGACCACAAGTGAATGATTTACATGTGAAAAGGACGGATTTAAAAGCATGATATATCTCCTTTAAAAGTTGGGCCCGACCCGACCTGAGCCAGAGTTCAGACCAAACCTGATTACAGCCCAACATTGCATGTTTTCAAAAGTCACACACTGGAGTTTCTGCTTGAAAAAACTGGCACTGGACAACGTGACCGACAGGTTTTCATTTACTGGACAAATGTTTGAAATTCCGGTCAAATAGGCCTGCTATCTGAAGCTTAAAATGAGAAATTAATAACAATAATTTCAGGGCATGTTGATTTGTAATCTTTTTTTTTTAGTCTGCTGCTAAATGAAGCTTTAACTGCTTCTGTTGCGTAAAAGTCTGTCTCGCCTGCATGCGTTTCTGTGTGCGCTCTTGACCGCTTCCTCTAGATTTCAGGAGATTTTATCTGACTTGTGGGCATCAGGGAGCTGCTATATAAATGCAGGAGACTTCTGCAACTTGGGATAATAGTGCATTTGCACGTCAGCATTTTCTGAGAGCGCAGCATGTTTTCTGTTTTGATCTGAGGGGAGTGGGTCTTTCACATCATGACGCATGAGGTGTGCCGGCAACAACTTGACACGTAGATCAGAAATACTGTTAGTGGCCTGCAGCCAATTTATTATAAATTATTGTGCTAATGAGATAATCGGCCTGCCGTTAAAGCCTGAGGCGAGCCTGTGGACAATGACAGAAATTAAGCCTGAACCCGACCCGAGATCTTCAGCTGGACCAATATGTGATCTGGTGTTGTTTCCCTTGAATGGATTCCTAATTGGGGTATGAGAAAAGAAAAAACAAAACAAAAAACAAACAAACTGTTTATCCCTTTACCGTTTATTTTGATGCATCTGTGTAAATTCTTAGAAATTAATTATGAGTTCTTAATCTATCTTCAGTGATTTTATCCCGATTATGCTTCCCTCTGCGGTTTTCCATTTCCCCATAGATACTGAAATCAACATGCACTGCTGGAAGTATCCAAATTTGGTTGGTCGTCAATAAAAACTTCTTCCTTTGGAATTTTCATCGCTCTGGCCCACGTCTGTCCTTTCCAAACACCATTTCTGTTATTTTTATTCGCACTTTCCCAGCACGGATTAAGTGCCCTTTTAAAAGGTTGAAACTAACACTCATTATTGGCATAAAATCGTATAAACGCTTGTTTTTTACTGCCTCCAAAAGTCCCAATTCATAGCCTATGGCACCCTCTGGTGGTTGCCTTGGGTTAACACAATACATGGTTGCAACTTAATTTCCCTGACAGCAGGTGAACATGGGCCTATATATGCACTCTGTCACTGTATTGAGCCACTTTCTCCAGTTAAACTCAGACAAATCTGAGATCATTGTTTTTGGCCCACAGACACAAAGAGAAAATGTTATCAGTCATCTTGAGTCTCTCGGTCTTCAACCAAAAAATCAGGTTAGAAATCTAGGGGTAACCATGGACTCTGACCTGAACTTAAACAGCCAAATCGAAGCAATAACACCAACAGCTTTTTACCATCTGAAAAACATTGATAAGATCAGAGGAATAGTGTGGAAACCAGACTTAGAGAGACTTATCCATGCATTTGTCTCCAGCAGGTTAGACTACTGTAACGGCCTGCTCACTGGCCTCTCTAAACCAGCTGTTAGACTGTTAGCTGCAGTACATCCAGAACGCTGCTGCTTGAGTCCTGACAAGAACCAGGAAATACGACCATATTAGTCCAGTGCTCCGGTCTCTGCAATGGCTTCCTGTCGCTCAGAGAATAGAATTTAAAACAGCTCTGCTTGTGTACAAGTCTTTTCATGGTTTGGCACCAAAGTACATCTCTGACATGTTAGAGACATAGGAACCATCTCGGGCCCTGAGAACTTCAGGGAGGGGTCTCCTGGTGGTTCCCAGAGTCAACAATAAACACGGTGAGGCTGCATTTCAGTTTCAGGCAGCTAAAATATGGAACAGTCTTCATGAGGATGTGAGACAAGCCTCAACTCTAATAATGTGTAAATCCAGGATGAAAACTGTTCTTTTTACCAACACATATGACGATTGAAAGTATTTTATCTGCACTCTTGGTTTTTATTCTAAGTATTTTTTTAAATGTTTTTTTTTTCCTGTTTATTTTTTAATTGATGCAACTGCGAAGCTCTTTGAATTGCCTTTTGTATGAATCGTGCTCTACAAATAAATGTGCCTTAACTTATAGCAGGATTGTAATCTGTCTTGGTCCTGGGTTTTATTTATTAAAGGAAAATGACTTTTACTACAGATAGGTGGAACCTGGGGATCTTGAAGATTCTTGTGGTTGAAGTTCTACCAGAGTCCAGAAACCAGTCCATCATCAAGCTGGGTAGAGCGACGGAGTTCTGCAACCCTAAATTTACCAGATCTGGTTTATAGAACCTCTCATGCTGGTTCTGGTGGTCTGGAATAGATTCCCCCCCACCACCACCACCCCATGAAATCAAACACATCCAGGTTGGTGTTGGATGATGATGACACAGTTTTATTGCAGTAAACAGAGTGGGTCGAGAAACAAACAAAACAAAACAAAAGAGTTGCAGATTAAGTAAAACTTTGTCCTTTCACCGTCCCGCTAAAGAAAAATCGCTCTGTCGGACTGAAAGTGAACCCAGACCCGGTCCCGATCGGCACCGACGCACAGACCTGGAGACCCGGTTCTTCAAACCAAAGAAGCACACGTTACAGTTGGAGCTACAAACCAAAGATCCAGCTTTATTGGACAGGAAGAGTTTGGACTTTACAACATTAATCTGGGTGGAGGTCTGCGTCTGATCCACACTGAAACAAACAAAACTTCTAATTTCTTCTTCTGGGTTGGCAACAAGGCGTCTTAGCGCCACCGTCTGGTCGGGAGTCTGTGGCGGCGGCTTTAAACGAGTCAGTGCTGCATTCAAAGACAGGTGGAAGCAGAGTCGGGGAGAGGAGACGCAGCACAGAAAGAAGAGGGGGAAAAAAAAAAAGGAGAAATGAATTTAAACAGAACATTTCAGAACCTCTTTCTGTTCATGATCGGTTCAGCTACACATCCAGAACCTCACAAACCCGCTAATCTAGTGACAAACCTACAGATCTCTAACTAGCAGGTTGGGATATTCCAGATCAGCAGAACCCAGAACATCCCAGCCTCCAGAACCAACCAAGCGACCAGAACCCAGAACAGCGTGTTCGACACCAGACAGCTCCCTTGTGAGAACTGGACAACAGCGAAACGGGTCTTTCTCTGTTTCTGGATTTAAAACATGGCGCTCTGGATCTGTAGCTGGTTCTGGACGAGCAGTGGGTCGGTGCTGATCTGGAACCGGCTTTCCTGGAACAAAGTCGGTGCATCTGCAGCTAAAAATCCAAAATGTCAAAATGCAGCACATTTAGAATCATAGCCAGAACTGATTTGGCACCAAAAGGTCGTTAAAGCTACAGCCTTCTCCCTGATGACCTCCGCCCACTTTTTTTTCCTGTTATCCAGAAAATTTGCTGCTTTGTCTGAAATATTTTGGGATCAAAAATCCTAAAAAATGTTCCAAGATGATCCTCGGAAAACTGGGAATGTTCTCCGGTTTTCAGTGTGGATCAACGGACCAATCAGAGAAGAGCTTTAGTAGTGTGGATGCGAAACCTGATTGGACACGACAGGTTGGCCTGGAACAACCAATGAGAGAAGGCCGGTTAGCAAGCCACGCCCCTCACCAGTCACCATGTGACCCATGCTGCGTTTGGGTGCAGATTCTGGGTTTTCCCTTATTTACCGACCCACCTGAATGCAGTGCTTCAGGAAATCCTGTGGACAGTGAAGGCAACGTTTCCCAGCCCTTCACCTGAACAGGTGAGAAGTAAAATCTGAAGGGGCGGAGCCTGCAGATTAACCCCGTAGCGGGGCTACAGGAGGATGCGGTGATGACTTCACAGAAAGCGGAGGTGAGGTGGCGGGCCGGAAACCCAGACATGCATCGACGAGCTGCTCGCCGCGTGTGATTACAGGTTTGTTACTGAACGGAGTGTCAGAGTGTTTTTCCCCCGTTTATTCCCACTAAGAATAAATATTCTGCTCCAACAGAAGAAGAGGAGGAGGAGGAGGTCAGCGTCCACCCGCCGTCCGTCTGTCTTAAGGAATGCTAACTGTGCCGCTGCAATAACCCCGAGTTCCTTCGTCCTTGAACTCCGCCCTCTCCCTCCCAACAACCACCCCCCCTCCCCGGAGGCCTTCAGTCTCTTAAGGTTTTTCCTTTGAGATCACCTCTTCTCGCGGCTTGGCTCCGCCGAAGATGGCGGAGTTCGGGTTGGCGACCTGGTTGAGCGGTTCTGAGACGGTCCGAGGTTTCAGCTGGAGGCGGGGCCGCTGTGCACGCTCCTCTGCAGAAACACACACACACAAACATTAAAAACAGGAAAACTGTGACATCGATTTTGAAGGGAATCTGTGCACTTTAGAATGAAAGGTCAAGTTTGCTCTTCAAGATTTTATGGATGGAAACTATTTAATAGAGCTTTTTTTATTTTATTTAGAATTTAATAAACTATCAGAGAGGATAAAATATCAAGGATTAATTCAATTTGGTTAGCACTGCTAACCCTAATCCAGCTCCTTTGCTTTCGCCACTACACTTTAAATCTCTTCCTGCCCGTATGGTTAGATTTCACAAAGTTGGACCCCACTTCGGGTCACAAACATGTAAGGGGTCTTGAGATCCTCTTGATAAACTAATGTAAATTCTAGAAATAGCAACGAGCAATCATCTGCATTTAATGAATAGAGTGAAACAAAACAAAAAAAAGGACTTGAATTGATAAAATAAACATATGTTGGCATTGTACGGCCTTTTTTACAGAGTCAGAAATAAATAGTGTGATTGCTCCACCAATAGTCTGAGTCACAAACTTGGGAACCATTAGGTTGGATAACCGTTCAGAGAAATGTTGTGTTAGATGCAAGAGATGGTTTGAACTTCCTTCATCTCTGTATCCACAAATCCTACTTTTCACCTCCTCACTGATTTGGGGTCAAGTTCGGAGAATTGATAAAGTTCTGTTTTATATTAATGTTGGGAGGAAGCTGCTGAATTTATTGTTGTTTTTCCTATTTATAAAATATATTTCTCAGATATTGAATTATTTTTTCAGATCAAATTAACTTTTTTATGATGTTCTAAACCGGTGAGATTCACGCGCGAGGGAATTAGACTTTACTCCAACTACCTACGTCTTGGTGCTTCAGTTTGAATCACCTTCTATATTCTTTTTCTCTTTCTTGAAAACTTTTTTTCATCCAAAAGGCTCCTTTGGTTCTTCTTCTCAAACTCCGTAAGAAATTTCTAGTTTATACTTCTGCAACGGCAACTTTGCACCCAAACATAGACATATTGACGGTGAAGTTTTTCGTTTAAGGTTCCTTTTCTTTCGCTCCATTCTTAATCGATTGTTCTGTGTTGCAAAGCAGTTACCAACCAGGACAGCATGTGGTGCTAACTTTTCATTGTAGGTCTGCCTACCGTTGCAGCGTAGTTTCTGGCAAGAGTTATTTTCTTCAGCTCGTCAACGCATTCCCCCCTCAAGGAGCAATGGACGACAGAAAGTACATTTTTGGATTGAGCTATAAAGCTTTTTACTAGAAGTAAAGCTCATAGAATCCTCTAGAAACGCATGGAAACAAACACAGCAGCCTTTTTTGTTTCTCTGCACCTCTTTGTGTTTAAGATCAACAAAACAGCACATTAGATCACTTATCTTTTCAATATAGTGCCCAAACGCTGCATTAACTGCTGATTACATCAAATATAGAGCACTGTTGTGGTGAAACTATCACTGGCTGCTGCTTAACTGACCAATCACAGGCATACGCTCTCCGTTGACAGAGACGGATAGTTAGAAATCGGGGCTCAACTCTGTATGTCCTTGTGTAGGCGACGAGAGCCATTGCGTGAACGGAAAGTGGCGATGAGTGATTCCGGCTCCGTCAAAACGCAGAAGTATAAACTAGGCTTCGGGCTGTTACCAGCAATCTGAAAGTGCGGGTTTATTCGGCATATTTCCCTGTACGTCCTTGTAGTAAAAATAAATTACCGCTCCAACTAACTCAAGTCTGTCTACGGAGCAGAAACAGAATCTGGTTGGGGGCTATTCCGGGATATTCGAGAGTGAAAAAAAATCGAATGTAAAATCAGCACTTAAACAGTGATAATGTAAAAACTAATAAAATTCTGTAATCATCCCTACAGAATTTTTTGTTGTTGCAAATTTCATCACCACACATCAGTGAGGTGTAAGCTAAGAAACAGCAGGTGGCAGCACCATCAGACGGTTCCCTGAAGTCCGTCGTTCCTCCGCGGGGGGGTCCGTCTCTGAAGCGACTCATTCCTCCAGCTCCCCGCGGTCTCTCGCTGGGACGAGTGCTGCCGCCCCGACTCCGCCCCCCCATGTAGTCGTCCTCTCGGAAACCTGCGGAGACGAGCAGAGGGGCGGGGTCAGACGACGGCCTGAGGAGAACGCCGTGAAGATGAGATGGTCGAAAGGGATGATGGGAAACAAGGGAGGGGGGCGGGGGGAGCTTCACTGCCGTCCTGCTGGACAAATCGAGCAACTGCACAGGTTTAAATAAAATAACGAGGCGAATCATCTTCTTCTGCGTTATTAAAACTAGCAGCCCAGCTAGCTGCGTTCTGATTGGCTGGCTGGAACCTCCCACTGAATCGTCTGACCCCACCTCCTCCTTGCTGGTCGTAGAAGTCTTCTCGTGAGTCCCGTCCTCCACCTCCTCCTCGGGGACCTCCTCGAGGGCCTCCTCGTCCTGCAGACGACACAGGAGTTTAACACCGACAGGAGGAGAAACGGAAGAGGAGGAAGAAGAAGAGTGCAGCAGGTTAGAGGGAGAGAGGAGAGGAAGGAAGGACCATAAGGAGGACAGAGAGGAGGAGTCAGCTAAAATAACAGAAGAGGCGGAGCTTGTTAGCTGCCCATCAGCCAATCAGAGGAGGTGTTAGGAAGAAGCAGCAGTGAAGCTCTGAACACAGAAGTGGTTATTGCTCAGAAGGAAGGAGGAGAGGGAGCGAGGATGGATGGAGGGGTGAGGAGATGAAGGATGAAGAGTTTCTCCTCCAACTCAGAGTCAGAATCAGAACCAAACAGTTTTATGTTATCATCAATATTAATTCTTATAATAACTGACCGATGGATTCATGTCTGAATTTCTACACGCCCTTGCCGTGAAAGACCTAAACTATGACTTTGTGGGAGCTACAGCAGCGTCACCAATCACCCATCAAAACTGCCACTGCAACCAGCCCGTCTTTATTTTCTTATCAATTAGCTCAATTTTTATAACAGATTAATATTATATCTAATTAAAACTGCAAAAGTAAGGATGGTTGCCTGGATTATAAAGAATTAGGGATACACGATAATTCGATAGCAATATCTGTTGTTTGATAGATGTGTGGTAAGAGGGTCGATAAAGTTTGACAAAAAAAAGTTTTCCCCCATTTTTCATTATAGCCCATGAGCTATGAACAGTAAATATTGACTCCAAACAAATAATTAACGCCGACTCAGGTAGCTTCGTCAACCATCCCCCTCTCCTTTCAAACCACAAAAAGGAGCAAATGACTTGAGCTGAAACAGAATTTGTTGATCGTCCCTAAGCGAACCATCACCTGAATGTCTGTTGAATATCAAACGTAAAACTAACTTCACCTCTGTCAACATAACCGACCCGGTTCTCCACTCGTTCCTCTGAAGCGAAAACGCTTTGAAAAACACAACTTTGGATGGCTCGTTTCAGCTCCAGTGTTCTGGGCTCCGTCTACACTCTGGTATCGGTGAGTAGCTGGTTAGCTTTAGCAGCTAAACTGAATTAGAAAAAGCTTTAATGACAAACTAAACCAAAGGTTGCAGACATTAGTATAATAAAGGTTCATTAAATGTTTAAAAAGATTAAAAAGCATCAAGGTAAGCCTTAAATTTAAATAACTAACATCATTTTTGAAATATATTATATAATGGTAAATAACACTTTTTTGCATTTTATTGATGTTACTCAAGTCTCTTGATTTGTTTCTGTGTCTCACAAACTTAGTTATGAAAAATGAATTAGTTTTTGGAGAAATAACAAAATGATTAAATTATTACAAATAAAAATGCATTTTCTACATTTTGTGATAGTTATTGATAATTATCGATAATCAATACAATCATTCCCTTTAACGATATGCTTTTTTTCTGTATCATCCACCCCCCCAAAAAAATCAGATTATGTTTAACATTCGTTGTTTTAAGAGTGAAAAAGTTTCCATCTCATTCTGACGCGGTCAGTCTTAGACTGGCTGAGATTAGGTCTCCGGACAGATGAGGAGGAAAGCGTTAGCAGGCGGTTCCGACCCGTTCTCGGGTAACCACACAGGATCTGTTTCATAACAGCGAAGCAAAGTAAACTGATATTTTTCATTTGTAATGCCAAATCATTCTGTCCCCTGATTAAGATTTTATATCAAAGTGAGGCGTGGACCATCTCTGTACGACATGCCTGCAGAGCTGAAATATCCATCAGTCAGTGTGAAAGATCTGGAAGTAACTCAGGTACTTCAGAAACCGGTTCTGGTCCAAACAGAAACAGTTATGTTTTAAGGAATCTGCTAATAGGTTTCCTCTGATTCCTCGGATACCGGATGTTTCTAGTCTCATCTCTCTACTTACGCTGCAACTAATCCACGCCTAGTTTTGGAACAAGATGGAAATCTGTTTGGGGGCTTGTCCGGGATCCTTAAATAATTTTTTCCCCTCATAGTGTCAGTAGACGTTGACCGTTAAGTTCAACCAGATGGCGCACCACACAATATGCTTTAGGTAGCGTGGTGCGCCACCTAGCTTTTGACTAAAAGAGTACATGTATGATCTGACGAGGGTTTGCATCCCTGACCTCCTGACTCAGTTGTTAGGTTCTCCAAGCATTCTTCCAGCCCAATTCACACACCAGGAGCTAGCGCCACCTGCTGGTGCTTTTGGTGCTCATACCTCTAACGTCGTCTTTCCTGAAGCCGAAGCCGCCCGCTCCTCGCTCTTGCCTTCGTCCCTCTGCGATGTCCACCCTCAGTGACCTGTCCCCTAGCAACTGCAGAGGTCACATGGGGGTCACGTTAGCCTTATAAGGACTGCACTACAGCACCCTCTGTTTAAACACCTGATCATTACAACCAAAATCCACCTTCAGACCCCCATCCGAGGCAAGCCCAGACTTCAGTCTGGCCTGAGCGTTGCTGAATAATTTACAGTAACAGGAAGTAATAACAGTAAAACACATCATCACCAGATACTCACAGCGCCGTCGTATGTCAAAGCTTCTTTTAAGGATTCCAAATCATCAAACTCAACATAACAAAAACCTGGAAGAGACAAAAATACTCAGTCAGGAGTCGATTACTTCTTAACAAAACAAAATTACTTCAACTGGTTCTTCAATTACTGCAACTAGATAGGAAATTAAGAAAAACAATAACATTATTAGATTAAATTATCAAATGAACTGTTTCTACAGAAATATTCTCAACAAGTATCATTGTTTCCTTAAATAAACTGAGCGTATTCAGATATGTTATTTATATTTATTCAAAAATGTTATTAAGATACGTATTTAACCATAATTTATAATATTTTTAGATTTTATTTCAATAATAGAATTAATCTATTGGCTGTCTTAATTACAAATGTAATATCTCACGTTTATAAATAATATTTCACAAATGATCTTATTTTTAACTCCTTTTTTATGTCTAAAATATTTAATTGTGTATTATTTTATTCTATTTGTTAAAATACATAATTATTACTTATGCACATTATTTGTCTCATTAAAGATTGTCAAATTTTGCTCTCGGTCAGTCAAAAACAGAATGGGTTTGGGCTCAAATACTCAGTTGCTGGTCCTGTAGGAACCCCTCAGGTATTCAGAGACCTGCTGACTCAGCGTTCCCAGACCCAAACAAGCCGAGGCAGCATTTATCTTCTATGCTCCTTAGATCTGGAACAAACTGCCTGAAAACATGAGATGTTCAGAAACTTTTGATTCCTTTAAATCCGGGCTGGAAACATTTTTGTTTAAAGCAGCTACTGATCAAAGAATCTGAAACATGTCTCTCCTTTTATGGTTTAATATCTGAATCTTGGCGTTGTATGAATACATTTGCTTTCTGTGTTGACTCTTGAGAAGTCAGAGAAAAGAATCACATCTCAAAGTTCCCTAAACCTTCCTCAGATCGCTCCAAGTGTCTCCAAGAATCAAAACAATAACATCCGGTCACCTTTGAACTTGTCTGTCTCTTTGTCTCTGACCAATCGCACGCTGCGGATGTTGAGCTCTTTGAAGATGACGTCGATGTCGCCCTGCACCGTGTTGAAAGGCAGGTTTCCCACGTACGCTGTGAACGGGGGCTCTGTGGGCAGCTCTTTCTGCTTCCGGGGGCCTCCAGGCCCGCCGCCGCTGCCGCCGCCACGGGGTCTGAGGTGGAAGGACAACGGAGACTAGCCTGAGACACCGAACAACTCGATAAATCCGGTACAGAACATAAAACTGTTGTGGGAGCTGCTGCACAGCGAGCGACTCGACACGTCCCTGAATCTGCTTCCGATCCAGTAAATAATCCTTCGCCCGCCTGAAATCATGCAGCTTCAATTTTAAAACTACAACAAAAAAGAAGCTGAATCCATAAGAATAATATTTCACGTCTATCGGATGTTTCATCTCCCTGGAAAACGATTAACAGAGCAATCAATAAACAGACAGGGCGGCATAAGCAGTTAATCTATGAATATATATATGTGTATAATAACAGCTACAGAAATATCCGTACATATCGAAAACCTCCAGATCGCCCCAGAACTTTTCTGGTACTGCCTCAATTCCTTCAGCAAAAAACTGTTTCAGCTCTAACAAAAAAAATTACACTAAACCTTAAAGATTTGTGATGATAACAATAATAATAATCAAACTAAAGTACACAAAAAAATGAAATAAACTGACTCATAAACTATTCAACAGTAAATATAATTAGTAACAGCATGTATGATTATTTAAAATACTAAAAATTGTTAAGTTATTTTGTATTTGTTTTAAGCAAAAAAAAATTAATCACGTAAATTGCAGATATATATATTAGATTTTATAATATAAACAATAAAGTCCTGAAACAGCAATCAGTGAAATAAAATTAAACAAAGTGTAACTTAACATTATTAAATCTTAATATATATTTTTTTCTTTTTCATCTGATGTGTCGTACTGAAGCGCGTACGAACACAGCTTCAGGTCCGCTGATTTCTTTCACTTCTGCAGTGAAAACATGATGCTGATGCTGCAGCCTTCAGCTTTTAGTCACCGGTGTTCGACGCAGGCGAGTTTTGATTGATTCGATCGATCCATCAATCTGGAGCAGCTGATTAACATCTAGAAAGATCAAATAATCCCTGAATAACCCCAGAGATGAGGGGGAGGCTTCGTGGTAGCAGAGCAGGACCAGAGAGGAGAGGGAGAAGGAGGAAGTTCAAGCCATTCCTCTCATCCATCAGCCAGGATTACATCCCCAACATCCATTTGCCCAGCTTTCTGACCTTACGACCCAATAGAGATGCAAAAGCAAATGAGCTGGATATGCAACTGATGGTGTCACCCAGGACGTGTTACGATCGTCTCTGCCGCCCTGATATCGAGCCGTTATCGTGTCATGATGGTCATAAGACGGTCATACAGCAACAGTCGTCTGTTTTCAGATTTACTGCAAGACTGACTGCTACAGGAGACCCTTCCTGCCCACAGCATCACCATTAACAACGACTCTTTATGAAGATACGAGGATAAACGACGCCATGTTTACCATTCAGGTCTCTGCCAACCAGCTGCATTAATGGTTACATCACTGGTTGGGTTTATGGACCAGACTGGGATCCAATAGAAGAGGCGAAGGATTGAAAAACTATGATTTGTTGTCCTGAAGTTACTTTAGTCATTTGTGTTTTGTTTTGGTTCCACACATTCACACAACCCCGTTAACCAACAATCACAGGTAAATATAATATTCATTATGCGATAAATTATTTATACGTTTATTATTCATGCTTTGTAGGTGCATCTTTAAATATCTATATAGTTTATTATATATTTTTATTTTTACAGCAACAGACTGTTTCCGAATTAATATTTTCACATGAACAAATGCCACTAATAGAAAATAGTCAAAAGAAACTGCAGATCTGGAGATAAATGTGCATTTCGTTGTTGTTTATTTGAATTAAAGTATAGTTTGTTTTTTGGATTCTAATTTTAATCCAATATCTGAATGAGTGATCAGAATGAATGGGAACCTACAGAGTAAGAAAAGATGCAGACATCCTACAGAAAACCAGATTAACCAGTAAAACGGCAAGAAACCAGTAACCTTCGTGACCCGGACCACATCAACCGGGCGTCGGTATCTGATCGCAGTGATCAACCCTCAGGCTCATGGTCGGACCTGTGGATGCCTCTGCGGACACATGATGCTGCCATGCGGGCTGCCTGCAGCACCAACCCGGCTCCACCTCAGCCTACACCTGCCACCCTTCCGGAGCCGCCGGTACCCGACCGCTGTTACGAACCCCGATCCGAACCACCCTGTTCTGATTGGTGACCGATTCGCCACATCTTTGCATTTTTGAAGCGGTTAGCTCCAGGATCCCCGGTGTTTCCCGGTCGCGCTCGCCGGCCTCCCCGCACCCCAGCGCGGCCTGTTCACAGAGCACACAGGCTCAAAGAGCTGGGAGCCGAGAGCTAACCGAACCGGTCCAGTCAGAGCGTGTGGCTCGGGTCCGGAGCCGGGATTCAGAAAGAGCCAGTCCGGACCGGCGGTACGCTTCCCTTTCGGAGTGTCGACTCACCCTCTGCCGCCGCCAAAGCTGCCATAGGCCCGATCATCGTAGTCCGCCATTACTGCTGCTGTGTCGGAGAGGAAGGTCCTTCACGTCACAGCCTGGCGGGTTCAGCTGCCCGCTCTGCGCCTGCTCGGAAAAAACACTAAACTTAACTAAACTAAAGCAGTGCAGGCCAAACTAAATTAACGTGAAATAATGTGACCTGAACTAAACAAATTAAATGAGATAAAAAATAAAATGAAATAATAAAACAATGTTTAGGCTAGAAGGTAAAAAAGAGAGAGAAAAATAAAGAATAATGAACATAAAATCAAGGTGGAATAAAATAAGAAACTTGAATAACATTAAAAATTAAAATTAAAACATGAAAAACAATTAGGCTAGATCCCATCAATACCATCACATTTAACAAAATAAAAACAAATCAAATAATTATAGAAATGAAATTACATGTAAAAAATGTGAATGCTGAGAAAATCCATCCATCCATCTATTCAACCAACCAACAATCATATCCTCTATAAAAAAAGGGAAATAAAGTGAAACACCAGAAGACAGATGTAAATCTTAAAAAAGATTTTACCGTGTGAAATCCAAACTAAAAGCAATACCAACTTAATAAGACAGACATTATTGTTTTGTATAAACGTATGTGACTTGGGTGGCTTTACTAGATTTTTGTAAGGTTGAAGTCTAGGACTGTGCTCCTCTCCACCCCTTTTTGACAAAGGTCTCAGAAATCTTCTGAATTGGGGCTCAAAGCAGCCAGGTCTTGAAAAAAACCCCACTGAGACTGCCAACAACATCTCTGTTTCCTGTTGGAGCTCATGATAATTCTCAGCCTTCTTATCTCCATATCTACACAGACCCCCCAGTAGCCTACAGGTTTGCAGGTATGTTCTTCCCTGTGTTTTCCTTACCTGGACGGTTTTAAGTGGAGGGTCTGATATCAGTTCTTGTCTGATGGAGTTGATTCTTGCCCATATGTATAGGGGTGTTCAGTGTCAGCACAATAAGTTAGGGAGTTGTATGTGCATATTTTCATCATATGAATTGAATGAAACAAGCCTAATAAACATTGGTTTCTTTGTTGGAACTGTAAAATGAATCATTTATTTCTTAAGATACTACCTAAATTATGTTTCTGTTTCCTGTTAGAGATGCTAATACTTTAGAACAGAAAATAATACAATAATAATTTGATTGTCCCGCAGGGGAAATTTGGTCGTAACAGCAGTAAAAAAACAGATGTACAAAGAGAACAGGACACAGAACAGAAACACACACAATTTTTACAAAAGAAAAAAGAAAAAATATTTACATCGTGTACAATGGTTGCAAAAACAGTTACTGAGGTAATTATAATATTTCGGAGAACATTTAGAAGAAAGAGCTGATGTGTCTAGAACGGACACCAGAGGGCATAAGTTCAACCACCAAAAGTAGAGTCAGACAACATCAGAACTGATTAAAGCTAATTGGAGGTCACTCACATTGTACGTTTATATGAAGGCGGTTGGTTGGAATAAGTGGCTGGGATGTGTGGTAAACAGATGATACACTGGTCTGATGCTGGAACCTAATGGTACATGATGTCACCCAAACAGGGCCGGCCCTGACCACTTTGGTGCCCCATGTAGACAAGATTGTTTCTAGTGTCTGAATTTATAGAGGAAACTGACTGATATAATCCAGACTTGATGCATGATTAGTTTATTACGTTTAGTTGTTAATCGTTTTAAATGAAGCTATTTTAACAATATCAAATATTTTTTAAAAGTCAGGATACACTGTTTACATTTTTTGGGGGGGAATTTGTTTCACAGTTTCCCTTTTGGTAATAACTGTTTATCGTTGCCACAGATCTTAGTAGTAAACAATTGTTTTAGAAAAGATGATTGGCAACTCTTTCGGTTTAACATGTCTGGGCAATCTGGACCTAATTCACTGCAGGAGACATTCTCTGTTTGTCTCCGTCTCAGTGCATTTATCTGCTTTTATCACATTTATTTTGACAGCTCTGATAAGGGCGCACACAAATTACGAGTCAAAAAATAATCTACGTTTAGGGTAACATCAGCTCGAGTCGCTTATTACTATTTTCTTCTCAAAACAGTGCTGCTGACATCCAGAAAAAGTAAACTAGCAAATTAACAATACTACAAAAATAACTAAGACTGATAATAATTCATATAATTTGGATACATTAATGTTAGAGTGTTCCTCTGTCTTTTTCAGGTTTTTCCTTTCCTTCGTTTCCTTCAATGGGCGCCTGACTATTTTATCCTGATAGTAGTAAGCTATCGGGTCAGCTGATTTGACCAAAATCACACAACAAGCTACTCACCAAGAAACAGTTCAGGGAGGACTATTGAGCTTCTCACATCTTTACCCATCATCCAGTAACAAGAAGTGGGATCTTCACAACATCTTTTGGATTTCTCGTAGCGTCACTTGGACTATGGGCTATCCGTTCATGCTAAGCTCATCACCAGAGTAGAGACGGATGTATCTGGAGGTGTAGACTGGTGCTGAATGGCTTTGTATGATGGGTCATGACTCCTGAACATTTTGCCAGCCACTGCATTGTATATGCAGAGGTAATAAAGCTGTAATGAGTCAACATTAACATTATAACTAAGTGTATGATCTTTTGTTTTGAGAATAATAACCCATATGACCACAAACTGAGGGAAAATTATGACAAAAAGCATTAATTTGAACAGTTTTAATGAAATAACAGAAGCATCCCCAATACTAAGGCCAACATATGATAGAATATAAACACCTTTGAACAGGCCTTAGGTAACTATAATGGCAGAGTAAAAGACTCAGAGCACTTTCAATGCACTTTTAGTTTCAGTGCGTCTACTTCAAGCCGCGCTCCGTTTGAGGTAGTTCTGGAGAAACTTTCAGCTCTTGTTAGGTCAGAAACATTGGAGTTGGTAAACGAACATTCTCTCATGGTGCGTTCATGGTTGAGGCCGTCAAAGGGGCGTCTTAGTCTCTGCGGTGCTTTGTGTGCGTTGACCGCATTGAAAGTTTTCCTGCGTTTCAAGCTTCAAAGTGCAAAGAGCCAGCAACGCAGAGGCTCAGTTATAGGAACTTTTGATGCTCTTACAGCTTTTGACACATCATGCTAACCAATCAGAGCGTCACACTGTAGTGATGTCAACCCCACCACGATCCGCCATTGTTTAAAACATCTGGCAGAGAAAGGCCCGCCCACGCGCTCTGCGTTTCAAACTAGTTGCTTTGTCATCGTTGTTTGACGTAGACGAAGCGTACGGTGTGAACGCACCATTATAGGTCTTCGACTCCAGATATTGAAGGTCATGGAGAGTTTCAGAGGATAAGAGTGGTAAGAGAATTTTTCATTGACACACAGTTCTAAAAGTTTGAAAGCTGGATTATTTCACGTAAATCCAGCAGACATCCAGAGGATCTGTAGAGGAACCCTTGTTCTGCAGGTTGCCGACCTTCAATATGAATCTGTGTCATGCCAATCATTTTTGATGCATTGGGACTTCAGGTCAGCAGTCACTTTTTGGATCCTTTTCTTCTAGAATCTCTTTCTGATCTAATAGCGGGGAGTTACTCTGTGGTTGGAGGCCTCTGGATCCACGCTGACGCAGGTCACCTGACACAGCATCCTTATCACCCGGAATCATGGTTCTCCCCAAAGACTGGAAGTACAAAACAACCAAATATGAATATCCCTGCCAAACGCAAGGCGACAAGGAAATCAAGCTCAAACAAAACCGAAGAACTTTTAGGTCTTAATTGTTGGACCTGATTCTCAGCCAGTGCCTCTTTAGCCATGTAGTGCTCCCTCTTCATCTTCATCTCCACCTCTTCAGGGATGTCAGGAACCATCATGTCGATCAGCCGGCCGACAAAGAAAACCACATGCTGAGGTACAAAGAGGGTAAAACACACATCGTCAGGCCCAAGACCACAATGATGGCTTCTTTCACCCACCTCTGATGGAAGCTTTACAGCCTGTGAGTGAATCTGACCTCAAAGATGATGATGAAGCTCAGTCGTATAGCAAGGAGGTGAAAGTACTCCGGCAGGAATTCACCTTTCTCGTCCCTGAAACCCCGATACCTTCAGAAGACGATGAAAACAGACGTTAAGAATCAATTTTGGTGCCGCTAAAAGGACAACCAGGCCCTTCTGGATTTTTTCAATGTTGCAATCTTAAATATTAACACAAATTCAGCCAATCCACATGAATTCTGTATGTCTTACAATTGTAATAATAATGGATTGCATTTACGTTGCAATTTTCAAGATCCTCAAAGTGCTTTACAATTCCATTATTTATTCACACACTGGTGGAAGCAAGCTAGACTCTAAGCCACAGCTTTCCTGGGACAGACTCACAGAAGCAAGGCTGCCATATTGCATCATCAGTAGGAAAGGTGACATGTCTTGCAGAAGCAGGAATTGAACCCACAATTTCTGGGTCGCAGGCCAAAACTCTACCACTGAGCCACAGCTGCCCCAAGCAATCACATCTTTACTACACATTTTTACCAATTATGACTCTCCATTACATTATCTTTCATCAGATTATATCATGTACACTCACTGTTAGGGATCAAGAATAAAACATGTTACATTTGCATTTTACCAAGGAAGGTGCAACAGGTTAGAGTGTCCTTATTCCAGTCATGAAAATCCATCAGTTTTTGGCAAAATTCATCATTTTGAATCCAAAATAGGTCAACTACGTGATTTGTCTATGTGAGATGAGGAAAACAATTCAGCTGTAATGCCAGAAACAGCAGCATCGAGCGGAAAGCTTTCAGGAGAACAGTGTTTAAGTGAACGACAGAAGCTGTAGTTTCAATTAGTTTTTACAGCCATGGCGTTATTTAGGATTAAAAACTGTTTCAACTGACCTACAATCTTGTTTCCTTTTATTTTCGCTGCGTGATGGTAACTTTGGCAGCGGCTCAAGGCTCATTTTCTAGCTTTTTGAGGCAGAGCGCGGCTTGCCGTTCTTTTGGTCCAGCAGAAACCAAAGTTACAGTGTCAAAATCAACAGATTGATGCTCCGACCAAAGTGAGAAAAAATACTTTTTTCTCTCCAAACTCAGAGACTCCTGTGATTTTTTTAAATGATTAATGAGTGATTATTCCTCACAATGTAGGTTCATGTATAGATTTAAAAAAAAGTGTGCTTGTCAAACAATTGTCATGTGATTGGCGAAAGAATAAAAAGAAAATCAAAAATAAAAACATTGAAACTTTTGATGCAACTTTTTGCAGAAGCTGCCACAAAATCAGGCCTTTTAGGCCGTAACCATAAAAAAAGTAGTAAGAAAAACCTGAAGGGATTGGACAACAGTATTGAAAACTGTATTAAGTGGATGGATGGTCAGAGTGAATGCCATAGATCTTTGTTTCTCTACCAATGTGAGCTACATGGCATTACCTGCAGGAGGCGTTGTGGTGTTGCTGGGAGTAGCTGTCTGGAGATGTTGCCAGGGTGAAGTTAACAAAGCCGCTCAGCGTACTGTCTCTAGTGTAACGGTAGTACAGCCGAGGCACGAAGGATGAGGTGAATGCAATGAGAAAAGCCTGGAAACACATTTTGGAAAGTTCAGGTCATTTTTCGCTGCCTCAAAGAAAGCTGCTCGTGGTCAGGATGAGGTAAAGCTGGGATCTCAGACTTGCATTGCTGAGGACGGCCACATGCGTGATGAACTGCAGGATGGGAAACCAGATCCCAATGTCCTGAGCTCGCTCAACCACCGGGCGGCGGTATTCAGTCACGAATTTCTGCGCGTCCAAACGTATCTCCACCCAGTTGTTGATGAGAGCGAAGAGCGGAGCGAGAGGACACGCTGCCACAAAGATGGTAATGAAACCAAACTGAAGCACTGCGGGGGGCAACAACAGAGTTTAGATACAACGCACCGTCATGAAGGCCTCTATTATTTTGGAGAAAACAAAGGCTTTGGTTACCCATCTCCAGATATTCACTGAAGAGTCCCTCACAGACCAGCAGCTGGTAATCTGCCTCCCAGGGAGAAACGCCCTTCCCCGTTTCAACCTCCTCTCCTGCCTTGTCCAACTTCTCCTTCAGTTGTGGACGCATTTTCTTCCTCTGCCACCACGACCTTACTTTCCTGCAAAATCAAGAAGTCTTCCAACTAATTTCTTATCTACTGGAGTAAGTGTCTTCTTTTAGAAATGAAAGCTGTGGACATTGACAATAATCCACATTTCATGAGACTTCTTAGCAGGATAACATTTGGTAAATCATAAAAACACAATCTGAAAGAGTTCTTTATTATAAATAAAAACCCCGTTCTGTCTTCAAACAGGTTCCACAGGGTGCAGTGCTTGGCCCCTTATTTTGAAAACACATTTTTAGCTGGAAGAAGAAACACAAGTGTATCTCTACTAAAACAATCTTAGTGCATGAAACAAAACTAATATAAGTGAGTAACGCCTTGCCTTTGTCAGTCTGCCCCAGGGCAACTGTGGCTACAATATAGCTTACCTCCATCAGTGTTTGAATGGACAAACGACTAACTGTAGTGTAAAGCTTTGACGTAAAGCGCTATAAAAGTAAAGATCGTTTAACAATGTTAGAAACGCAGACCTTAAGGACTCAAGAATAAAAATGGAGTTTGATTTAAAATTCTGGAACTCGGAATCTGGAAACGGAAAAATCCTTTCACGTGAGAGGTGAAATGTAATTAGAAAACTAAAAAAACGATCATTGCTGCTACTATTTAAGTTATTCAAGCTACATAGATGTTACCTTTCTCTCCTGTGGCTCATGAGCGGCACAGCATGGGTTGGTTTGGTTGATGCGGTTTAGTATGCTATCCAGAGGATTATTTCCACTGACGGTTGAACTCCCAAACACCTAAATTGATTCATACTAATACGATGACAAAGGTGACACAGTTGTATGTCTTGTGTTTGTCATAAGTAGTGATGTTTGTCTGTGGCCTTTTAGGGGAATATGTTGTGTCCAACCAGTAGCTCCACCCTATCCTTACCATATCATTCTCCTATGGATCTGCAACTCAAGGGAGCCCAGGAATGGTGCGGTATGGGTCGGTTTTGGGTTGGTTGCATGAGACGTACTAGAGCGTTACCTTTGTCATCTTACTAGTACGACGCCACGTTAAGCATTTGGCTTTAAGCCTTCCTTCCTAGCGGCAGTCCAAGTAGTGATGGAAATACTCTCCTGAACACACCGGACAATAAAATAGTGTTCCAAACCACACAGAACCGTGCCGTACTGCTCAGTGGCAAAGAGGTATAGGTCTAAAATATCTTCACAGCTGCACGATAATTCACACTGGATCTGATCTCCTTCTGGAATTGTTCTAATTCCAACCTGGTTATAATGCTGGCACTAGTATTTCTCACGGAACAAAAGCTTGAACCTCATTTCTCACTTAGCAATTGTTTTAGATACCACAGATTCAACTTAACTTATCTGGTACACCGCTTTGGAACAAAGCATTGTTTTAAAGATGAACTACAAGGGTCTACAAGGACTTGCAATATCAGTTTACACTCTTCTAATTAATGGTGTGTTGATTGATGGTGTGTTGTTTGTGTGACTGTGTGTGACGTTTACGGGGAGATGAACTCCTGGATGTTGTTGATTAGCTGTTTTCCGACCATGATAACCAGCAGTTCCTGAGCCAGTTCAATCAGACAACCTCCTGCTCCACACTGGAACACACAACCCAGAGACAAGAACATCAACTTCTCTTCATTTGTATCAACTCTGGTAAAAATAGAAAGAGTAGAGTTTATAATTATTTTACAGGAGCTGCTGTCCTATAGCATAATTAAATATAAGAACACTGGTAGATCCAATACCCTGATGTTTCACTCTGCACCATCAGCAGGTCCTAGGAGGTAAAAACAGACATCCCTTTCTGTTCTCCATGGGTTGGTGTGGTTTGGTCTGTTTCCATTGTAAACTGACCTGAACCCACAATTTTCTTTTAAATTGAGGTCCAATGGTCAGAAAGAATAATGGTATGGTACGTTTAGGGTGTAGCTACTGGTGTCCAACAACACAGCCCATTGAAACCATCCATCCATCTTCTTCCGCTTATCCGGGGTCGGGTCGTGGGGGCTGCAGCTTAAGCAGAGAGACCCAGACTTCCCTCTCCCCTCACCCACTTAGGCCAGCTCCTCGGGAGGAATCCTGAGGCGTTCCCAGGCAAGTCCGTTGAATGGGAGACAAAAAAAATGGACATACTCCTGTGCCTCGTTTGTTGTCACACTAGTATGCATTAGACATTTGTGTTTAATCTCACCTAAACACTGAAATGCCTAATGGTGATGGAAACACTCTCCTGAATACGCCGGACTGCACCGCACCAATCTGTGCAGTATCGCACAGGGGAAACAAGGCCTAAGCAAATGGCCTGCATTTGTATAGCGCTTCTTCAAGCGCTTTACACTACATTCAGTCATTCACCCATCACACACTGGTGATGGCATGCTACGTTGTAGCCACAGCTGCCCTGGTGCGCACTGACAGAGGCGAGGCTGCTGGACACAGGCGCCACCGGGCCCTCAGACCACCAGTAGGCAACAGTCTTTCTTGTCCGGGGCTCGAACCGGCAATCTTCCGATCACAAGACGAACACCCAACTCCTGAGCCATGGTCGCCCCATGGTGAACCACCAAAGCTGACTGTTTCCAATGTAGAGGAGCAGCAGCTCTACTCTGAGCTCCTGCCTCGGTGATGATGCCACTCCACTTTCAAAGTCTTAAACCTTTACAAAAAATATGTATCAGAACTTTGTCTGCAGTAGTTAGGACAAAGTTCTGATCCATCTACCAGTGTTCTACTCCATCCTGGCATCAATCAGGAACCTGTTTTAGCCTTGTTTTCTTTGAGGCAGACTCAACCCTTCAGCCTGATATTACTAATTGATTGTTGATCAAGGAATTATTTTTCTTTCTTTTTAACCTCTAATTATGACAAACTCACATCTTCATTGCGAACTCCAAAGAGAGTGTTGTAGTTCCCAGGGTAACCAACGAACCTTACGAAAGATGAACAAACAAGCTTGTTAGAATTGAGAATAGCTGAATCTTTGGAGAAAATACAACAAATTTATGATAAGAAGACATGACAGTGGGTCTGAAAAAAAAGAAGCACAAAGACTACATTTAAAAAAAAAGGGGTTAAAGTAATGAAAGTTTGGGGCCTGTCATGAGTGGCTGGAGGAGCTCTCACCTCCCTTTGAAGAAGGCGATGTATACTGGAGATGAGTAGAAGTTCACAAACTGGAAGATGAAAACTTTGAGGATGAACATGTCTTCATATTTAGTTTGAGTGCGATGCATCTCTGACGGGGAACAAACACAGAAACAGTCTTGTATGAAGATCGTGAAGACTGAGGGGTTTCCACCAGATGAGCACAGAGCTAGCCAGTCTACAGAAACAGCTAACAACACGGATTCATCTGCTCCTCAGATAGATTAACTCAACTTCTGAACAACAATACGTCCCTTATTATTAAATCTAAAATCTAAGATGAGCCACATGATCCAACAGATCCACCTTCATTGGGAATAACTCTCTGCAGAGGTCACAGGTAATACTCTGGAGAAGCGCTGGCCCACTCTACCAGTCGCTGCTTCAGCTAGTCAAGGTTTGGATTCTGAACAAGTCTCTTAAAATCCCACTGCAACATTTCGGTCAGGCCGATGTCTGGTCTTTTACTCTTCTGTTGTAGCCCCCTTGATCCATTTCTCTTATTTTATTAACCATTTTGTTGTAGATCAGCTGCTACATTTTGGGTCCCGGTTCCATTGATGACCCAGTTTGGACCAAGGTTCAAACGTTGGTCAGATGAAGTCAGAGAGGAGTTCATCATCCACTAAAATACTTGCAAGGTGCTAGAGTCACAAAGCTACTAAACAAGCCCATATAATGAACTCTCCACCGCCGTGCTTAACACTGGCACCAGAGGTTTGTCCTGGTCTGTTATGCTTGGGTTCTGCCACCATGTTCCAATATCTCTACTCCGGTCTCCTCTGTACAGAGGATATTCTCCCAGACGTCTTGTCCTTCATCCAGATGCAGCTCTGTTAACCTCAGTCCTGCTGCAATCTTGTTTGTAGAGAGAAGGTTAAAGGTCAGAACACCAAATCGGTATGGCTGATTGGAAGGGTTGACGGAGAAAGCTTCTGCTGAGTACCGTAGAGTCTGAAATGGAGCTCTTGGGTTGTTAGCCATTTCTTTAGGCAAAAAGGGACGTAGTTACTCACAGCTTCAGTAGGACCCAATGATTTTATTTATGCACTGATCACTTAAAATGAAAACAGCTCTTACTCTCTTTGGAATCAATTCATCAATCTCCAGTCCAACAGAGACTCACCCCAGCGTGTGAGGATGTGGGCCAGAATGATGTAAACCCTGGACAACATGAGGATAACGATCAGGTTCAGCACGGATCCTGAAAGGCTGGCTATCCTCCCAGCCTGAAAGCAGAAATCAACTCAAGCTCAATCAGATCCACCTTAACAGGAACAGAATATCAGAAATGTTCGGTGTCCCTCAGGATGGCGTCCATGAGGGAAACCTGAAGGAATGCCTCAGTTGTTGGACTCACAGAGGAGCTGAAGAAGCTGTCAGCTGAAGCGGACTTGTAGATGACGACACTAAGGATGGTACGGTATAAAATAATGGCAATGAGGAACATCAGCACCACAGCAACCTGCAAACATGAAAGTCAACTTTAAGCTCAGATTCTCATCTGTTTTTGGTATTAATGAAGGTTATAAAATGATTATTAGAATGAAACTGAAGATGAAGGGGCTTACCATGATGATGATGACCATGCATCCAGTCACAGTTCTGTTGAACCGTTTTTTCTCAGGAAAGTAAGGCTCTTCAGCCCCAGTGACCGGGTTCCTCATGGTCATTGGTGCCATGGCCGTGAACTCTGGACGAGGACGCTCCTGTTCAGGGAGTGAAATTATTTACAGGAATTACAGAGGAAGTGGTTCTATAGCGAGGCATCCCGATGTCTCACCTCAATGTCTTGGAAGTCAGAGCAGTCCCAACGGTGGGATAGGGCCGAACACGTCCTCTTCCAGTATTCCAGGAAGGTGACAGCCCATAAAGACATGAAGACGCTGAGAAACACAGTTCCACCATTGTCAAACAGGAGACCTGCCTGCAGAGAAATAAAGGACACACCAAAAGTAATTCAGTGGCTGAGCTGTAGCTCCAGATATGTTGGGAAATACCAGCTTGATTCAACATAAAATGTAAAGCTGCCTTACAAATGTTAAGTCAGACGTCAACATAGTGGCCCAGAAGCCATTTACAGCCTTGAGAATTATTTTGTGTGGCCCCCAACACCACACCTCCAGCAGAACTGGAACCAGGGTCAGTCAATGACTGGAACAGTCATTGACTGACCCTGGTTTGAGAATACAAAGCTTCAACGCAAGAAGAAACATAAGAGCTGATCCAGAGGTAGTTTTTTTATGTTGAAGAAAAGTACAAATTGAATGACAGTCACTCCTGCAGTGGATATACTGTATATCTTGGAGAGAAACACAGATAAATTGATCAGCTCTGAGCTGTGGAGTGTCCAGACTTTTTTTTATCAGAGGTGGCACATGAGGGGCAACTAGTTCTGCTGGGGTGGCACCTGTAAATCAAGGATCTGCAGTAAAACAAAGAAATGTATTTCCCACATCTTCTTTCTGATAAATATTTTAAAATAACACATACATTTTTCCCTCTTGTAAAAAAAAAATGATGAAACTAAATTTATTCTAAAGCATTGAACTACAACATCAGATAATCATGGGGTTGCACCTGGGGTGAGCAATCGGATTCTAGGGGTGGAAAATGCCACCCCAGGTCAAACCCTGGACACACCAGTGGCTCTGAGACAGTTTTAGTCAGTTTTAGTAGAGAGCACATAGAGTTAGTTGCAGCTAGTGCTGTGTTGAAAAAAATAACTGATTATTATAAAAACCAAACTGAATAATTTCCCAAATAAATTTTCTGGTTGGACGGTTTGCCCTTTTTACTGCTAAAACTGGAAGGAAAAGTCCAGAAACTTGATGCTTGCGATAATGGACTCAGACCTGAACCTCCAGGGTCACATAAAGGCGATAACAAGGTCAGCTTTCTATCAGCTGAAGAACATTTCTAGGATTAAAGGAATGATGACACAAGGAGACCTAGAAAACGTATCCATGCATTTATCTCCAGCTGCCTTGATTACTGTAACAATATCTTGACAGGTCTGCCTAAAAAGTCAGACAGCTGCAGCTGATCCAGAACGCTGCTGCTCATGTTCTCACTAGAACTAGGAAAGTAGAACACATCACCCCAGTTCTAAAGTCCTTCCACTGGCTCCCTGTAGCTCAGAGAATAGACTTCAAAGTGCTTTAATTAATTTATAAATCATTAAATGGTTAAGCATCAGAGTACATTAGAGATCTGCTATCATGGTACAAACCATCCAGATCACTCAGGTCCTCCAACTCTAGTTTACTGATCGTTCCTAGAACCAGAACCAAACATGGAGAAGCAGCTTTTAGTTTCTATGCTCCTCATATCTGGAACAAACTACCAGGAGATTGAAAAGCTGCAGAGACACTGAACTCTTTTAAATCTAAAAATAAAAACGCATCTTTTTAGACTTGCTTATGTGTAACTGATCCTATTACTGCCAATACGATTATTCCTAAGTTGTTGTTTAAAAGTCAGTGCTATTGTTTGTTTTATACATTTTCTTTTATGCTTTCTGTTATTGATTTTATGTTTTATTTTTCACATTTCTGTAATCATGTAACTGAATTGGCTTGTGTTGAAAGTGTGCAATACAAATAAAATTCCCTTGCCTTGCCTTGTTTCTGAAAGGGTTAATACAGTTTCCTGCTGTGCACTGTTACTCGCCCAGTGCTGTGTTATTGAATTACAGCCATATGATCAAAACAGCTGAATAAAAAATTTAACAGCACAGACCCATATCAATATTGATTTGAAAAGATTCAGTTGAATCAGAACAGATTGAATCGGATTGGATCTGATAATCGAATCTAACTCTTGAGACTTGAAATTGAATCGATTCTTGAAATTTTAATCGATACCCAGCTATAGTTGCAGCAAAATCTCAACAGACAGCTTTGTCTAGGAGAGAGACATGATTAAACACAGACAAAAATAGTTAAACACTGATAGTTAAACAAAGAGAGGTAGGGCTAAACAGGTAAAGACATGGCTAAAGACAGAGAGACAGGTTAAAAAGAGACAGGAACAAACACTGAGAGACATCGGCAAGTATATCATCATCTATAGATAAGGAACATTACGTTTTTCTCTTTGTTCTGACAAAAATGAATCCCTTCTGCGTTGGCTAAGGCCTGCTGGTTCTAGAAAAGTCAGATGAACTGGCTCACCTTGTAGGTGACACAGATGCTGGAATAGTTCCAGGTAGAGCAGATGTTACAGAGAGGACACATGATGAACATGTTTCCGCTTTCACACACCTCCTTCCTACGGGTACAAAGACATCTTCTGAAGAAACTCTCCAATCATTTGCTCGTGTGATTTATCCTTCTAATCAGAGAAAGGTAAAAAAAGAAGCAAATATTATTTCTTACGCTGGAATGTCAGTGGCCACAAGCAAAAACCCCAGCAGGAAGATCAGAGTCCCAATCAGAGATGCAGGTAGCAACCAGCCAGTATAGAAACCTGCAGACACCCACTGGGTTAACACTGGATCAGCAAAGGTTAAAATTAAAGTCCTGAACTCTGGGTAATATGCCTTGAGAGGAAATATCTGACTGCAATCTTTTAAAGTGGTGCTGCTTTGTTATCCATTTCGTGTTTTGTAAGTTAGCCCATGGTCAGCTTCAGGGCCTGGACTGAAACTGGGTGAGAGAGCAGCCAAATCAGGGATGCCAGTACACATCCCTGAGGAACCTCTCATTTTACAAAAAGCCGCCATGGTCCAGTGAAAATCTCTGGGAACCTCCAAGTCCTACAGAAGAACTGGAGAGCTCTTAGTTTAGGCCACCTTAAAGGTTTGTAGGAAGGAAAATGGAGAAAACTGCCTAGTCTGAAATTACCGATCCATGCAAAGTAAAGAGCGATCTTCTCCCCAAAATACTCCCTGATGTGGTCCAGAGGCTGGTAGCGTCTCCAGCAAGACCACTTGGACCAGTATTCATACAGGATCTGTCTCAGTCCTAAAGACTGAGGGGGAACTGGGGGGTTCGGCAGCTTGAAATCCCCCTGCAAGCAGAGTTGACGTGAAACATAAGGATTCATTTTTACATAAACACAGAGGAATATCTGATCTCAGTTCAGGGTTCAGACCTCATGCAGTGGGTATGCTGCAGCGAAAGCTTGCTCACTGATCAGCCGGTCGATGCCCACCTCGCCGTTCTTCACAGAACCATATGGCGTTCTGGCCAGGATCTCATACAGCTGCAGAGACACAGGCAGGACATGTTGTATCATCAAACCGCCACCAGTTTGAACTTTAAAGGCGACACAGAAAGATCAAGGACTCCAGGACATGTCCCAGAGGAACCTGTTATTTTAAAATATAGACATGTTTTTTTGCCCCTGATAAACGCTTTTAGAGTATGTAACCTCAGGTGATTCAATCCTCTGATAACTGTTGCTGCTTTCAACAGCCACTTTTCAAACATATAGTTAATGTTTCAGAAAGAGTGAAATCCTGATGACAATGGTATAGATGTGTGTTTAACGTTTTAATTTTTTTATAATTTACAGCCCACTTAAGGTCAGAGTTAATACTGCATCATTTATTTGTTATTTCGAATCAATCTGTTTAAAATAGAACCTCATTAGAACACCAATTTAATTGTTCATCTGTTAATGATAGGGGTAATGTTCTCCAATTTTCTACGTTTTTCTTTAAGGCCTTCAGTCTCATTTTGGATCTTTTGTGATATGTATTCTTAAGTATTTAACTACTTTTGAAGATGTATTAAATTGAGCGGTGGACACAAACCTGGTTCCAGATCTGCACTGTGAGATATGAAGTCACTTTTTTGCCAGGTGATATACCCAGACGCCGCACTGAAGCTATTTATAATTTCACGAACACGTGGAGCAAACTGTTCAGGATTGGACACAAAAACGCCGATGTCATCAGCGTAAAGCGATATTTTATTATCTATTCCAGCAATTGTTATGGGTTTAATTAATGTAGCCTCTCTTATATATTTATTAATATTTTTAAATGTTACATTTATATACTTCATCGTCATGTCTACATGCAGCTCTGTTACTTGTACTCCTGTTTTGTGTTAATGGTTGAATTTCTATTGAAGATTGTTTCCTGCAGCATATCCAGCTCTGCTTCTCTGCTGTGTTTGTGTTGGACTCTGGGAGTGTTTGCTGAAGGAGGCGGCACCACCTGCAGCATCCGTCTGTTGACGGAGGCATCCTGGATCTGAAGAGGGTTCCTGAAGCAGCCAGTCTATGAGGACCTGATGAGACTGGAACCAGTTCTAAGAGTCCAGTTCACTGTAGTCATAAAGTGATCTGAGCTCTATGGTTACTCAACAGTAATTCTTATCCTATTGCCACTGGGACAGTTTTTAATTTGCATTTGCCCAGTAAAACCTGGATTAATCATTTTGTAAAGTTTAAATAATCAGCATTTCTGCATGTAACCTAAATGTGTTTACTGTTAAATTAATAGTTCATACCCCATTCGATATATTATTTTAATATGGTAAATGGACTGAACTTATATAGCACTTTTCTAGTCGTACTGACCAATCAAAGCGCTTTGCATTGAAGCCACATTCACCCATTCACATTCATACACTGATAGCCAACATGGCTTGGAAGGATGATGTGTTTTTTTTTTTTTTGGGGGGGGGGGGTTAAGTGCCTTGCCCAGGGGAACCTACGACCCTCCGATTGCAAGCCAACTCTACTCTACCACTGAGCCATCATAAATACATCAATAAATTGTTTATAAAAACAATAAAAATGAATAAAAGTGGAAAATAATTTTTAATAATAACATAAAAATGTTTCAAAATATATGCATATTTTCTTTCATATGTGTAAGATAAATATTTAATAGTTTAAGGGGACTTGAGTTGTGGTTGTGTTGTCTGATTGAGGACGTGTTGCCGCCCGCCCCAAGGCTCTCTTGTTATAAGTTGTACATGCGCAGTAGCTCGTCTTCAATACAACAGATAGGACGCCCTGGGGCGTAGGAGACGTGCGCCCTGAGGGGGCGGGGCTTACATATCGTCCCCTTGCAGCTGTGGGGCTGAAGCGGCTGAAGTCAAACAACGTCACGGACGTCTGTCATACAGCGCGGCTGATAAACCGGTCAGACCGCGGGGGTTGGAGACGAACGAAGGTATCACTACGTTAACAATGCGCATTATTCAGTTAAAGTGATGTTTTCGGACTAAAATCTGCGCTAACTGATTAGCGGAAGTAGCTGTAGCGCAGACGCCGCTACTTCACAATAAGAGCATGTATTCCTATTGTGTAGATTGATGACTTGGATAGTTTGTCTGCTGAGTGTTTACATTTTGGAAAACGGTAAATTGTGACATTTTATTAATAAATCTATATTACATTTGATTTATTTGATACTTAACACAGCTGCTGATATCCAAATTTTAAGTTTATTCATATATTTTGGTTATTTATACCTTTCATTTGTTCTTATTTTTCATATGAGATCACACACATCATCTCCCTCCTCACATTTATATCACCCAACCGTGTATCAGCAGCTGTGTGGAAATATTAAAGAGCAAAATAAATATAACAGCTTTTTCTCCACCACATCTTCTCATATTCTGACTGGCTTTAAGTGGAGCTCTTTAAGTGGTTCTCCCAGTCTGAACCAGAACCTCTATAGACAGCTCAGTGTTTCCTCCTTGACAGTAGCAGTCTGTGAAGCAGCAACACTGTTGAAGCCTCTGACTGAAAATTATTGTTGTCGTAGGACCCAAAGCGTCGTCCTATTAAGAAGACGCTTAGGGTTGTCCAATACAGTATGATTAAGAAAAAATCATCTTTACATACAGAACATTTTAACCAGTCAGTTTGCCTTAGCAACTGGTTAAAAGATCAATATGTCAATGTACGAATGTATGTAGTCAATGTGTGAATATGATTGTGGAGTTAAAAACAAAATTATACTAATCTATATTTATGAAAAAGAGCAATGGCAATTGGATTCGTCCCTTTACGCTAAAAACTTTTGTTTTTTAGTCATTTTTAGGAATGTTAATTAGTTGGGATTAATTCACAGCTATCCCTTAGGTAAAAAAAAAAAATTATCGTTTGACAACCCTAATATCTAGCCATCATTATAGCCCCCCCCCCGGAGAAAATTCCACCAGTCGCCACTGCTCTGGTGGCCAAAATTGTTAGAACACCAGAGGAAATCAAGAGGCCAACTCAAACGGACGAATGTGATGCAAACCTGGAAGTGGCAAAAAATCGCACATCCCCCCTCATCCACCAGGGGCTGATTCCCATTGAATCCCATATTAAAAATCCAAAATTCACAGCAAAAAAAAAAAGAAATCGCTCCAGGGAAAGCCGCAGCGTCAGAGTCATGTTACCAGCTAAAAGCGTCCGCTATCTTCCATTAGCTTTGGTTAGCACTATGTTAGCTTATAGCTTATAGTTACATCGACTCAGAGTGTCAATCATCCCCCAACCCTCACAGCTCCACTATCAGCTCCAACTCTTTGCCCATTTTTTTTGCGTTTTCCAGGCATGACAGGATGTGTGACGCAGCCAAGATGGCGGTGGTGGGAACCGCCCAGTTTGCTTCAATTCGGCTCTTCAGAAACCTACAGGTGACGTCAGGGAGGCTCCGCCCATCTATATACAGTCTGTGGATGAAAGGCACTGCTTGTTTTTCATGTAACTTTATACCTAGAGCAGGGGTCATGTTAACAGAATATTTCCCATATTTGACCGTTTTTTTTTAGAACAGTGACGGAAAAATGAGATCGCTGGCCATCATTTTTACAGATTAGTATTCCAACCTCTAAAAAAATTGGTGCAAATTTGCAGATATTTTCAACTTTACGCAAGCACTCCGGGTAAATAAATCAATAAAAAGAAAAGATTCCTAGGCACTACATTCAGTCCATCTCACTGTGCGGGGGCTGAATGCATGCTGAACAGTAACGGTCGGGTTCACACCGGGCGCAGAAGCTCTGCGAACAGGCTTCAGAGCGACTGGTCGCTGTGGCTAGTTAGACCCGCTCCAAAGATTCAGATGTGTGCCAGACATCGGCCTCTGCAGCTGGTGGTTGCAGAGGCCGATGGTTCACGGGTTGACAAACGGTTCGTTCAGAGTCTTTTCGACTTCAGATCACTTTAAAGCAATTCTCCACTCTGTGTTGCGTTCAAGGTCTAGTTAAACGTTTGGGCTCTATTCCATCTGTGCTTGTGTGCCTGATGGAGATCCCTTGTGTTGACGGATGATGGCGTTGCGTGTCCCCGCAGACGGAGAAAGACAAACTAGGAGCTGAAGTGTTTGTACTGTAGATGTGGAGGATTAACTGTGCGGCTAGTTGGATGTCGTACTGTGCCTGAACTCACCACCTGGTGTCTCTGGGTGGTCTTAAAGAACGTATTTTTGTCCTCGCTTCCCAAGAACCTGCAGACAGAGAGAGCAGGACAGCCCAGTGAGTCCGAGCGTCCAGCTGGGAGGCTGCAGGTGAAGCAGGACTGAGACTCAGAACCTCTCCAGCTTGTTGGTCCTGAACTGACAGGTGTAGTAGTCAGGTGGTGGGTTGGGGACCTCCTGGGTGAGGGGGTTCGGGAGCGACAGCTTGGACAGGAACTGTTCGGACCAGTTAACGATCGGAGCGGTGACGACCTGAGGCAGGACAGGGGACACGCTGAGAGGACGTCCACTGGTGGCAGGACAGCAGCAGACGATGAGCGTCTTACCTGCAGCGGGACTCTGAGACTGATCTCCTCGGCGTAGTAACAGAGGACGCTCCACGGAGCGCTGAGGAGGACGAAGTAGATCTTCTTCTTTGCCTGGCAGACCTCCCTCTGTGGAGGAAAAGACGAAACCATCAGAGTCATTCTGGACCCGCAGAGTCTTTACAGGACAAACGGGGACAGATGACACTGCAGAGGACGCTTGGATACACAGCAACACCGCCTGTAAGACACGGTGGTGGAGACGTCATGATTGGGGCTTGGGTCCCTCATGGAGCGGTAAGTGTCCGGTATCTCTGCTCCTTACTCAGGTAAACCAGGTGAGCGTGTTCTCCTCCACCAGTGGTGTGTTTGTTTCGCTCACCTGCTCCTGCAGCAGCCCTACTTGTCTCAGTCTACTGAGAAACTGTTCCCTCCACTTCCTGTGGGTGGCGCTGACAGCTGAGCTGTCTTCATTAGCGCCCCGAGGCTCCTCCCACACAAGCACGAAATCTGACCAATAGGAGAACAGCAATTAAATGTTCAATCAGACAGGTGGAAAAAAATATGTCTAAGATTTTCCACCTTTAATGATGTTTTATCACTGATGAAAAAAATGTAAGAATTAATCAACAATATGTCGATAATTACCATTAAATTTAGTCTGAAATCAGTGAAAAGCTCCAGAAAGCTGTTAAATGATCATTCCTGCGAACTGAAAGGACTCAAAGATCTGTCTCACCAATTCGAGTGGTTCCGTCGCTAAACACGTTTCTCTCCCACGGCTGAGGCGCTGCTTCCTGGAAAACAGCAACACATTTCTGATTTACCTGAAACTCTCGTTTTCTCTAAACGACTAAAAAAAACGCACCTAAAAAAGCTTCAACACATTAATTTTAAGTAGTAGTAGTAGTTTAGTTTATTCGGTCATTATATATTCCTTTTAACATTAAACAAACATTTCCATACTTACTACGCCTAACACAGTTTACTTCCATACTTCCATGACAAAACAAACACATATATTTATAATAAATCAACTGTCAAACAGAAGAGAAACAATCATGTATTTATAGTTTATTTAACCATAATATAAATTCCAAAAAATATATAATTTTGTTTTATGTTGCTTCTTTTTTAGTTAAACATCATTTTAATTCTTTCCATCAATTATGGATCTATTAAAGTCTTCTCACTATTTTCTTATTTTATTCACATTGAGCTTATATATTCTTGAATTATACTATATTTATAGATATTTTTGAAAGCTTTTTTAACTGATTTTTCAAGTCATCCCACAGTTTAACACCTCTAACAAACAGATACACATTTGCTTTTTTTATTTGTTCTGGTTGCCAGTTCCTCTGAGTTTATACTGACTTTTCTGTTCAAAAAGCCCGAGGAGGTGAGGAGGGAGGAGATTATTATTTGCCTTGTACACTATTAATAATGTATTGAGGTCAACGAGATCATGGATTTCTAGTAGGTTTAGCTCTACAAAAATAGGGTTTGCTGCTGCATAGAAATCTGCTTTAGTGACGATTCTTATTGCCTTTTTTTTGAGTAAGAAGATATGATGAGTATTGGATTTACAGTTGTTTCCCCATAAGGAAGTATGAGGGAGTTATACAGTAAAGGAAAATATATTTTTTACCAAGTTCAGTTTTCATTTTACCAATAACATCCATTTTCTTTTGCTTATTTTGTTTCTAATATACTTACGTTTTTTTTTCCGTTCAAGTTTTCCATAAATAACTCCTAAAAAATGTTCACAAAGACTAAATCAATTACTGTATTACTAACATTTTAAGTTGTATGATCCCCGATTTTTCTATTTCTGAAAATAATCTATTTTCTTTTATTCAGATTCTTAGAAAGTTTGTTTAGATCCAACCATTTTTTTTTTAGGACTGGGAGGTCATGAGTTCCTCATTATTTATGAGTTTTTTTTGCTCATGTGATATCAGTTTGCCCACGTAAAATGTTACCTGGTCAGGTATGTGAGTGTAAAGGTGACATAAGGTCAATGGTTCAGAGGTCACTGATAAATGTGAAACTTCCATAGGCGTACAAAACCATGTTCACCTCATGTCAGACTTTAATTACATTACATTAAGGATTATTGCAAAGGGGGACGATGCTTGTTTGGGAAGAATTTGCAAAAAGGGCGCCCCCTAGGAACACAAAAAATGACAGTTGTGGAAGATGGCGTGCGACCGGTGCAATTACGTACCGAAATGTCATTTGCTCAAGTGGCCTGTTTTCATATTTGAAAGAAAACAATCACGTTTTCATTTTTGTTAGTCAGCTAAAAATGGAAAGGACGACTGATACACAGACTGTGGGATTGTGGTAAATCAGAGTCTGCCCGTCTTTACATGGATCCTTGCAAGCATTATCAAGCTGTTTACCTGTCCTGGTATTTATTATTATGTTTTAGCCTGAAAAAAACCACAAAAAAACCCAGAATCAGAGGTAGAAGACCTGACGTCGACGACTTGATGAAATCTGCTGGAATTCCTTAAATACTTAAAAACTTTTAACTGGAATGTTTGTATATCGTGCTGAGACGACATCTGTAGTGAATTGGTCCTATAGAAATAACCTGAAACGAAAAGAAGCGGTTTAAATGTCTGGATCCAAGGTGGAACCTCTGAGTAATGAGAACTTAACTGGAGTTACAGGTTCTAGCAGGAGGTGTTGATGAAATGAAATGTTGAGTTTACAGAAGAAACCCAAACTGGTGCTTTTTTGTATAACTTTATCATCACTGCCAGAATAAATGAGTTATAAAACGCTCCTGAACAGCTCGAGTTTTATCTGTACTGGTGGAGATGTTGGCTTCCAGTTAGCGGATAACGTTCTCTTTGTGACCCCAGCTGCTGATTTCTCAGTTCATCCCACAAATATAGTTCTATGAATCACATCGGACTCCTTTTTGATCACGTTATCTTTTTCATAGCAGCTCCGTTCTCATGATCACAGGTTTTTTTAATGTCTTTGTGCGGCTAGCTGTTTCTTCCTGCTGCTTCGCGTCTTCATCGCTGGTAATGAGGCTGATGATGGACGCGATGCAGAAGACGTAGATCTCATCTCCTCAAACAGACTTCCTGTTTCCTGCTGCAGCCTCAAAGAATCGAAGCCCTTCATCAGGAGCAGAGCAAGAACAAGGAGGAGAACTTTCACTGTCTCAGGAACGGGACCACCAGGCTTAATGCTGAGCAGCACTAGCACTAATTTACTGATGCCTTCACTGTTAAACATAAAAAACGTAAACTGTAATCTTCTAGATCAGAGATGTCAAACTCATTTCCATTTTGGGCCACATAAAGTTATTGAATGTCCTGAAAGGGCCGGTTGTCCCAGAAAGTATTGATAAAGCTATATTTAACAAACCGCTAAAACATAAATAAATATCTGTCTCAACAAGTCCTTCTTAAAATTAAATGATACTGAACATCTTTTCAGAAAGATGTGATTTAAATAAACACTGGTTTGACTGATAAAATGATATTTAGGTGGATATAAATAGAACTTAAAAGTTTTTTTGTATATGATCCTCTACAGTTTAGAGGGCCACATCCGTGGCCATGGAGGGCTGGATTCGGCCCCGGCCCCGGGCCTAGACTAACCCTAACCCTGTGTTCTAGATGTTGAAGCTAAACTTGAAATACAAAACAAAGACTAAAACTGAACTGAAATTACTTATGTTTTTTTTTTTTTACATTTCAGAGACTTCTTTGTCTTTTAAGCTTTGAATAAATCCCAAAACTAACCCAAGTAAAGTTCTTAGTCTGTCACAGTTTCAGGAGCAGTCGGTCTAACCATCATTCAAAGCATGAGAGGAGGGTTTAAATTTTTATTTTTATTTTTTTCCGCTTTTTAATTTCACTTATTTAAGTTCTGTACTGGAGAGAAAAGTTGCCGGAGTCAAATTCCTTGTATGTGTCATACTTGGCCATTAAAGCTGATTCTGATTCTGATTCTGATTCAAAGCATGAGAGGAGGGTTTAAACCTCCAACCTGAAGCGCCACAGCCATTGAGCTTTTCTACATAATCTGGGACTGTGATAATGTAGAACATGAAATGTATTTAATCCAGTAGACAACATAAAAGCAAGGTTAGTTGGGGCATTTATTTCTATTTTAATGCAACGTCAGCATGAATTGATCGTTCCGGCACAAAAGCCATCAGCTTCTGCAACAACTCTTTGAGGAAAATTGTGAAAAATTAGTTTCATAACATCTAATTTCCCTTAATATTCAAGTATTAATATGTCTATTTAATAATGTATTTTTTTATTTTATTGAATTGAATAAAACATTTCCAGTAGACTGACCTTAATGGTTCAAATGATGTTTTTCTCAAGTTAAAAATCTTATCTTTTTCAAAATAATTTAAAAGAAATTAACTTTATTTCATTTTTGGCTTGATATTAAAATGATATAGCCTAACCCCCACCCCCTGTTATTACTTCTATTAACATGTTGATCCTGATAAAAAAAGGACTCTAGTTAAAAAAACATCTCTGATGCACAGAGTCCCCCCCCCCCCCATGCATGGAAATGTAGCTGAGCTGCAGAGCTCCTTCAGCCACAGACTGCTGCATCCTAGATGCACGAAGGAGCGTTTCCGCAGCTTCTTCCTCCCTGCAGCTGTCAGACTCCACAACCAAAACTGCTCCCAACAAATAAGGAACATTTACGATTTTGTTGTGTATTTTGCCATTACTCAAAATCTAGCACTGCAATAACTGCACACAAAAGATCTCTCAGGGAAAGGGTTCTCTAAACATGTTTTGCACATATGTTGTTTTCTCTGCATACTGGTGTCCTTGGATGCTGTTCTTACAACCGAATTTCCCCCTAGTGGGACTATTACAGGTTTATTCTATTCCTGTCACTTCGTGGTACATATTGGGACAAATCCAATGAATTAAGATCCCTCACAGTGACTTGGGTTTGTTTATCTCTGTGGAGACGCATAAAATTGTCTTTTTTGTAAAACATTTGTTAATTAAAAACCGAACAAAACAACATTTCAGAGGGAAATGGACTACCTAGAGAACAATGCAGCATAAACAGGAGAGGAAATCACCATGGAGTCAGACGCTGAATGGTGACTGGTTGGTAGAGAAGCTGTAATGAAAAACGTCTAAAGTTCCTGAATCTCTTAGTAAGTCTTCAGTTTCCTCATGTTAAAAAAACATTTACAGGCACATATAGTTTCTGACCGACCGGTTGTGGTCCACTTCCTCCCAGATACTGAGACCAAGTGTTGCCCATGGCTAAATTAGCTTCCAACAACGAGTTTATTTCTTTAACTTTAACATCATGCGAGGTTTTTCTGACTCTGAACTGAGCTTCACCCCGATTTAAAACTAAGGAAACCTAACAGATTATTTTTCGGTTTCAGTGAAAATGATTCACCGCCCAACACGATCCAGCACATAACCTGCCTCTGATTGGTTAGCTTGCAAAACCCGACCCGGTTCAGCTTTTAGGTTCTGATGGAGCCACTAAGAGAAAGCAGGAAGAGTCCGATTTCAGATAAAAACTAGGGACTTGAGGACGACTCCCTGAGGGACTCCACCAGGTCCTGATTTCTGCTTTAACTTTTAATTCTTCAGGGATGGAAAACTAATACCGGAGTGATGCTGCCGTAGTTGTTCTCAGGGCTCGTTTCCATGGCGATGAGGGTGCTGCTGTCCTCTCTCTGCTCCCCTCTCCTCCTCATCTTCACCCACCTTCGTCTTCCTGTTGGAAAAACCCCACATGCACAGAAATACGTAAGAAATACCTTACTCTCCGTTCGTTGTTTTTCAGGCTTCTGCTTTCGGCTGAAGTCATCCTGTCCTGGTGTCACATCAGCCAGACTCACCTGGTCAAATAAACACCTACGCTGGGGTTTCCCAGGAAATTCAGAGCAACTGATTGTACTACAGTCATGTAGGTCACATGACCTTGGACTCTTAGCTGTTCCAGCCTCATTGTCACTGCCCAAAGTGACAGATTGTGTTATTAAAGTCAGAAACCGTCTCCACGTTCTCTTGCTGTTTGCATTTGCTTTTACCTGGAAGCCAACTGCTAATCAAACACAAGAACATCTCCTGGGAAAACAACCATCTATGCATGTCATATAGTTTTGATTCTGTGTGAAACCCACAAGATTTTAACCTTTTGCACAAAATTCTTGGTTTCACCAAGAAAGCTTAAATACATAATTAAAAAAAATAGTTTATCTCATAATTGTTGAGTTTTTGTTTGTTATATATATATATTTTTCTGAACTGAACAACCTCTAGGCTTCAGAAAGCTGAAGTTAACACTGAAACGTAATAATAATAATGAGTAAGTAGATGAGCGGCTGTAGGGTCTCATCAGGTTGCTCCACTCACCTGCAGACGGCAACGTCTCTCCTGCTGGTTCAGCTTCTGCTCACAGTCTGCAGCTGTCTGGGACCCAGAGCACTAAGCCCCACCCATAGCCACAGTAACCCCGCCCACATGCTTACTATTAACAGACGGGTTTTAAATGAACCTGTGAGACAACACTGAGATGATCAGTTTCTTGGGAAATATAAAATCCCCATAACTCCTGGTGATTACGCGTCTATGTATGCTTTTAAAATCCAAAATAGACTTAATGCTAATAAATTAGCTCCTCTATCCCAAACGGATTCTCCTGCAGGGAAGATCTGTCACTCTCCCTTAATCCAGATAATAAAAATAACAAATCTAAAAGAGACTTGTGTAAAAAAGATGTGTTACCTTGTTCTATATCGTATTGCAATAGGTTGTTTAGATGATATACCTTGGAAAAAGGTTTGGCTTCTACCCAATATTTGATTACCAACAAAGTTAGACATATCCGTTAAACTTATTCATAAATTCTACCCAGCAAAATCTTATATTAAAAATAAGTTCAAAAAAGAGACTGACATAACCTTTGGCTTTTGCAATCAATCTCCTGAAACTTATTTATTTATTCTAGTACTGCCCTACAGTCCAAGTTTTTTGGCAAAAACTCTGTGACTTTATTCACAACAAAATTAACACACATTTCATTTTGCTTTGGAAGAATATACTGTTTGGACTATTTGAAAATAACCTGGAGGTGGACTCTGTATACCTAATTAATCTTTCAATTTAAATGGTGAAGTTTCACATTCATTGTTATAAACACTCAGGTAAAAAAACAAAATGCATTTCATGGCATTCCTTAACACTTTTAAATAATACATTCTGTCTATTAAATACTCTGACCATCAGAAGGCAATTAATTACAACTGTTAAAATGTGTGCATTTAATGTGACCCCCCCCCCCCCTTCGTCTTCATTCATTCCTAATCCATGAACGTTTCCAAATATGCATGACTACTCATGTAAATCAACAGTAAGTGATAGCTGTAATTTGTACAGTGCGTTCAGATTTTAAAAAAATTAATTCTGGAAAAAACTTATATATATATATATATATATAAAATTGAAAAAACTATCTTAAAAAAACAAAACAAAAAAGAACAAAAACACAGATGATCTTCATGAAGCCTCAGGCAACATGCTGCCACCTGCTGGTTCCAGACAAGAACAGCTATGTAGCAGAATATTAGACATTGGATCCTTGGTATTAATGGGGGTTAGGCACTACAGCTGCCTGTGAACAGTTAAAATCCCCTCTCTAAAAACCTTTTTTCATTCCTATTTTTATAGTTCATATCAAATGTACCTTAACTATACAAACAGTGAAAACAACCTCTGCACGTAGGGCAGACGGTAAAATCTACAATCGTCTTCGTCTTCAGTCATAATGGTACAGTCAATTACGTTTCGTTATTTTTAGAGAGCTATTCTGGCTGCGTGTTTTTCCAGGGTTTCAGATATTGGCTACAGAAAAATCCAGGGAAGCAAATTTTTCACAATAATCGACTTATAGTTCACAGAAAAAGCCATGAATACCGAACCATGAATACTCAAGGGTGCACTGTACTAATTTTAGATTTTTAAATAACATCTTTTAGTTTTTCCTTTTTATTGTACAACATGCACATTCTGTAAATATTCCCCATTTTTTTAATTATTCCACTCTGTAGCACATTGTAATCAGAGTATGCCACTTCATTTTAAATAGCTCCACAGTACTTTATTTTTTTAAATTGTGCTTAATTTCAATATATTATTCTAATTTTTTTTAACTTTTTCTGGCTTTCTTGTAGGATTGTGAATGTTTCTAATATCCGACACCTTGCTGCTGTTACAGACAAATTTCCACTTTTTGGGACAATAAAGGACTATTGTTATAACCAGAAGTTGGCTTTGACTAAAACGCCAGCAGCAGCAGCACGTAAAGCTTGGAGGTTACCCTAAAGCTTCAATAATATGAACACTTACAAAATACAAACAACTGAAATCAGTTATAATAGTTTTATTAAAGGGACACTGAAATGAAGCATTTTAACTTCACTTTACTGGTGTTGGAGGGTCTCTGTGGGATGCTGCGTGTTAAACAGAAAAAAAAAGTGGTTTGTTGTGTTTGACAGAAAAGACTCTGCTGCCCCCTGCAGGATGGATAGATTACAGCAAGCTGAGTTTATTCTACATCAGTTCCTTGTTCCTAAATGCGCACAAATATACACTCCTCCGTCTGTGCCTGTAAGGACCATCGCAGAACAACAAATATAAATATGAGCCTTTGAGCAGTCCGCTGAGCAGGTGAAAAAAAAAAAGGTTTAAGACACAAATATGTCCTCACAAACGTATTTATTCAGGAACAAACATTCTGTTGTGTTTGTATTTTTTCTGGGGACCCTTTTTAAATCTGGAGCAACCCCAGACCCCTGAACTGGAACCTGGTTCTGAAAGCCCTTTGACTCAAGGTGCGGACTGGACCTAATGTCAGCCACCGCTCTGCAAGGCATCCTCACATGCTGCACAATCAACACAGGTCCTCACAAGGATGGCCGAAAGCACACTTACACACACATCTTTGGCAGGAAGCAGCTTCTTTCAACAAACAGAGGAGCTGCACAGTAATGACGTCCTCAGGAAATGACCACACAGACTGGATGTGATGGCGTTATATCGACTAAAACTTCTGGATGTATTTTCTGAGTCAAAGCTCCTGAATGCAACACAATCACTTCTAACACTTCATTCAGTTATGGTACTTCATTTCTGAAAATCCAACATTGACTCCAGTTCCTAAAGGCCTTGCAGCTATTCCCACACTCACTGAATGCCCTACTGGGGTTCTCAAATGCCTCAAACATTTTACGTAGTTGGTAAATGAATATCTCTTGCCTAAACATACTCTTCTCCCTTAGAAAAGTTTGGACCAACTACTTTCCTTTAGTTTTAGTTCCTAAACGTCTCGTCATGAGCTGGAACAGCTGTTTCACACCGGAAAAAGACCATGCTGGACCCACATCATGACCTTGGAGGGTTCTGAGCATTTCTAGAGCAAAGTTCTGGAGGTTTTATCAGCGTTTTCTGTAGCTCATCCATGAAGAACAATAGTTAAGCCAAGTTTAAACTTCTCCATCAACAAGTTTGCACTGACACCCAGACATATCAATGTTTTCATTTCAGACTTCTCCATTGCCTAGGGAGACTTGTAAAGTAATTCAACGCTAAGACAACAAGACTGACTTGGCTTTTTTGGGGCAGTACGACCACCGTTGCAGTCATACAATAATTGTCTTCTATTGAAGAACTTCAACCTCTTTCAATAGCCAAAGAGATTTTTTAAGGTTTTGAGATGTTTTCTTTTTTAAAGTGGACAGCTCAGAAATGGGGAAAGAATTGGGAGAAGACCTGCAGCAAAAGTCTGGAGGTGGGACTAACTTTTGACGACTATGTCGAAGACTAAGGGCTCCAAACTAAGGGCACCTACTCGAACCACTTTGCTACGCCCCAACTCAAAGAGTTTGACGTACAGAAATATGATTTAAAAAAAGTTCCTCACTCGCCATGGAAATGGACACTGAACACTCATAAATTGTCTTTTGAAAAATGTTTCAAAGATATTTGCTCCGTCTCTGCTGCTCTTCAGGAATCCGCATTTTTGGTAATGATGGCACTGTTCATGAATTGAAAAGAAGCAGCATGCTAACAAATCACCGGCTTGTGCTCTCCATAGCTTTCAACAGACATTTAAGAAATTCGGTATGTCTCCAACCCCCTCTGCTGGCCTTCTGCAGTGCACTTGTGTCACTGGATGATAGAGCTGCGTGTTGTTGGCACCGCCGTTGATGGAGAAGAATGAACTCAGCTTTGGAGCTCCATCACACCAACTCCACTCTGGAGAACCCCAACCAAGGTATTGCCATCAGACTTAGTTGAATGAACTCAGTAGTGGCTGGAATGAAGGATCCATTCTCCCGTTTGTAATACATTTGATGCAACTCTCTGTCAGTCTTTATCCAACGTTTGGAGCTAAACAAGATGCCATTACGTATGAAAATGCTGATGGTGTTTGGTTACTCACAACAAAGCTGAAACTGATGCTGCATGACAGGGGTTAACAAATCCAGTCCTCAAGTGTCCTGAAAACTTTGGACCTATCCCTGCTCCAACACATCAAATGAATCGATAGTGACCAGGCCTTTGCAAAATCAGCAAGTCTGCTGTCCATCCAATCTCTTCCACGTATCAGAGTTTGGTTGTGCGTGCAAGAAGTCCAAGAGGGAACCTAAGCAAAAATGGGATACATAGGCGCTCCAGTGAATTCACTGTCCTCCAAGTGGAACGGGCCCAGAAAACCTCTAAAGAGAGGAACCCAAGGGGCATCCTGCTCAGATGTCCGAACCACCTAAAATGACTATTTTCAATGCAGAGAAGCAGCAGCTCTACTTTGAACTCTCCCAGATGACTGAGCTCTTCACCCTCTGGAGTCCAACCACCCAAACGTAGTTGCCAATATCGCTTGCATCCGAAATCCATGTCTCATAAATGCAGGTGAGGGTCGGAACTTAGACGCACTTGCTGATATGCCGGCAAGGTAATTCAGCCTTTTTGATTCAGGTGTGTTAGAACATCGTAGGGTGGTGGCACTCGAGGACCGGATTGCGGAAAATTTGCTGCTCCCCCAAAGACTACATTGAATGTACAGGTGAACATAATGGGGATTTAGATTGTGTACTGCTGGAGGTAGCAACATCTAGACTGCAAACCAGCCAAGACCACGAGGAGTCTATCTGGGTCTTAATTCAGTTTGAAATTGACTCCAGGTAACAACTTAACCTCATCCCCCAGAATCACTTCCTTCAGAGACTTTAGGTTTTTTTCACACAGGTTCCTGTCTGACATGTCTTCACAGAAGCTCAAACACTTGATACCTGCAGCTATTTTTGTCTAAGCCACACTCTTTGGGTTTCATTTTATCTTCAAACACACTTTATCATGGCACGTTGTTCCTCATAGCTGAAGAAATAAAAGTCACTAACCTCAGGGTTTAACTAGGATTCTAGGTTTGGTAGACTAAAGGATTGAACAGCGAAACTGGCACAAGTCAGATGGTGATGAATTCAACTCTGATTCAAGGCAACAGATGAACCGGAATGATGAAATATTTAAAACAGGGATAAAGAAAAAAACATTTTTTGAGGAGGAAAAACATACAAAACTCACACACATTTATGATTAAAGCAAACAGACCAATGCCAATTACTGTCCATTTAATTGGCTGTCAGTGGGATTAATGGAAACATTACATAGATGTTTAAACATTAAAGCAATCTGGTGTATAATAAAACCTCAGACTGTACACATTGATCATTTAAAGCCTCTAATTTCTTACAAATTTATTCATTTACCTTCCAACATCCAGCCAATCAAACGGCAGGTTCGTCACACAGAGCGAAGTAATGGGTCAGTCTTGTATGAGGTCATCACAGTGATGTCATAGACGAAGATACGGAGATCTCTCATACCAAACACAGCCACAAAACACCCATTAATATTAACGGTGGTAAAACAAACATCAGCAACACCGTCCACACACTGGAGTCCGTTGGCACCATTCACTTTCCAGACAGGAAGTCAGTCTGATCGTCGCAGAGAAACTGATGAACTAAAGATTACACATGGGCCGCGAACGTAACACGGGTCGTGCAGAATCTAAGACACTAAAACAACGGCCAACCTGCAGATTGACCTGATTAACCTCCCCAATCAACACCACCACCAGCAATCGTCTTCACTCCGGTCCTCTACCAGACCTCACAGGGCTTCCCGGTGTTCATGGGCGTCCCCTTCGGACAGTTGTAGTGGCGGCTGAAGTCCGGAGAGTTGGCCAGAGTGCCGATGACTCTATATTTTGGTGGGCTGTGAGGATCGGTCACCAAGCCCTCGTGAGCACTCTCTGGTGTTCGAACCGAGCACCACACCTGAAAAACAGAGTGTCAGAGATGGTTTATGTATCGAGACAGAAATTATGTCCTTTTTAGAGTCAACAAATGTATGAACTCAGTTTCAGATGACCAACATAACATGAAGTATTTGTTTTTAGAAATTTTTGTCCACTTTTCGTTCCATTGCTGCTTCATCTTCTCTTACTGGTTTGGTAGATGACCACTAGACCACCAGGATCCTGTTTGTGGAGTTAGGCTCGCTCCTCCAACACCATCGACTCTTAGATCCTCCACCAGAAGCTAACAGAGTCTGCCTCCACCTGTCAGTGGATCACCAGCTTCCTGACTGACCGGCAGCAGCAGGTGAAGCTGGAGAGCATCATCGTCAGCAGAACAACCATCAGCACTGGCGCCCTCCAAGGACATGTTCTCTATTATTTTTCTAAACACCACATCAAACCCATCTTATCTTGGACACTTTAAGTTTGCAGGTGACACCACTGTTCTACATCCAGATAAATGGATCAGCTGGTCTACTGGTGTGATCAGAACCACCCATTCAACACAGTGGGGACGACATTTGACATCTGGAGAACATGCCTCCCACTGCCTCCGCTCAACATCCTCAACACTGGGTCCAATGTGGATCCCTTCCAGTCCTAGAAACCATTCTATCTCAGACCTGAGATGGTCCTCATACAAACAATGTTCAGAAGGCAGCACAGCAGAGACTGAACTTTCCTACGGCAACTCAAGAAGTTCAATCTACCTCAGGCACTACTGGTCACCTTCTGCACAGCAATCATTCAATCTGTCCAGTGTTCATCCTTCACCATAGGGTTTGGATCATCTACAGAACAGGACAGATCCTGACTGCAGGGAACAACTAAACTACAGAAAGGGCCCTCTGAACTACTGTAAGTCTAGCCCCAGAAAAAGGGCCACCAATATCTCTGCAGACACCACACATCCTGGACACAAACTGTTTAGATTTACCTCCAGGTCTGCGCCAGAGACAGTTTCTTCCCCCAGGCTGTCTATCTGGTGAACACAATGAACAGTCATAGACCTGATCAATACGAGGCATTTTGGCACTCCTTCAACCATTTCTTACTTTTTGTCACACACATTTGTAAAAAATACTTCTCATTTTTACAAAGGGAATTCCCTATTTACATGCACAAACTGGTGAGGTGCTCTGGGCACTTCACACCAGGAGGAGGCCCAGAGGAAGACCCAGGACACACTGGTGGGACAAAGTCTTTCTGCTGGCCTGGGAACACTTTGGATTCCTCCTGAGGAGCTGGCCCAAGTGGATGAGGAGAGGGAAGTCTGCGTCCATCTGCTTAAACTACATCCCCCGCAATCTGATCCCAGATTAGTGAAAGACGATGGATGGATGGACGGACATGTACAAACTTGACAAATAAAGCTGATTCTGGATTCATTGTGGCTTCTGCACATCTCAGAATTCCACTCAAATTGAGAACTGGAATTTTACTGGACAACATCCTTCCCACAATCTTTCCTTTTTCAGCCACTCTGCGTTAGATCTGTCGCTTTTTATTGATTACTGAAGAGGTTAATTTCATCGGAAGCACAAGTAATTTCTATTGGGTTCGGAAAGAAACTGACCTGAGCAAATCCTAGAAAGAAGAGCTGATCATTTGTTAGGTTAACTGCAGGGAGTCTCTTTTCTTCTCCCTTTTTCTTGATCCATGATCGGTATGCCTTTAGAAAAAACAGCACCAGCATAGAGACTATGTCATAAGAACACTTCAACAAGGAAGCTCAGGAGTTTAAGGCGTTTTTAGTACTGATCAGTACAACTTGTGTGCATACTAACATGGTAAGCTGCTTTCAGTCCTCCGTTGTCAGCTATGTTCTCTCCAAGCGTCTGTTTTCCGTTGATTGGTTCTCCGTTTATAGTATAGTGGTTGTACTGCTCCACCATGCACTCTGTTCTCTGACGGAACGCCTCCACTGAGGAGTTCTGCCACCACGGTCTCAGGTTCCCCTCTTTATCGTACTCACGACCTGATGAACAAGAAGATGGTCTTAAATGGCACGGGGTCTCATTTAAAAATAATTTGCGTAGAATCCTTACTAAAACCGTAGTAAGCATCAGCAGGAAAAAATTTTAATTACACCAAGACATTTTCAGTTCTATGAAACATTTACATATCACGCCTGCAGGCATTTCCCCTTTATAAATCCCACTCTCCCTAGAAATGTTTTAAGGAGATTTTGGATGGAATCCTCCCTCATACACATCCACTTTCTGCCATAAATGGGCAATGAAAAGTGCCTTAGGAATATTCTGCATAGACTTCAGCCAATATGGGGCGTTTCTCGGGTAGCAATGGCAACCAAAAGCCTGGAAAAGATCTGGACTAATGTTGCCGTCAGCAGAGACTGTGGGTGTGGAACCCTAAGGGATACCAGGCAACACCGGGAAAGGACCCCCCCCCCTCAACCCCTAGACAGGGGACAATCCAGGAAAACATAGGTCAGTCCTGCCTCCTCAGTGTCCAAATTACCTCCCAGGTACGCCTCAGAAACTGACAAAGTGACTAATCGAATCCCATAAACGAATCCATCCGTGGCATGAGGTCATCTAAGAGGTCAATGCTGTCATGTATTGAGGGTTTGGCCAAACAACAGTGTTTATCCAAAGCAAAAATCAAAGCCATCAGACATCCCAACAAGGCAGTCAGGTAGACGGGACTTTAGTGTGAGATGAAGGACGAAGGGATTCTGAGGAGGTTTGTATCCAGTTAAAAAAGGCTGCTATTCTGTAGATTATTATGTTCTGCAAGTCTGTCAAACACATTTTTAGTGGAGTCAACATTTCTTTTGTGAAATAATTGAATATTTGTATTTTTAGTATGCATTACCAACTGATTTTTATAATAGTTTATCATACAAGCTTCATTTTAAACTGTATTGGAGTTTTTATGTTAACTATCGCAACTAGCTAACACAAAAACTGAAAATGAAACTCATCTTCCTGACTACTGCATCACTTCGACCACCAGGTAGAGCCATATTTTTTCTCTTACAAAGAAATTAATAAAAATCAAGTACTGCTTTCTTAAATACGTATTTTACCGAGGTCTAATCACAATAGCATTATCATGAAAGCATTCTTTTGTCATAGAATACGTTGTTTATAGGTACAGAGGGTGAACCGCACGGCATCTGAGGCTGCCATGTTGCCATCTTTGAAAACGTTAGCCGAAAGAGGTTAAACTTGTTAGCTTTACGCGTTCAAGCCAGGGAGGTCGGGGGGACGGGGAGAGGTGAAGAGAAGAAACGAGCAACAGGGATCGTAGTTTTCAGTGTCAATGGAGGACCATCCGTGCTGTTTTCCCCGTGAGAGTGAAACCATACCACAGAAAAGAAAAATAAATAACCGGGAGAAAACAAGAATCAGTGGAACGTTTACCAGATGGAGACGATTCATGAGGGACACGAACCTGAAGACAGACGCGGAGGTTGCAGGCTTTCTGCTGGACAGGTAAGTTAATTACATGATACAATGAAGTTTAAGTTGGTGTTATGTTTGACACAGGACAGGTTAGTCCAGCAAATACTTCACCTTCCGTTTAACTCTGATAATTTACTCCACAGGTTCCGTAGTAGTAATGACGCGTTGTAACGCCAGAGAAGACTCCTCAGTTCCTTGCATTCACTTAGCGCACCACTAGTTGGAGGTAATTCTTACACACGGGGGCTTTAAGTAATCTTAAACCTGTCGCAAAAGGTTTGCTCATTAGAATATTTAGAATTAAAAATAAAATTATATTTACATTACAGCTAACGAAAAAGTCTTTGTCCAGTCAGCTCCCCTTAAAATAGATTTTATGCTGGTAGGCTATACAGACATTTCATTATTGGTCAGAAAACTGATCGTAAATAGTTGAGAACTGCCTTTATTCAGGTATTTCTGTATTCAGGCCATAATATTCTCTTTTTCCAGTTAGGATATGTTGGTATTAAAGTCACAGCTCTGACCTGGTTCGAGTCTGGCCTCACAGGGAGGCGCTTCTCTGCTAATATAAACCTGTTCTTCAGGGGTCCATGTTGGGGCCATTGCAGTTTGTTTTGCACATGCTGCCGCTTCAGTCCATCCTTTAGAAGCCTGAAACCTGTATGTGGTTAAACTTGCTGAAACGTCATGAAAACAAAGATGAGGTCATATGGTTTGGAAAAATCGAATCCCTCATCCCTATTGCAGCAGAAATCTCAGTCTTGGGAGTCTTCAAGGTGTGTTTTGGTGAATGCGACATAGGCATTTGTGTTCTCTTTAGGTTATGTGTGGTTCTGACCTTATAACCCTACCATGAATGTAAATTTTACACAGAGATATAAAGGTGAAAAAAGCCAGCTGAGGGAAATTTCTTAAACATGCAGGGTTCTGTATGAGCAGACAGAACAGGTAGGTGTCCTTACCCTGATCATCAAAGGCATGCGTAAGCTCGTGACCCATCACCACCCCGATGCCACCAAAGTTCAACGCTCTGAAAAACAAAACCAATGCATTCACTTCAAGATCTTTCCACAAAATCCTAAACAGATCCTTGACCAACATGCTGATCTACTCTAAGGTCAAAGTTTCAGCAGTTCTATAGGATCCAATAACAGGACACAGCTGGACAGAAAGACACGTAGGTGTGAAGGTAAACGGACTTCGGGTGGTCATGGGCGTAGAAAGGAGCTTGCAGGATCCCGGCGGGGAAGACGATGCCGTTCTTAGTGGGCATGTAGTAGGCATTAACTGTAGGTGGAGTCATGCTCCATCTGCAGGAGAAGAAGAGCGAAGAAGGAGAGAAGAATGGAGGATATTAATTAATTATCATGTCTCTACTGAGTGTCAATGCATTTATCAGAGCAACCAAACACTTTTCATGTCTTTAAAAGCAACACAGTCCGTGGCTGTGTATGAATCAAGTTACAGAACCAGACACTAGGAGTTGGGTTTCAGGAGCTTCTAGACCTTACAGATTTTACAGTTTTGTAGACCTGAAACCCTGCTCGGATATTCTACAAATGAGCTAAATGTTTAAAGTATTCTTAGCTCCACTGAAGTTAGACCCTGATATAATAGCAGAACCAAGGTACAGGTATCTGCAAAGAGACTGGTCCCACATCAGATTAATGCTTTGTTGGCCTAAAACGAGCACTTGCCTAGAAATCAGAGGGCAGGATTATGGCGACCAACGAGATTAAATGAAAATGTGACTCAGCATATCTTGTACAGTTTTATTCTGTGTTCAGTTTCACCTCAGCATCCAAGTTGGTTTGGTTTCACCATTCTGGATTAGATGCAAATCAGTCATCTCCAGGTTAGAGATTACACATGTAATAAACAAATGTGTAGCTTCCCATTTTGGATTATATGTACTTTACACATTTCTCACTTTGCTGTTGAATTGGGTTCAATCTCAAAATGACAAGTGAAATAATCTGCTGGAGACATACATGTAACTAAGTTTCACCTCTTATCCAAGAGGCTTCATCACACATTCCTGGATAAGAGGTGAAACGTCTTCCAAGACAAATTACCAAGTCCAGTCATGTTCGATTGAAATTTCCTTGAGATAACCATGACCTCGATGAATGAGAATATTCACAGGCAAATCTACGGAGAAAATATATCTGCAGACATGTGTGGGTAAAGTTAAAGCTGCTTCATAATATTTAGTGGACGAAGCCGCATATTTTTGGCAAACTGGGATAAAGAAAGAGCTGAAAGTGTTCTGTGAGGAGAGTTTCTGGATTACTGGTCTTTGTTGGGAGTCTTCCTCAGCTGGTCGGCCATCACTCGGGCTGAGAAGTTGTAGAAGTTCAACATGTTCTGGAAGAAGCTGTCGTCTGACACCTCGTACTGAAACAGAATGAAGATGATGTAATGCACTGCTACAACAGCAGGGGGCAGAAGAGAACGATTTTTAACATAGTAACCAGAACACAAACTTAATAGCACATCAATCAGCCATCTTCCGTCCTGACAGCCGCCACTCACCCCATCGTAAACCTCGTCCAGCTCTTTGGGATCCAGGATGAATTCTGGGAAGCCGATCATGTCGTAGATCGCATCTGCCTGAGACATAAACACAAACACCACCTTTAGGACATCATGTCTCCATAACGACACCACATCAGACAGTGAAATGTCTGAATGTTGTTGACTCAGTCCAGGTACCTTGTCCTTAGCAGCCTGTCTCGTCTCATCGTCCATCCAACTCAGTCGGTCCAGAGAGTGTTTAAACGCAGAGCGGATCTCATTGATCATTTCCTCCGCCTGATGGGAAGAGAGCTGAAGTTATCCAGGTCGGACCTCCTGGTCCAACTGACACCAAGGTCACAGATAAACACAGAGACTTACAATTTCTTTGCTTTGTTTGTCGAACGTTGCCTTGACGAAGAGAGCTCCAAGAGCAAAGCCCAGAGTGTCGTCGGTGTTCCCGATGCAGGTCTGCCAGCGCGGGGTGCAAGACTGCAAAAAGATATCAGGTTACAACCGGCTGGAAATAGCTGCAACGGTTTGGAACCAGTTGCAACCGCTAGAACCAACTGCAACTGCCTGGAACCAGCTGAGCTAAATGCAACCGGTTGGAACCAGTTAGGGGTAGCTGAGGCCAACGCGGCCGACTGGGACCAGCTGCAGCTGGTTCAAACCAACTACGGCCTCTAAAACAGAAAGCCAGGGGCAGCTGAAGAATATTCCCCCAAGCCAGAGGTGAAGTCTAGCCTGGAGAAAGTGTTGCCATGCAGTGATAAAAAGAAGAACAGTGTCCAAAACCATATTCGATAAGAAAATTTTTCATTTTGAGCCAGAAAATGTGTAAATCCAAACCAGACACGCATGTAAGAGTCCATTACAGAGGACTATGTCCAATCAGGGACAGGAGAAGATAGAAGAGGCCATCAAAACAAGGACATGCATACTTTGATTGTTGAGTTCTATCAGTGTCAGTGATACAGTTGATTACATCCAAAGTCCTTTAGTGGAGGGTAGCTTGTTTTAGTTTGTTTTGAGAAGACATTTCCAGTCCATCCAAAAAGATTCTTCAGATCAGAAGGTGGAATCATGGAGAGGTGGGTCAGTCATCTGACCCCAAAAACCTATTGGCGTATGTGTACAAACCACCCAAACCATGACCAAAACGGAAGGTTTTGTGATGAGAAGAAGTGAACCATCTTCAACAGAAAATAGGACCAGTTCTGTGGAAGCATGCTGAAGTGATTTCCAAACATCCAGAGGAAAACAGTCATCAGTGCAAGAAACACAAGGTTCAGCTGAAGCAGAAATGTGTGACAAGGGCAATTAAAACCAATCAGACTTGATAGTAGACAAGAAGAAAGAAAGAGGCCATTTGGACTGGTTCTCACTGGTTCTTACTGGTTAAATGGCTAAAAATGACCATTTAATTAGGCAACATTGCATAAAACCAGTTTTAGGCAAAAAGCAAATAATTCAGAGAAGAAAAGTCGATTTTTAATAAGACTGAAACCCAAGTTATTCATAGTCCAATGTTTTAGAGGATGATTCTCAAGCAAATCAGAACAACTTAAAATGGTTCAACCTATTTTGACCAGTTAAAACCTAAGAAAACCAGTTAGAACTGGTTAAGACTTGGGGCAATCGGTGGAAACCAGGAACACGGTGGCTAAAATTGGTACCATAGACCACTTAGCAAGTTTACCCAAACATACCATCAACTGAAGGTGAACCAAAATGTTTCTATAGGCCAGTGTAACATCAGATCAAAATCAGCTTGACCCAATTGGGTTAATGTCTTATAAAAATTGGAGCTGGTACCATAGACCAGTTAACACCAGTTTATTAATAAACACCAGGTGTCGTGGTCCTGAACTCGAGAGAAAAACAAGTTTGAACCGGCTTAAACCAGTTGAACATTAGATCAGCAAGACTGTCAGCACACCTGAAACATCCATGAACCACTTACCCTGCATTCACAAATACAAATTAGGACCGATTGATTAACTAGCTAGAACTTGTTTAAACTAGACCAACTAAGTTCCCATAAACCCCTTCTCCACCAAACAGGTTCAGGGGCTAAGTTGGTGCTGGCGCTTGCAAAACATTCAAAATCAAATCAAAAACATCGGAAGAAGTCTGATTAGCATCTGAATGACCTATCTGTACTCAGTTTCTTTTGATATCACCTGTCACAGTAACATAGGTTAGAGCTCATCATTTTCCAGAGAATCCGTAGTGAGAACCAGTTATAAAAGGTGAGAATTAAGTGTCCCCATTAGTTTCAGTAGAAACGTAGAAGAACAGGAGCAGTTGGAGTCATCAACACACACAAGAAACTATTAAAGCCCAGACCGGTTCAGTTTCATCAGCTCAAAGCCCAGGTTTAAGAAATACCAACCGTGGGAGACTTCCTACCTCCATCTGGAAGAGACACCATCGTCAGCAGCTGAACTGTGCTCAGGTAAGGGTGCTGCTAGCGCTAGCAGTAGCAGACGTACCTTCTTGGTGCCGTATAGACTCTCCAGCAGTTTGTCTTGAGCGTTCTCGAAGCGTTGATCCAAAGTGGACACGCCCTTCTGAACCAAGGTCCAGATCATGTAATTGTTCAGCAGACTGGAGGTAGAAACGACATCCATAAGGGTCTATCTTCATCATCAACCTCTCATCACCTGGAGACATCAGGACCCACCTGCGGTCGGTCTTGTTGATAAGCTCGGACACCTGCTGCAGGTACTCTCTGGCGTACACCACCACCGGTTCCGTGTCGTTCAGGTCCAGAGGAGCCAGGGAGAACGTCAGGAAGTCCAGCCAGTCCACAGCTGGAGCCAGCAGCTGGAACAGTAAACAGGAAAAGGAGAAATTGCTAAATACTACAGTTCCCATGAGCCTCGGCTGTAGGTTGTAATGAAAACCAGAAAACAGACAGTCTAAAACATCTGGCCTCCCTTCTGAACACGTAACTTCAGATCGGTCAGCAGTAATCTGAGCGTGGGAGACAGACATCGCCCCCCACAGGCACACTCTGGTGCCAAAACAATTCCAGCTGTGAGAGGAGTTTAAAAACACTGCATGAAGCATAATATTATGGACTATAAAGGCCATGGGCCACTGTAGAAAAATACATTTTTTTTCTTTTTGAATACATTTCTGCCAAGAAAGACCATGGACGCATCGAATGGGAGAGACTGTGACGAATGAGCTGCAACAGAACCAGCCGAGCACAGCGCGAGTCTGTAACTTACTGCAACATAATAAAACTTGAAGCAGCGATGTTGCAGTCTCTTCCATTCGAGGCGTTCGTGGCCTCGTCTGCACCCGTGGGAAGTTGTTCTGATCCAGGTAAAGAGCTCCTCCAAAAAGGTAAATACAAAATACAATCATAAAAAGTCATTAAAATAATAACACCAGCAAAAACTAAGGCCAGCTAGGCTGATAAAGTGGTTTTAAACCTCTGTACAGAAGGAGCGTCTCTAAAAGCCGCTGGTTCCAGACTCTTTGAGCCACCAAATCTGTTGTTCTTGAATCTCATTGCACTGGCATTTTCTGTCAGAAGTAACAAACTTAAATTCTCAGGAAACTTCAGAGTTTTTACCTGAAAAAGTTATTGAAAATTTTTTACTTTACAATATCAGAATATATCTTAGTTTAAATATCAAAACAATGCTTTTAATCATAGAAAATTCAGAGTTTTCTCTCACAAATATACGACTTTTTGACAAAATATGTGAAATCAATCCACACATTGTTTCGAGTATTTTGCCCGAGATTTACTCCCAATCTTATTTGATTTCAACAACAATGGCCCTAATACTATATCAAAGAATCTGGACAAATTTTCACAAAAGAATACCAGAAGCCAAGTGTCACGCCGGTTTCTGCCAGCAGGGGGATTCAGAGGTCTCGTTTCAGTTAACTGTTGATCAACAAACCACAGATAGCTGATCTGAGCTGAACATTAGTGGGCAGCTGGAAGCTTCTGATGATTAATCACACTATTCCAGGTTATTATGACGAAGGAAACGGCTTATAAACCAGATGTGACCAAAATGTGCCTCTTCCTTTTTTTTTTTTGCAGCGAACCGATGATGAAGAGCTTCTCTACAGGTGAATCTTCCTCAGACAGGATGAATCAGCAGCAGCAGCAGCACTGTCCAAACAGGCAGACTGTCTCCAGCTTGGAGTTTATATAACAACCTGTTATCTAACCCCCCCCCCACCAACCCTCTGAGATACCGGCACATAGCAACGGGCTCGTGGCAACAGTCACCATGGTGACCCCTGAAGCATCCACAGCACTGAAGGACACAAAGAGACGCAGCGGAGCTGAGGTGTGAAGGAAACTCCTCTCTGTTTACATCGGATGGGGGGATGAAAACCCGCAAAGATAAAAAGACGACCTTTAACCTGGAATGAGCTGCTGATTCTGACTCATCACTAACTGATGATGCAGAAGTCAGGATGGGCTTTTCAAGGAGACGACTGTGTCCGACTGCTCGGAGCCAGAAAAGCCATGAAGACTCGCCTTCTCTCACTCTGTGAGAAACGCTCACAATAACAATGTGATTGTTCTGGCTTACAGCCAGTTAAAACCAAACAGTCGAACTGAAATGGACAAGATCAATAAAGGACAGTTTATTTCTTAGTTCTGTTGTGCTGAGTGGACAGACGGTGACAGTGCAACCCACAAAAGGTCATCGGTAAACAATATGGCCACATACAGAGTGCTGTATCCAAGTATAGAAATGCAAATTTGGGTATATAGTAAATGGCCTATACTCATATAGTACTTTACTTAGCCCCTATGGACCCCCAAAGGCCTTTACACTACATTCACCCATTCATGCACACATTCACACACTGGTGACGGCAAGCTACGCTGTAGCCACAGCTGCCCTGGGGTTGCCACACACTGGCGCCACCGGGCCCTGTGACCTCCACCAGCAGGCAACAGGCAAAGCGTCACAATGACTCAGACAGCTGGGGCTCGAACTGGCAACCCTACGATTACAAAATGAACTCCTAACTCCTGAGGTGCAAAGTTTCACCAGGAGTCGACTGAGTCAGGACCACTACGCTCACATGGTTCCTACATCTGGGCTACAAACATTTAAGCTGGGCTGAGGAGAAGCAGAGCCGGCTAAGTGGTCCAAGGACTCAAATCAAGGTCCCAGAGTCTGCAGGAAGAGTTGACAGGACCAGAACCAAGGTCTCTGGGGATCCAGAGTAAAGTTTCTACAGTCAGTGATGATCTGTGGTAACATGTCAGTTGCTGGTTCTGGTCCACAAAGTTTTCTGAAGTCCACAGTCAGCTTTCTAGGGGGACACTAGACACTTCAAAGCTTCATGGAGATATTGACTTCATTTTTTAGCAGAACTTGGTACCAGCCCACACTGCTGCAGGTACCTAAAGCTGGTCTTTTGACTGGGCCTGACCAGAACTTCACAGAACCTATGGAGTGTTGTCAAGAGGGATACCAACGAAGAAGAGGACCCTGAAGGCTGCCATCAAAGCAACCTGAGCTTCCAGAACCTCAGCAGAACCAAAGACTGAACTCCACACCATGCTGCCTCGATGCAGGAGTTCATGAAAAAGGAGCCCAGACAGAGAATAGAGCCTCAGCCGTACATTAGACGGACATTTTTGTCCATCTCTGTGTGATGTAAGCCAGACCCTGGTCCCCTGGAATACCAACCGGTTCTCACCTGCAGCTCTGCGATGGTGACCTTGTGGTAGATCTTCTCCTCGTCTCGCCGCTGGTCCTGTGGGATGGTGATGTTGGCCAACGCGGTCTCAAACTCCAGAATCTGCGACATCTGAGCCTGGGTGGAGGTCTTCTCGCCCCCCAGCAGCGTCCCCAGCTCCACCATGTACTCCAGGTACGCCACCAGAACCTGCACAACAGAGGTTGGGGCGGGTTTTAGTCCCTCCTTCGAGTCTGACGGCACCAGGACAACACACGTTGCATAAGGGAGGCTCACCTTCTCATTGGCCGTCTTGTTGAGGTAATAATCCCTGGACGGCAGGAAGAGCCCTGATTGGTCCACCTGAAGAGGAGATGAACAGGTGAGCTTCTGATGACAAACACTGATGTTCTGCTTCCAGCACAGACAATCTTCTTCACGGATTTCCTACCTGGATGACATTACTGTTGGAGTTCTTAGGATCAGTGCTGACTCCCACGCTGAAGAACGGCTGAGCTCTGTATGGACCTGAGACCGTCTTCAGGACCTCCATGAAGTTGTCTTTGTCCCATGGACCAGTCATGTTCCAGCCACCAATCTGCAGACAGATCACAGGTTCAGAAAGAGTCCAGTTAAGCCCACAGGATTCTGCATCAGTTAACTGGGTTTGCTGCTCCCGACGATCCTGGAGGTTTTATCACAACACCAAGGTGGGAGGCGACTGTTGCCACCAGCTCGCCTGGGAGGGGTCAAAGGTTATCTTCAAACCAGCTGTTGACCTTCTCGGGTGTGGAAGTCCCAGCAGGTCAGAGAAATGACAAGAAACCCAAGAGCTCCATCTGAGACTCTGCCTCAGTCAGCAGGTTAAAGGTCATGACCCTGAACCAGCATAAATGCCTGGCAGGGTTGAAGGAGAAACAAGATGGCAGCAGGGCGGAGGTTGGCAGAGCTGCATCTGGATGGAGAACAAGATTTCTGGGACAATGTTCTCTGGACAGAAAAGACCAGAGATGAGATGTTGGACCATGAGGTACAGAACCAGGATGGACAGACAGAACCATGGATGGACAGAACCAGGATGGACAGACAGAAACATGGATGGACAGAGCCATGGTTGGACGGAACCATGTTAGAGAGAACCATAGATGGACAGAACCAGGATGGACAGATCCATAAAGGAACCATGGATGAACAGAACCAGGATGGACAGATTCATGACTGGACAGAACCAAGAAGGAACCATGGATGAACAGAACCATGGTTGGACGGAACCAAACACACCAGATTGTGTGAAGCATGGTAGTGGAGGGCTGATGATTGGGTTTTCCTAACTGTAAAGCTTCCTCTGGTTATTCCCTTTTTTAATATACTGTTGTCCATCTTGGGGACATGAGTTCTTTTACTGATACGGTTGCTAAGGAGACCGTGCGTGTGTGGGCGGTCACCTTGGTGATCAGATCTATGAGAGGCTGAGAGCCGAGCTCCTCGATCCTCTGTGTGTTGAGGCAGGACAGGTAGTAGGACTGAGTCTTTCTCTCGGCTTCGCTGGTACCGTTGAACGTCCCGTTCTCTGAGCAGAGGAAGAAGAGAACCATCAGTGACCCGGTGGAGCTCAGATAGTCGTCCTGCCTCCCCAGCTGCTAGCTTACCTAGCAGGTGTTTGAGGAGCGCCTGGTTCTGCTCCCAGATGCTGTTGAAGGTGGACCAGCGGGAGCGGCCGTCAGGCAGCGGGTTCTTCCTTATCCATCCGCCGCAGGCGTATTGGTAGAAGTCCTGGCAGGGGTCGGCGCTGCGGTCCATCGCCTCCACGATCTGACTCGCCACGGTGACACATGCCTCTGACAGGCAGAGGCCCCGCCCACTGTCTGCAAGACAAAACCAATCACGGCTCACAATAGACTGAACCCAAGGGAGAGGAGAACCGAGGAGGAGAACAATCGGAGGATGAGGTGAAGAATCAGGCTGGTACCACAGGAAAGAACCAAAGAGGCTCAACAGGAAAGGGACCTGGAGCAGGTAGAGATCTGATCTGATGTGAGCGCAGAGAATACACAAAAGATGAGAAGATGGAACCAAAACCAGGAGGAAGACAATGAAGAATAAGGTAAAAGAATCATTGTGGGAAAGTGAGGAGATCAGTCAGAGAGGAAAGGAGGCGGCAAAGAAGGAAAGGTGGAGACCGGAAAACAAGGACGCTTTAGGAGAAGAGGATAAGGAAAGGAGGAGGTGGGAAGGAAAGGGAGGAGGTGGTCTAGGATGCCGTTCGCAAAGCCACAGTTAAAAATCAACACAAAGAAATTTGGGTCATTTAGCCGGTCAAAAGAAAAAAGTGGAGGTTCATTTTTCAAGTATTTTTGTACCATTTTATATTTTAATTTAATAACATCAGTTTCAAATTTAATTTAACGGAAGCTAGCTAAATATTTGGCTTATTAAATAGATGTTTAGTTTGCAAACTAAATATTTAGCTTCTAGCTTCTTAGCTAAATATGTAGCTTGTTAACTAAACAGTTAGATTCCAAACGACATCCTTAGCTTATTGCTTTTTACTCAACATTTATTGTTTAACTCTTCTTGCTTCTGAACCAAACATTTAGCATTCCAACTAAACATTTAGAATCTTAACCAAACATTTAGCTTCGTAATTAAATGTAAAGCTTCCTGCCTAAATAGGTAGGACGCTTTAAGTAGGAAGCTAAATATTTAGCTTCATAACTACATAGATTACCTTCATAACTGCTGAGTTAGCTTCTTAACTAAATATTTAGCTTCATAACAAATAATTAAGCATCATGATTTAAAAAAAAGTTTTATAAATAAATATTTAGTTTTTTTATGCTACTTATTTATTTTGATATAAACGCTGGCATTTATAGATGAGTGAATAATAGGTGAAAACATGACTTAGAACAATGAACTCCCATTTTCTTTCTCTTATGACGTCAATTTAGTTGATTTTTGACTGTGTAACTTTACAAACGATCCTCCATAAAGTGGAAAAAAGAATAAGTGGGTAAGAGAAGGAGAAATGAAAACCCAGCAGAGAGGGACATAAAGTGGGAGCTGTAGCTGGGAGATGGAGGAGATCCAACCCATTTACCTGAGCTGAATCCCAGTCCCAGAACCACCAGACAGGCGAACAGAGCCAGCAGGGCGGCCAGCAGCATGACTGAGAGCAGAACCTCTAGCTGGGTCCTTCGACCCAGGATGTCTACTCCACCTTTCCTGAAGCCCACCTGAGACAGAGAGAGAAGGGGGTTACCTGGAGCTCACCCAGAACAGTTCAGACTGTCCAACATCCAACCTTTTTAACATGACTCAGTCCATCCACCCACCCATCTGGAGAACATCTGTCCGACCTGAAACCCATTCCCTCCTCCAGTAACTCAACTAGATTCAGATCATGACTAATTGTTGACTAAGCAGAAACCTGCAGAGCGTGGTGACTCCTTCTGATGGATTGTGGCTCCAGATGTTTTCCAACCAGAGTGAGGGATGGTGTGTTTGTCTTTTCGGACTTCTGGGTCGGGAACCGTTTGGTTCCTGAGGCTCGTCTCACCTCCTCTGGTTTCTTTTATCCAGTCTTGTGAAGAACACCCAGTTTATCCTGGGAATCCTGCAGAGTTTGATCCTTCCAGAGTGGAATGACTTGTTTTCATCTCCGTCCTCTTTGTTTCCACCTGCGTCTCGTCAGTTCCTGTTTGTTTATGCGATCCTGTCTTTTCCTTCAGTCCTTACTCACTCAGCTCTGACTTCCCCGGCCAATGACCCGGGTTCTGGTCTTTATCTGGATTTATGTTCGACTCTGCTGGTATCAGACGCTGTGCTGGATGCTTGGCTTTTCCTTTTGTACATAATCTACCCCTGGAGCCTGTTTAATTCAAGGTGAATTGGTATTTAACTGCTGCTGCAGGTGTCCTGCTGGTTCTGTGAGCGCGACCCAGTGGAACCAAACAGCCTGTGCTGGAACCACTGACTCTCTAACTCACCAGAACTCAACAGCTAACCCACAATCCTGCTTACAGCCCAGAACTGACACGAAAATGAAGGCAAGGATGTGGATTCAAATGGTTTTCAATGGGACACGCCCATTAATTATGACATCACACCTGTGCTCCAGGTGGAGCTGGTTTGTTTGGTGTTCCCTCCTCTGTTACTGACTTCTGGTTTTCTCTGAAGCCACAGTGAAGCATAGAGATGATAGAAACCACATGGACTCTTCCTGACTCCAGCAGATAATGACATTAAAGCCATTTAGTGTCCTCTGGGACGCGGATACAGAAAACATTCACTGCTCTAATGATGCCGGATTTTCCTCCACAAACTCATTTCCTGAGTCCCTATTTTCTTTCTAAGCACTCAGACTTCCCTTGTTTATCACCTTCAGCTTTCTGAAGGTCTGCCTGCAGTAGTCTTATTCAGACCTTCAGGCTAGTTTTACAGAAGTGCTGAATCTTTGGTGTAGAAAAAGAGACCTAAACTCAGGGGTAGAGGCAGCATTGTGTTGACAGCTGATCAAACAAGACGAGGAAGTTGTTTTGATAGACACAGAAAAAATTATTTTATCTGCAACAAGGAGATTTCCAAAGAACAACTGGCTGGAAAACTTGTTCTACAGCAAATAATGAATAATCTTTTTTTTATTTTTATTTTTTTATTTGCTTTTGCGAAGGGTAAAATGACAGTCAGAACAGTTTATGTATATACAGTGAAACAGTGAAACATCAAATTGAATCTCAATGGAACAACAGTTGAATCGTTTGCATTTCTGAATAAAAATGTGTCTATATTAGCATTAATAACATTCACAATAAAACAACCACAAAAAAACTTTTCAAGGCAAATAATAACACAAAAAAGAAAAGAAAATAATATATTGTATAATTTTGTATAATCAAAATGATTACTTTAGTAAGACTATTTATAACTGTAGTAACGATAACAATAATAATAAGAACAATAGTAGCTGTAATGGCAAAATTGGAATCATAATGAGATAATATAGTAATAATTATATCAGGAAGTATATAAAATAGCAAAGGCCAAATAAATGAATAATAAAATGTCAAATAAATAAACGATAATAACATTCACACATTCGTGATCATAATTATACAACAATCATCCTTATAGTATACTAGTAGTAATGCTTCTTATAATAATAAATTATTATTAATAATAATAATAATAATAATAATCATTACTACCATCCTCATGATCACTAATAATAGTAGTGTATTGTTGAGAAATATAATTGATGTTTGTAATATTTGTTTTAATCATATACCATAAATAATCAAAGTGTGCATTTTGTTCTAAATGAATGTGTACATAGTAGCTCTGCTATAGTATTATAATACAATTCCACAATATATATATATTGTAGCATTATTAATAATGCCACAGCAGTGCTATAGTATTATTTCTTCATTTAATAGAAATGTGAAAAGACATGAGCAAATATGTGCGAGAAGGTTAATAATCTAATAAGATTAATAATCTGATTCTCTTTGGGAGATTTTACTGTATCATCAATTTAAACAGTTCCATCTGACCAATGATTGGATGAGGAAAAAAAATATATTGTTATGTTCATATTTTGGCTGAGATTATCTTAAGATGTTTATTAACACATTATTTTATCTTTTCTCACACTCACAAACTGCTGTGTTGAAAAAAAGAAGAAGATTTTGAATCGATTCACAAGTCCAAAAAAAAAAATCGCTTTTATTGTTTAACATAGTTTGCCCTTTTTACAGCTAAAATAGAAAGGAAGTCCAGACAGCTATTTAAAGTCTGGTGTCTGAAAGCGTTAACACTGTTTCTTACCTAGAGTGGCATCATTGAATTACAGGCATATAATTAAGGTGACGGCTCAAAAACCTTTTTAATAGCACTAACCAATATCCGTATCGAATTGGATCAGATCGTGATAATCGATCCTAACTCTTGAGAATCAAAATAAAATTGATTCTTGAAAATTGAATCGATACCCAGCTCTAAGTTGACTTATTTCATCTTATTCATATTATCTTTGCTCCTTTAGTTTGACTTAATTTAAATCATTTTAGGTTAGCTAATCTTAATTGACCCAAATGTTGCTTAGATTGTCTTATCCCATATTGGTTTACGTTAGGGCTGAGTAAAATGTTAAAAAAGAAAAATATTCTATCATGATAATATTTTTGATCAGTCAATATCTATATATACAACATACAACTTTTTGTCAGTATTTAACATTCTCTAGTATTATTAGAAGATATCAGAAGTTATTTTTTATCCTAAAATATTTATTCTCAAAGGTTGAACATGTCATGGGACGTTATACAGTGTTTTGGAAAAATTAAAGGAGGATTTGGCTAGGCAATACGGATTTGAAACATTTCTCTTGCCAAGTAAGATTTTTGATACGAATTGATTTTTTTTATACCTTTGTATTCTTAAAAGAAATTGAAATAAACTTCATCTATTTCAATAATCCCTTCTTGGAGTTTACCTGAATTCAAAGTTCATCCATATAAAGATAGTAAAACATGATGGAAGGCCTTGAGTGCACCGACAGAATCACTCCGAATTATGTAAATAAAAGAGATAGAATATTGCAATTTTATTTACAATATATTCAGTACCACAAAAATTCAATGTTCACAAACAGAATAGTCTGATAAATCGATATGTTGCCCAGCCGTAGTTTACGTTACAATAATATGATTTTAATTTGCGATATTTTATCTTTGCAAAGCTTAATCTAAGCTAGCGTGGCTAATGTTAGTAAATCATGCCTGATGGTCAAACAATAATGTAAAATCTTTTCTCCATTCTTTTTGTTGTTTCTCGTCATCTTTTATCAACACCCTTAGTTCTTTCTGACTTTTTCTAAGGATATTTCAGACACCCCTTATCTACTGGATAGAGTTTTGTAAGCCTGACACTGATCCTCCATGTTGATGTTATAGTTTGGCACCAGAAGTGGACTAAAAGCGAATGGAAAAGCAGCTAAACCTTTAAAATACGCCAATACTTGGAGTATTTTAATTAAATAATTAAATGAATAAATAAATAAACATACACTGAGTCTGGAGAACTATTGAGCAAAGACTAATGGGTTACGGGAAAATCTGGTAAGAAGGAAGAAATGAAAGTTGGATCAGGAGATTTAGATTGGACTGAAAGAAAGCTTCAGGAATTCTTTTTCCAACTATTTATTTCAACATTTTTCTATATTAAAAGTTTGAGAGTTCTTGAGAATGGTTTGTTGATCATATTTGATAAATGAGAAAAACAAAACAGAGTTTTTACATATTCTAACTGCACCTTTATCTCCAGCCTAAAAACAGACACAGGAATCGTGTGGGGAAGATAAACTTCCTATCCAACTTTTGATTTCACAGTCTTTGCTGCCGAATGACTGATTAGCTGACGAGTTAAAGCTGGGAGAAACTCCAGGTTTTAATTTAAATGCTGTTTTCCTGTTAGGATTTCAACACAACATGAATTTATGATTTCGTTTTTTTGTGTTATTCTGAACGTTGCGCGCCTCTCTGCTCTCTTGCGCAGAAATCTGATTTGTTTTCTGGAAAGTTCTGCAACTGGCCGAGCTCCAGACCTCCTGCTGCTCCTCTGTGTTGGTGACAGGAGCCCCACACTGAGGGGCCCCACGCTGAGCTGTCTCTCTGAGGACCCTCTGTCTCAGGACCTTAATCCAGCTCAGGTCAGGACTTCACCTCGAAACACTAACAGGATCCCCTGAAGCCTGGCTCGTGTTTGTCTGTGTGTGTGCTTGGTGCGTTCACTGACCTCCATTCTGTCGGGGGACGAGGCCGCCTCGGCCGGAGTGTCCGAGCCCTCCTCCTCCTCCAGCGTAGCTCGCTTGTAGCTGGACATCTGCAGGGAGACAAACAGATGCTGGGTCACGTCATGGGCGGAGGTACAGAAGTTCAGACGTTCTGCTGCGGCGTTCTCAGTGCTCGGTGGGTCGTGTGTCTCGCTGCCTGCATCGATCCGCTGTCTGTCTGGGTCAGGCTGAAAGGCGGACGGCTCCTCTGGGAAGGGAACGTTTCATCTGATACCAGCTCTCCGTGTGAAACAGGTTTATCCTCACAGCTGCAGGAAGGATCCCCAAGGATTCACAGCACATAAAAGGTTTCACTCTCATAACCTGAAACTGCTTCATCTCACATCCTGGTTGTTCCAGGAAAAGCTTGTTGTGTCTTTTTCTTTAAAGCTTGATGACTGTAACTCCCACTCCTGCGGCTAGGCAGTAAAATTATATTCTTCTATTTATTCATAGCCATTTTAATTAAAATCAGAGCTCCATAAAATCCAAAACTCCTCCAGTGAGATTACAGGAATCCCTTCAAGCTGAGAGAACACAGGACTTTGTTATCGCTGAACATGCAATATTAAACTGAATTTCAATCTTAATAGAGCCTCAATAAAAAAACTACAAGTAAATATTCACACTGCTATGCACAAACACAATAAAATACCAGATTTCTATCATTAGGTTCCAAGTATTTTTCTTCTGAACTCAGCCAACATTCAGGACTTTGTGAATTTTGGACTTAATAAAGTCCAAATGAGTCTTGCTGGGGACCTTTAGAAGAAGGCTGTACCTGTTTGATGCTGAAAAAAGGCAACAGATTTCCAATCTGGTTGTCATTACACAGCAAACTCTGGTCTGCCTAGAAACCTAGGTCTCGGCTTAGATGAAGTGAACCGTCCTGCGGTCCGATTGCATATGTGAATGCTCCAAAAACAGGAAACCGACTTTAGGACAGGGGATTCCAAAACAACAGGCCTGGCTCACTCTCTGCCCACCTTGAACCCATTGCTGCAAAGTTTGGGCCTGCCAAAGACATCCGAGCAATGCTGAAACCACAAAAGTCTGATGCCCCTCCATGTTAGTTTACATTTCATGGGACGGGAAGTGTCTCTGTGTTCACTACTTCGTAGTGCAGCGCCAACACACAAGCGGGGAGGTAAATGTGTGGCTCAAAAAGTTCCTTCGTTTGCAAACCTAATCGAACCGAGTCTACGGGATGATCAAGTGTGAAAACAAACTTGGTCTGACCCTGAACCTTCACTGGTGAGGCTTCTTGTAGTTTGAGAGGCTGTCGTTGTGGGCTTAGGTCTGATTATGAGTCTTGTTCCGTTCAGCATGTGGTTTTCTTCATGATGGTTTGAGACATACCTTAGGAGGTTGAGATGAAGATAAAGAAGGGAGCACGACTTTGGGTTTATCCCGTGATGTCCTCCTGGTAGGAAGACCTCCAAAGCAACCGTAGATCTTGGTTCTCCTCCCTTCAGTCGAGATCGATACCTTGTGACCATAGGAGGACATGGACGGACTCAGCGTAGCAAAGGTTCCAGTAAAGATCAGTCTTCATTCACCATTTAGCGACATTGGCGTCGTTGGCCTTTTCACCGTGGCTCAGGAGTTAGAAGCTTGTCTTGTAATTGTAGGGTTGCTGGTTTGAGCCTGATATCAGACTGTCTGAGTCGTTGTGTCCCTGGGCAAGACACTTCACCTGGTGCCTACTGGTGGTGGTCAGAGGGGGGTGCCAGTGTCCGGCAGCCTCGCCTCTGTCAGTGCGCTCCAGGACAGCTGTGGCTGCAGTCTATCTTTCCATCCTCAGTCTGTGAACGTGTGCGTGAATGACTGAATGTAGTGTGAAGTGCTTTCGGGTCCCTAGAGACTAAGGCCACGTCCACACTAAGCCGGGTAACGCCTTGAACGTATAAGTATTTAGTCTACACCCCCCTATCGTCCACACTTACCCGGCGTCGTTTAAGGTCTGTGGCCGGATAACTATTAGCCGGGTAAGAGAGCCGTGTAAATCTTAATTCAACGGCTAAACGAGCCGGTGTGGACAGCTTCCCCGGATAATGAAAGGAATTGGCGTCAATGAATGCTGCGTCAATAACAATACGACACTACAGACAAAGACAACAGCGAAGAGTAATAAATCGATCTGGTCGTCTGTCCACACCAAAAACTCTCTCTTCTTCTGAGCAGCTATTGTTCTCTTCGGTTAACGGGACAGGCAGATATATACTGTAGAGCTTCTTGTATACATTATGTAGGCGCTGGCGTCACGTAGATCATACGTGTGTTTCGTGCGTCTTTTCGCGCATGCCCAGTATTTGCACAGGTCGGTATGGGATTGCGCAATCACGGGACCTTAAACGGACCATAAACGGGACGTTAATGCTCGTGTTGAGTGGATAACATTAGGCGTCTAACTCCCTGCATAAACTTATCGGCTTAGTGTGGAAGTAGCCTAAATAAAGTACTATATAAGCACAGGCCATTTACCATTTCACCACAAATGCCGTCCATGCTTCTGGTCTGCCAAACTCTGACCGATGGGGTTCTATATGACCCCATACAGATAGTTTAATTTGTTTCCCCAGCAACGTTTTAAATTCGCTGGAAGCGAGAGTGAGTGAGGCAGAGGTTGACCGAAAAAACATGCTGGCTCGGAACAGACAAAAGTAGTGGAAACGCGCTAAATACGCGCTGTGCCGACCCGAGTAGAAATGGGGCATTAGATGAAGGTTGGAACGTTGACCTCAACACTTCTGACCCTGGTTTCAGTCGGCGGGAGCGACCATGACCTTATGGACCGAGGCAACCCCTCAACAGGGGTCAGGACGTCAGGAGAAATCAGGCGCCTGAGAACACATCCATCTATCCTTTAAGCTCCAACTAGTAACACCCTGAGTTCTGGTTGGTTACACTTTCATGCTTTTATATATATTTTCTTTACCTACATATACTCCACTGTGTTGACATAACTGTTGCCCTCCCTGAAGCTGTGGAGGTCTGAGATCAGGAGACCTCCACAGCTGTTTGCAGGGTGCGCTGCTGCAGCTGTACGTCTGCCTCACAGTTTCCCGTCGGCCTCCAGAGCGTCAGTGTCCTGCAGGAAACAAAAGGTTTCCAACTGTTTCCTTCCTCAGGACCTGCACTGAAACCGGCCTCCCTCCGTCTCTCTCTCTGACTGTCTGTCTCCCTGGGTGTCTCTCAGCCCGCTCTGTTCTCTTTAATTGATGACGCATGCGGGGGGGGGGGGGGGTTTGGTCAGCGATCAGGTTGCCAGGAGACAGGAGTGTGTGTTGTCTCTCCCTGCGGAGCCTTATGTCATTGTGTGTGTGTGCGTAATTAGATAATGTGTGTGAATCATCTCCATTCAGCTCTAATGGAGTTCACTGCAGCTTATATAACATCTGTCTGTCTGCTCTTTTGTCCCCATCCAGCCTCCGTACTCTGACCTGAGACAGAAACAGTCGGTAAGGGACGCCAGCGGGAAGACCGGCTTCATGTTTCTGCAGAGGAAACACCGAACAGAGATTCTGCTGCCCTGAGACCAAAGAAGCTTGAAGAATCCATCAGTTTCTGATTCTAAACATAGACAGGAAACAAAGGTGGTTCTGAAGCCGAAGCTGGATCTGAAGAAACATTCAGATCCATCAGTGTGAACTATAAACTGTTTTGCTTCCAGAGGAAACATAAACTGAGAGAAAGAATCAGAAAGCTAACATCCTCTGCAGGTTGGTTCTCCTGGGTTTAAAGGCAAGATTAGTGGTTGATAAACAACTGATCCATTAATTCATCATCTGCTTGATGGAAACCCATTACTCTGCAGAAATATCCTCTATGGCTCCTCCTAGTGGTTCCCAAGGTGCAAGATTAGATAGATTAGATCTAGAACAGAAATCCATCCATCCAACATCCATCCATCAATCCATCCATCCAACATCCATCCATCCATTAAACATCCATCCATCCATCCATTAAACATCCATCCATCCATCCATTAAACATCCATCAAACATCCATCAATCCAACATCCATCCATCCATCTATTAAACATCCATCAAACATCCATCAATCCAACATCCATCCATCCATCCATCCATTAAACATCCATCAAACATCCATCAATCCAACATCCATCCATCCATCCATTAAACATCCATCAAACATCCATCAATCCAACATCCATCCATCCATCCATCCATTAAACATCCATCCATCCATCCATCCAACATCCATCCATCCATCCAACATCCATCCATCCATCCATCCATCCATCCATCCAACATCTATCCATCCAACATCTATCCATCCATTAAACATCCATCCATCCATCCAACATCCATCCATCCATTAAACATCCATCCATCCATCCAACATCCATCCATCCATTAAACATCCATCCATTAAACATCCATCCATAAATCCATCCAGCCACCCATCAATCCATCCATTAAACATCCATCCATCCAACATCCATCCATCTATCCAACATCCAGCCATAATCCACCCATGCATCAAACATACATCCATTTAATACCCATCCATCCAACCATCCATCCATCCATCCATCCATCCAACCATCCATCCATCCATCCATCCATCCATCCAACAGCCAAGCATCAATCTACATTAAACATCCATCCATTAAACATCCATCCATCAAACATCCATCCATCCATCCATTAAACATCCATCCATCAATCCATCCATCCATTAAACATCCATCCATCCATCCAACATCCATCCATCCATTAAACATCCATCCAATATCCATCCATCCATCCATCCATTAAACATCCATCCATCCATCAAACATCCATCCAACATCCATCCATCCATCCATCCATTAAACATCCATCAAACATCCATCCATCCATCCATCAAACATCCATCAAACATCCATCAATCCAACATCCATCCATCCATCCATTAAACATCCATCAAACATCCATCAATCCAACATCCATCCATCCATCCATTAAACATCCATCAAACATCCATCAATCCAACATCCATCCATCCATCCATTAAACATCCATCAAACATCCATCAATCCAACATCCATCCATCAATCCATCCATCCAACATCCATCCATCCATCCATCCATCCATCCATCCAACATCTATCCATCCATTAAACATCCATCCATTAAACATCCATCCATCCATCCATCCAACATCCATCCATCCATTAAACATCCATCCATCCATCCAACATCCATTAAACATCCATCCATTAAACATCCATCCATAAATCCATCCAGCCACCCATCAATCCATCCATTAAACATCCATCCATCCAACATCCATCCATCTATCCAACATCCAGCCATAATCCACCCATGCATCAAACATACATCCATTTAATACCCATCCATCCAACCATCCATCCATCCATCCATCCAACCAACCATCCATCCATCCATCCATCCATCCAACAGCCAAGCATCAATCTACATTAAACATCCATCCATTAAACATCCATCCATCAAACATCCATCCATCCATCCATTAAACATCCATCCATCAATCCATCCATCCATTAAACATCCATCCATCCAACATCCATCCATCCATTAAACATCCATCCAACATCCATCCATCCATCCATCCATCCATTAAACATCCATCCATCCATCAAACATCCATCTAAATTCAACAAGTTTGTCCTGTTTCTATGAAAGAACATCAAGTCCAATCAGAGCATTTTCACAGACTGTGGAGACGGATCCAGCACTCTGGAATGACTTCGCAAGTCTTTTTATTTTCCAGACGCCACATGCAGATTTCTATGAAGATCAAAAAATTACATGAGCCAGACAAGAAGTGAGATTTAGGCTGATATATTTCAAAATACAACTTTGTAAAAAAAAAATTCCCGGCTTTGTCTTTTATTATTAACGACAGGGTTGTCAGTTCATGGTGCATGATATTTCACGATATTTTTACCAGTATGTTTAAATGTATTGTCAGATTTTGTAAATTTTTTTGCAAGTAAGCATTCATTAATTTCACTTTCTGGAGACATTTCGTGTACGAATCGCAGTCGGTGTGAATCGTAGTCTGTACGGAAACAAGACTGCAGGCTAATCAGGCGTTATGCCTTAGTTCCACTTAGCGGTACTGCATGTGCCGGTAGGGTCCAGTACACAATTTTATTCAGGAGAGGGTTTCCACCAGTTGGATTCTTACAGGAGAGTGAGGGTTAAACCCAAACACCTAACATGGCATCATGCTAATGTGTCGACATACCATGTCTCATGCTTATCTCAAGCTGTAACGTTTCTCTGTCCCACAGTCAGACTGTGTCATTTGACGCCTGTAGCTCCGCCTTAACCATTCCGTACCATCGACCTATGAAGCTAGAACTGAAGTTGGGACCAGGAATGGAGCAGTATGGGTTGGTGGTCTGGACCGCTTTTACAAACCTAACCAACCTGAGCCGTACCGCTCGGTTGGGAATGAGACACTAGTTCACGTCAAAGGAACTTCATGTTCGCATCTCTATGGGAACAGTTTGGAGTTCCAACATGGCTCCTCACCAGTGCACCATTCAAGGTCTTTGAAGACATGGATGAGGGAGTTCGGTGTTGAAGAACTTGACAGGCCACCACAGACTCTTCTACCGGATAGAACAGCTGAGGGGGGAATTAGAGTGGTGACCCTAAACCAGGTGTTCTTGTCCTACATCAGTGTCTGACCTCAGAAATGATTGATTGAGAAATACAGATAAACAAACGTCTAAACTGTGTGAAAAGCAGAGCTGCGGTTGTCGGACCAACAAGGCAGAATGGTTCTGGCTTGTTTGTCCTCATGAAGAAATTGTTGGGTCTATTTGGAAGATGGTTCTTTAAAAAATCACAGGAACAGATTCTGAACCTACAGCAGAAACAGATCTGTGATACGGAACAGAACCAGGTCCAGGATGGATCACGCAGCGCTCCAAACTGATGTGTTCTTTAGAGTCGGTCCATTGGGAAATATTTAGCTTCACTGGAGACAAGTTCTAATATCCTCCCAAAAAGGAGCCCAAGATTAGATTCAGTTTATTAGCGGAAATCATCGGTTTATGTCTCCTCAGTTCCTGATTAAACCGGTCCTGGTTCCGTGCGTCTCATTAAATGTTGGGTTAATTTCCTGGAAGCTTCGGGCAGAGACTCTGTGCTCATTCAGGAACACTCTCCCTCTGCAGGCCTGTTGAGCCGGCAGAGAAGCCGTCTAGCCAGTAACAACAGGTTACTCCTGACAGGTTTCACTAACTGGAGCTTTTTCTGCCTCTTAACGCGTCGCCAAGCATCATTTCAGGAAGTTTCATTTCCTGCTGGGAACAAAGGCTTTAATTAGCAGGAACTCCAGGGAACGCTCCATCTGCAGCCCCCGCTGAGAGGAACACATTAACCTCCTGACCTGATGGGGGCATGAAAGAGGAATTACAGCTCGTCCTGAGGGGGATGAAGCCCAGCGGCGAGGTCCAAAACACGACTGGTTGACACCCGAACCAGGAAGTTTTCCAACCCTCTCTGTGTTTCAGATCCAGCTTCCATCCTGATGCGTTCAATGAACTTCCGGTATCTGGTGTTCAACACAGAAAATTCTCATTGGCATTCACACGACCTGGGCTGATCAAATATGATCATTAATGCTGACATTCGTTCTGCAGAGTTGAAATAAGAATGTAGAAAATCAGATAAAAACCATTTGGATTTGTTCAAAAGTTCAGACTTTGACAGATGAACAGAACTGGGTGTTTAGCTCTCATACGGAAGGAAATTGATTCGTAGTTGAGCGTTTTCTTGCTGTTTCTTTTAGAATTAGTAATCTGAAAAGTGCTTCATGCGTTTTTTCCATTCAGCTCATTTTGCTCCTGAGACCCCCAAGTAAAAATCCTTTACAGCCAACCGTCTATAACAGCATTTATCACCTACTTTCTGAGCAAAGTCCAGCTGGGGGTCTCTGAGGTTCGTCAGAGAATAATGGTGCATTCAGACTACAGGCTTTATCAGCGTCAGGCAAAGCTCACAAAGCATCTAGTTTGACGCTTCTGTGTTGAAGCTTGCAAAGTCTGAAACTTCTGAGCAAAAAAAGAGCGCGTGGGCGGGGCTTCTTCTGTCGCTGTACGTTCTGAACTATGGCGGATCGTATTGAGAAAGTGCCTTGGCTTTATTTGCTAAATAAAGCTAGACAGCGTCGACTTCTGCAACATGAGCGCCGTTTGTGGATACACCCTATTCTACGGATGCGTTCTGAGTTTGGGGAGTTTAACCATTTGCTCCAGGAGCTGCTTATGGATGAGGTTCACTTTCAGCAATATTTCAGTCTGTCCCACGCCTAATTTTACGACCTCCTGGGCCGCATCAGAGCTTAAATCTCCTTCCAGGACACCAACTACAGGTTCTCTATTCCTCCAGAAGAGCGTCTGTCCATCTGACTTCTGTAAGTGTTATTTATGATTTTTTTAAATCTGCGTTTTCTAGACTGAAAATGTAGGTTTTTCCTGCTCCCGCTACATTCAAAATACGTGTAGTGACATCGCTACAATTATAAGCTTTGATTAGTTAACGCGCCGCTTCAGGGCCGTCAGCATCGTCAAAAGTTCAACTAGCAGAACTTCTGCGCTGCTGGTTTTATGAGCTTTGAAGCATGAAAAGCAGGAAAAGCTTGAAAAGCTGACGTAGCCAAAGCTCACAAAGCGCAGCAGAGACCGTGACGCTCCCCCAACGGCCTCCGCCGTAGGCTTAACATGTAACCTAGACGTCGCTGACAAAGTCTGCGGTGTGAATAAACCATAACCATCATCATGGAGACCAAAGAACCCAGCAGCAGGTCAGGGAGGAGGTTCTGGTCCAGTTCAAGGCAGGGTGAGGTTCTACAACATCTCCCAGAGCTCTGGTCAATCTGAACATGGAGAGAGGACGTTCACTTGGACTGACAGGAGAGCTTTAATCAAAGAAGCAGGACCATGGTGACTTTGGAGGAGCTGCTGAGTAGCTGTTGGTGGTGAACGCCACAAAACCATCCTTCATGGAAGAGTGAGAAGAAATAATAAATCAATAAAAACATTGAAGAAGAAGAAGACCCGGCAAACCTGTAACCTTGCTCTGCAAGATGAAATGCATCGTGCACTGCTCCCACTAAACCGTCCCACTCAGCTCCACTGGCGGTGCGGACCGATCGTTTGTCAGAATCGTGCTTTGGGGCGGATGTTCTGGTAGGACAATAGCGCACAGAGGCAAAGCAAAACAAAGATGGCTGCTCAGCTGGACGCACGCGTAGAAGCGGCTTTTGAATCCGGTTTGGGAGAACTGGGGACGAATTCTTTGTTGAAAAAACGAGCGAAAGGTAAGGACTTCATGCATTTCTTGATGGTTATGATTTGTGTGCTTTTGTCTCGACTGGATTTGACAACAGCTTGATTTACCAGCTCGTACGAGTCGTCACTGTTGATTGGCTTAAGACAAATCATGGTAGGCGGACCCTTGCTGTCGCGTCTTCCAATCACCTCAAAGTATTTTACCAGATGCCCGTCCCTTGTTCAGACGCTTTCTGTGGGCGCATGTTCCAGATCGACACGTGGATCGGGCTTTTCCTAGGTTAGCAAACCTGTGGAAGCAGGAAAACATGGTGGCGGTCTAACAGTAGTGGCAGAATCATGCTGTGGGAAGCTGGTTAGCAGTGAAGGGAAGATGGATGGAGCTAAAACCCATTAGAGGCTGCAGAAGCTTCGCTTTCCAGCAGGACGATGACCAGCCTGAACCTCCAGCCAGAGATATTATGGCATGGATTAGAATGGCCTAGTCAAAGTTCAGACCTCAACCCAGCTGATAACTGATGTTCAAATATGTTCTTCACCTAATCTGACTGAGGCTGAGATGTTTCACAAAGAAACATATCAGATATTGAGGATGTTCTGCAGATTTTGATCATTTTTCTCCCACTTTGCTGTTCTGCACCGTTTGGTGTCGGTCCGTTAAAGTAAATTCTGAAGCTTGGAGGTCGTAATGCGACAGAACCGAGGTGGAAAACATCTTCAGGCGGAGCTTTAGTCCGATCTTTAGGGAGCCGGAAGCGATCCGTCCTGAAAGACGTCAGACCGAGTCTGGATCCGGGTTCTGTTGCTCTAAGCCCAGATGTCGGTCCAGAGGGGCGACTGACCCTGGGCGGACCGGGCTCGGGTCGGTAACCAGCTGGAAACGTCTCTGACCGGACGCGGAGGATGAAGACGAGGCGCACGAAGGTCAAACGTAAGCAGCTCACTGCATGTTGCTGCTGGGATGGAAACTGGGCGTCTTAAGATAGGAAGTCACAGAGTGGCAGACAGGAAACGGTAGGGCCTGCCCACACACACACCCACACACACACATACACACACACACACACACACACACACACACACACACAGCCTCTCATGATGGACGCAAACAACAAATCTCGCTGCTGCTGCTGCTGCTGGAAAACTTTAGTGGAAGGAAACAATCAAGGCTGAAGGATCAAATCTTCATCATGTGAAGCTGCTGATTCCTTCCTTCAAACTGCGATCAAATTCAAGCAGAGGGGTTTTCTCTCCCCCGAGCTTGTCTCCTCAGGCTGCTGGAGAACAGACTTTAACTTCTAATTTCCTTAACAGGACCGACCCAAATGGGCTCAGATGGGTTCATCCTCAGAACCTGCAGTGCTTTGAAACAAAACAGAGAACTGGGAATCCCTGCTAGGTGGCGCCGTCCCACTGGGGCGCCCAAGGCAAACACAGTTTATTTTATTCACATCCTTTTCAATCTTAATTTCCTTGTTTTTTGTTTTTTTTTAACGTGTCCTTTCTAGCAGTATGCTACTCAGAATTGGTGTCTGAGTACCAAGTACAAGCCCAACAGATTTACTTTCCCAAGCAGAGTATTACAGCTTCGCTGTAGTACGCCACTTGATGTATATGTATGAAAAATCTTTATTAGTGATTACTGTGGGTTCAATTTCCTGACGTCATGGACATTAAACTGAGACAAGAAGGGAGAAAGGAAGAAGGTGAAGAAAAGAAACCGGACCAGCAGAGGTGCGAACCGACGACACAAGACAGGGAGGCAAACAAAGAACACAAGAAAACATCCCAGTCCTCCACCTCTGCCGGACGGCAGAGAAACAGTAATTCAAAACAAAAACAACAAACTGTACAGAACCAAACCAATAGTTCGGATCTAGTAGAATAAACTAAGAATTACATATTCACTACACACAAGCATTGATTAATGAACATAATACAAATGTTTCTGGTAAGCTCCTGTGAACAACTAACTAATGATGATAACCTCAGCTTAAGATATGCCCGTCCACACCAATGTCCCCACACCCATGTGTGTGCGAGCATGCAGGTCGGAATAAGGTTTCCCCATGGAAGTGATTGATAGCTGGTGTAAGGAACCGTCAATCCGTCCTACAGGAATCGGCACAGACATGGAGGAGGCAAGAGATGTATGTATCCAGGGTCCCACAGAGTACAGAGGCCACAGGCGGATCAGCGCAGGGTCGATCACCCGCCAAGAGGGGAACAGATGGAAGCCCCAGGGGAACACCCACCAGCCACAATGCTGGGGCCCGAGAGATCGCAGTGACGAGCCCACGGGCTCCGCCGGTAACCGGCTACGCCAGGGCCGGCCCGGATCAGGAACCGGAGGCCACGGGGCCCCAACCAGGGACCAGCCGACAAGGGCACCCCGCTGCAGGCAAGGAGGATCCGCAGCCAACCGACGGACAACACACGCCGCCGCCACCCCGGACCAATACCCACCGCCAACAACCCGGCCCGCCTCCACACACCCACACGCCAGGGAGCCACATCAAGAGCCACAGCGGATGTACGCTCTCCCCAGGCCGCGCCCAGCCGGCACCTGGACATCCAGATCTTCCAGCTCCCGGGTCCAGATCCCGCCTCACGTAGGGCGCCAAGATCAGGGGCCCAGCCAATGTCGGACAGCCCCACTAGGCGAACAGACCAGCAGCAGTCCTGGAACCGGCAGGAGGACTGGGCGCCAGGCACGGTCCCCACCGATCCACCGGACGGCACCAACCTGTTCTACAACCCCGGCACCCCCAGAAGAGGTGCCCCAGTCAAACCAAGGAGGACGTCGGCCCGAAACAGCGGCCGCCCGACACACCGGACCACCCAGGACCCGCCCGACATGCACCAGGACCGAGCCGGGCCGCAACCGGGACCCCCGGCCCCAGGCATCGAGAGCCATCATCAACCAGCGGGCAGGAGCAACCATCACCGACGGGGAGTGACGGGGAGGGAAGAAGATGCATCAGGCCAGAGAGCAGCCAAACACCCAACCTGACAGGTAGACATAGACAGACAGAGACACTCATACGTACCCTCCCTCTCATGCGTACACATTCTTACAAATACAGGACATACGAAAAAAGGACGCTATACACTCATTCATACCCCCCATACGTACACTATACTCCATACTCCCAGGCCCAGGGACAGACGCCCCAATAGAGAACCCTGCCCCTGCACCCAGGAGACAGACCCCTTTGCCCACCAGGACGGGGACAAGCAGACCGCCAAGGCCCCCACACCGGCAAGAGCAGCCCACCAGCCCAGGACCCCGACCAGACGGCGTGATGTTCTATCCGGGCTCCGACCCCTGATGGTCCAACGAACAGGGGTGTGGAAAGACCCCCCAGCCTCTCTCCCCCAGCTCAATGTGGTGTTGTTGCGTGTTGTTCTAATGTGCACTTAAAACAGAGGGGGGGGACATGGGAATACTGCCGGGTACCCCCATCTCCCCCCCCGGGCCCTCAGTGTCTAGATGCGTTTAACCAGTGGGTGCCGGCACCACAGGCGAGGCCCCCACAACGGGCCCCTATAGGGGGCCCCCCATGAGGGGTCCCGCCCCCAGCGCCAATGCGCCACACCGCCAGGTCCCTACATGTGCGTTCCATGTAAATGTTGCAAGTGTAAGTGTCTAAGTTGCTCAATAAAATCGGGACCCAGGCCGCCACCGGGTAGCGAAGACGGAAGCTCCATCCCGCACCCCAGTGACGTGCCCACGTCCCAAGGCCTTGTGAATGGTAGAATGAAGGAGCAGGTGGACAGAGGCATGGGGATGGGGAGAAAATAACTGGGGTGACCATTGCCAACCCCAGGGAGCCAGCTCCCCTGCTGACTCCAATAGGCACCCCCGTTCGGCCCGATCCACCAGGGGTGGGAGGCCCCAGCACGTCAAGTCGGGGCCCACGGCAGCGGCACCCCCGAGCCCCATGGGGGCCCCGGCAATCCACCAGCCCCCATGCCAGGGGCATACCTAAATCCTTCCCAACATTCACACTGCTAACAAAACACATGTCACTAGACACCCAGGTTGAGTTTAGCCCCCCCTCCCCCTCAACGCCCTCCCCCCTCCCGTCCCAAGCGCACCCCGTTAAAAAGAGCGCCTGTGCTAGATGGTAAAAAGCCTCCCCGCCAATAAGAGACGCCCCAGGCACCGCCAGCGTCCGAGGGCCTCCGCGCCGAGGCCGGACCCCGGCGCACCACCGACTCGGGTACCCCGGGTACCCCCCGGGTACCCCCCCAGAGTACCTACCGCCTGTGGGCAGACCGAAGTCCCGGGCGGCCAATCCCCAGGCCGACATCCTCCAGCCTTGCTACTACCGCCCGATGGCCGGGTGGCAACAGAACCCAGCACCTCCACCCACCAGCCCACACCCCACCAACCGGTCAGTCACCGTGGAGGCCGACCAACACCGGCCAGAGGCCCCCACCTCAGCACCCCCGCGAGGGCTAAGACCAAGACCCAGGAGCCATGTCCAGTGTCAGTATAGCCGATCGGACCCGGAGACGCCGGCCACCCGCCGCGGCCTCTCGCCGACGCCCGGACGCGGCAAGCGGCCACCGGGGAGCAAGCGACAAGAACCAGCCCGGGGAGATGGAAAGGGCAGCAGCGCCCGCCAACCACCGGCCGACCACAGCCCCCCCCCAGCCTGCACCGACGGCAGCGGCCCCCCCCGGCCAAGCCCCAGCCAGGGCCCCAGCCGGGGGGCACGCCGCCCCAGAACCCCGAGCCCCAGGCCCAGCCCAGACCCCCCCAGAGCAGCACAGCACCAGGCCAGTAACCCGTGTCCGCCAGCACGACCCCTCTAAGGCGCCGCATGCAGCCACTAGGAGTCACCACACAAAGCCCCCAAAGTCCCACCCCAGGCGAGGGTCACGGCACCTACCGCCGAACCGCAAGCGGACCCACCCCCAAGGACCTCCCCGCAGTCACCACCAACCCTTAAGCTCCACATCGGCAACCGTGTCCCACAGAACGGAATCAAGGGCCCGACCCCACTAGGTGATGGAACTGATCAAGGGTGACCAGAAAGATTGATCAGATGTGGAGGCAGATGCCGTTTCTAGACCAATGTAATCCAGAAGGTGATCTCTATATTGATTAATATTCAGAGTATTTTTATTTTTCCAGTTCAAGAGGATATTTTTCTTAGCGATGCATAAGGCGATGTAAAATAATTGCATAGACTTTGTATCCATGGTAACCTCATCTACATTTCATTGCATACATTGCATGCGTGGGTTCTCTCCGGGTACTCCGGCTTCCTCCCACAGTCCAAAAACATGCATGATAGGTGAATTGATCATTCTAAATTGTCCGTAGGAATGAATGTGAGTGTAAATAGTTGTCTGTCCTCTGTGTTGACCCTGAACAGACTGGCGTCCTGTTCAGGGTGTACCCTGCCTAACGCCTGATAATTGCTGGGATAGGCTCCAGCTGCCCCGTGACCCTGAATTGGATAAGCGGTTATGAAGATGGATGGATGGATGGATATTTTAGATAGCAGTTTGGGGGGGTTAAGATTAAGGAAGTCTAAAACTTTTCCTGGAATTTGTAAATCAACTGTATTGAGCCTAAATTTATTTTTTATAATTGATTTAATTTGTTGGTATTCTAAGAATTTATTCTTGTTAATTCCGAATTGTGTAACCAATGTATTAAATTGGATAAAGTCTGTTCCATCAAATATATGCTCCAGGTATTCAATTCCTTTACAACTCCAGCCTGGAAAGTTGATCATGCATTTTTTTTGTAAGATATCCGGGTTATTCCAGATGGGTGTACGCCTGCATGGGACTAGTGAGGTCTTTGTCATTTTAAGAAATTCCCACCAAGCTGTCAGAGAGGAGCTGATATTAATACTTTTAAAACATTCATTTTGTTTTATATTTGAGCTAACAAAAGGTAGATCTGAAAGTTTTATCTTATTGCATAGTGTCTGTTCTACATCTACCCAGCACTCATCGATATAACTGTGTTTTACCCATCTTGATGTGTATTGGAGTCTGTTGGCTAAGAAATAATGACGAAAGTTTGGTAGGTCTAGACCTCCTTTATCTTTGGACTTCTGTAGTGTTTTTAAGCTGATACGTGGGGGTTTATCTTTCCAAAGAAATTTAGAAACAGAAGAGTCCAGAGATCTAAACCAATCAGGTGATGGTTTGCTTGGGATCATTGAGAATAAATAATTGATTCTAGGCAAAACCATCATTTTTATTGTAGCTACCCTTCCAATAAGTGATATTGGAAGGGATTTCCATCTTGCCAGATCATCTTCCACTTTTTTTAAAAGTGGGACGTAGTTTAGCTTAGATAAGTCTGACAGTCTTGGTGAGATATGGATACCTAGATATGTAATATTTCCCGACCGGAGCTGTAAAGCAACAGGACTCTGGTAAGAACAGTTGATAGGAAGGACTGTAGATTTTAACCAATTTATGGAATAGTCTGAAACTCTTGAGTAAGATTTTATTAACTCAATTACCTGATACAAGGAAGTTTGTGAATGCTGTAGAAAAAGTAGTACATCATCTGCGTATAAACTGATTTTATGTTCTATTTTGTTGCATTGTATACCTTTAACATTATTATTTTGCCTGATTGCTGCTGCTAATGGTTCAATAAAAATAGCAAAGAGGGAGGGAGAAAGTGGACATCCCTGCCTGGTACCTCTCTGAAGAAAGAACCTTGATGATGTTTGATTATTGGTCCTAATACATGCTGTTGGTGAGCTGTATAATATTTTTAACCAGTTTACAAAAGAATTACTGAATCCGAATTTATTTAAGGCTGCAAATAAAAATTTCCAGTTAACTCTATCAAATGCTTTTTCTGCATCTAAAGATAATATATTGGTTTGGACGTTTTTACAGTGGGAATAATCTATTAAATCTATTAATCTACGTGAATTTGTGGAAGAGAGCCTACCTTTTATAAAACCTGTTTGATCCGGGTGGATTATTAGAGGTGTTATTTTCTCTATCCTTGCAATAGCTTTGCAAATTATTTTAAGATCAACATTGATAAGAGAAATGGGACGATAACTGGTAGGAGACATAGGGTCTTTTCCTGGTTTTAATAGAAGATTGATGTAGGCAGAATTCATGTTTGGTGGTATTCGACCATTTTCCTTTGTTTCCTGCAACATTTTGTAAAATGTTGGTGCCAGAATATTCCAGAATTCTTTATAGAACTCTACTGGAAATCCATCTGGACCTGGAGCTTTATTATTAGGCATAGATTGGAGGGCCTCCTGGAGTTCAGACACTGTTAGCGGTGAATCCAGGGCCTTTGCTTGACTGTCTGAAAGTTTAGGAAGAGTTATTTTATCCAGAAATTGTACAATATCATTATTTGAAGGGTTTATCTCTGGTGTGTATAACGTCTCATAAAATTCTTTGAAAGTGTTGTTTATTTTTTCAGGGTCATATATTATATTCCCAATTTTGTCTTTGATTGCAGATATAGTTGTTTTTTCTTTATTTATTTTTAACTGATTAGCTAAGAAGCTACCTGATTTATTACTATGTTCAAAGTTTTCTATTCTAAGTCTTTGGATTAAAAACTGCGTCCTTTTATTAATAATTTCATTTAACTCTAATTTTGCTTTCCTTATTTTACTTAAGCTCTCTTTATCCAGGGAAGGTTCTAATGATTTAATAGTTTCTTCTAATTCCTGAACATGTTTATTTTCTGTTCTCTTTTTATTTGATGAGAATGAAATTATTTTACCTCTAATCACAGCTTTCCCTGCTTCCCATAGAGTGGATGGCGACATACCAGGGAGATCATTAAATTCCATGTATGAAGCCCATTCTTTTTCAATATATTTAATAAATTCTTTATCCTTAATTAATGATATATTAAATCTCCAATTTTTATATTGAAGGGTTGCAATTTTATTTGCTAAATTTAAAGAAACAGGAGCGTGATCGCTGATCACTATAGGATGTATCTCAGTGTCTGAAATGTCATTCAACAGTGAGCTGCTGACTAACAAATAGTCCAATCTAGAATAAGAATGATGTACGTTTGAGTAAAAAGTGTATTTTCTGTCGTTGGGATGAAGCGATCGCCATGCATCGCAGAGTCCATAATCGCTCATGTACTGTTTAACTATATCTATGGATTGCCATCTGCGCTGAGTCCCTGCTGTACTGAGCCTGTCTATTTCTTCATTTAGTCCAAAGTTGAAATCTCCCCCAAGAACAAGTGAGCAATCCATGTGATTAGCCAGAACCGAGAAGAAAGTATGAAAGAATGAGGGGTCGTCAACATTTGGACCATATATACTAACTATACATAACTTTTGGTTATTTATAAATAGTTTTAATATTATAAATCTACCTTCTGGATCTGTAGCTGTGTCTATTACTTTAAAATTAGTATTTCTATTTATTAATATTGCTACTCCTCGTTGTCTAGAGTTATAGCATGAAGAAAATATATTAGGATACTCTGGTGTTTTTAAATCATTAGCTGTTGAACTTGATTTATGAGTCTCCTGTAGTAAGACGACATCTGCCTTCAATCTTGTAAGATGGTTGAAAATCTTAATGGTTTTATCTCTGGAGCTAGCGCCGCGAATATTCCATGTTATTAATTTTACAGGATTCATAGAGCTAAGATAAACCTTAGATATGTACTATCGCCAAGGATGAATATAGGTGTAATTTTGGTTTGTCCATGGGGTTGCCAGATTGAAAAAAAACCAGAAGCAGAGATAAAGCGGGTAAATAATGCACCATACAGGTGTGTACAGAATGAAAGTATGATGGAAAAACATGAATATGCCATGATAAAAGTGTGTGTGTGTGTGAGAGAGAAAACGGACAAAAAGGTGATAAAGAGATTTGGTGGTACAAATGTGAGAAAGAAAATAGAGAAAAAGAAAAAAGAAGAAAAAAAAGAAAACAATGCAATCTAGTGCACAGCCCTGCCCCTACCCACATTTACAAACAAAAACAGCCTGCTGAGCTGTGCTTTTTTTAAAACTATAGTTGTCTGATAAAGCTAATTCTGTCTTGGTTCTGTTAAATATGACTAATAAAGCCAAGGAGTAACCTGAGGGTCCCTAAACAGCTGACCGTTAACATACAGTTTATCCACACTAACCGTAGCCCTACTGCCCTCACTAATATGTTTTTTTCTAATTGGAAATAACACGCGTCTTCTGTCCAGGATTTCTTTCGGAAACTGATCATTAACGCTGTAATTCGTCCCCCGTAGCTCTCTCCCGCGTCCTTTGACATGTTCTTTTTGTTTAAAATGTTCAAATTTTGCAACAATTGGTCGCGGGCGGGTGTTGTTGGGCTTCTTACCTCCGAGTCGGTGAACCCGATGGAAGGTTATGCTTTTAACCGTGTCGTCTGGCAGTTTCAGCTGGTGTTGAATGAACTTTCGCACGGCTACTTCAGCATCTTCCTCAGCCTGCTCTGGTATCCCCGAAAAAACAAGATTGTCCCTCATTGATCGGGCCTGGATGTCTAGGATAGACTCCTTGAAGCTTTTGTTTTCTCCCGACAGCTGCTTCATTCCCTCGGTGAGTTTCTTAACATCTTCTTTTAGTGTTTGATTTTCTGTAAGTAGTGAAGCTACCTGTTGTTGGCTGAACTCCAGCGATTCCCTCAGAGCCTGAAATTCTTTATGAAGAACCTCCACCAGCGCGAGACGGGCGTCCAGGCTGGTTAGCTTCTTGTCTACTGAGTCCAGGATGTCGCCGTAGCTTCTATCTGGCGAGTCGGTGGATGTGCTAGCCTCGGAACGAGTGCGCTTCTGCAACGGTGTGCTCGTTGTTGTATCCGAAGCAGGTTTTCGTGACTTACCCATAACGATGTTATCAAAGCACTCGTCTAGGTAGCACTCCAGCGAATCCAATGTTTCCTCGTCCAGGTTGTTTAGAGGGGGAAAAAAAAGTAACTTGATGGTTAGTTTAGAAGCTGCGTTTGGTTCAAAATGATTGTCTTATTTTACCTGACTGATTGTATATTTTACCACATAACCGCCATGTTCACCTATGCACAGCTCCCGCGAGAACTCAGCAGCTCATCCTGCACCCCAATCTTCAATCTTAATTTCCAAACAGTTAAAATAACCCAATTTCGCTTCCATCAGGCATCCAGAATCCCCTCTGAGCTGTAACTGCACTCTGGGTTCCCAAATGTTGTATCACTAACTTCTAAAAATATGACCAACCAGCTTGCCGTACATGCAGCTTTTTATGGTCCGCCCTTGTTTTTTCTCTCTTTAAATACCCAGATTTTCCACTACAAATACCTTTCTAATAATGTGATTAAAATAATGACCTCCCTGCTGGAAGTTAATTGGGTATTTATTTGGGCCCCTGGTATGTGGGGCCCCCGGCCAGGACCTTTTCCCTTCACCTAACTGTAGCGACCGGCTCAGAAACCAGCCGGGTTGGGGGGCAGCTTTCAGTTCTTGAGGTCCCTTTCGGTTCCTCTGACCCAAACCAATCCGGCTTTAAGCCCAGACCCGTCTGCAGGAGGAGCTGCCTGGTTCTGATGGTCCACAGACACAAACAAAGCAGCAGCAGGACAGCAGCTTCGTGTTTAAACAAGATGAAATATTCTCAACAGTAAAATCACTGCTGTATAAACTGTTGCTCCATAAATATTTACAGGAACAGCTAATGGTTCTGCTTTTAATGACAGAGCTACTGAAAGAGAACCCCCAGAACCCAGAAGTGGTTCTGTTTTTGAGGTCGTTTCCTGTTTTTAATGAATTGTCTTAAAGCTAACGTGTCCAGATTAATAACAGCTTCAAACTTCTTTAAAATGAGCTGATGAGTTCTGAGGAGGATGAAGGGGTGACATGGAGCTAAAACCCAGTAAAGTTCTGCTTCTAGGAGCCCCACATGGCTCTGTCTGAGGACTCTGCTTGTTCTCAGAACCCAGACTGGGTCTGGTTCTGCAGGATTTACTGGCCACAGGCGTAGACCACCCGGTCCGGTTTGGAACCAGTCCAGCCAGTTTGTCTCCGAGAAGCGATCTGCAGGAGAATCAGCTCCAGAACCAGAACCAAGAACCAGCTCCTGCAGGAACCTCCAACTCCTCAGCATCATCTGAGGTCAAACTCTGACCTGACGTCATCGAGCCGTTCAGTGACGTCACAGGGAAGGTGATTACATGCAGGAAGCTCCGCGCGGATCAATCACGGTGACTGACAGCTGATCAGCATCACCGGCGCGCCCGGCGGCGTGCAACGCTGCGTGTGTCAATGTGCGTGTGTCAATGTGCGTGTCTCCGTGTGCGTGTCTCCGTGTGCGTGTCTCAGTGTGCGTGTCTCCGTGTGCGTGTCTCTCACGGTGTTCCGGAGGTCCTGCAACGCTACGCTCATCCTGGAGCTCCGAGCCCGAAAGCAGCGCGCTACGGCCGGCCCATCCTCCCCCCCGGCAGTCCGCCTCTCCTCAGGGTCGGTGTGTCCTCCTCCGCTGCAGCTGGACCGGGACCGGGACCAGAATCTGGACCGGGATCGGGATCAGGACGTGTTTCTCTTCTCTCCTCTGCCTCTCCGTGACTCCTCAAACCCCGCCCAACATCCAACCAGCCGCTTCCTCTCACAAACAAACACACCCCGAGACACACGGGGACTGACGTCATCACACGGCCTACGTCACCTCCTCCAGCTCCAACATCTATCTATCTATCTATCTATCTATCTATCTATCTATCTATCTATCTATCTATCTATCTATCTATCCTGAAGCTTAGAGGGAAATCTGAGTCCACCTCTTCTGGTCCTGTATTGATTGTATTATTTACTGATCATCTGTTTGAGTCCAGATTCATCCTTTTATTCTAATTTTATTCTTTTTGGTCTGATTTTTGTACGTTTTTGCCGATTTAACCCTGATGTTTTTTCTCCTGTTTTAGCTGGATGCTGATGCACTGATAAAACAACTTGTAGGATTTACCTAAAAAACATATTGTAAGTATTTTCCCTAAATTTTTCTAAGTAAATTGTAATGCTGTGAAATCAAGAACAGCTTACTTGCCAATATCAAGCAAAATGTACTTAACTCTTAATGTAACATTTCTGAAGAAATTAAATACATGTTAGTTGTTTATATTTAATTTACCGTGTTGTATTTATTAAAAGTAATTAAGTAAATTTAAATGACCAAATTACAATAATATGTGATGGAGGCTGGAATTGAACAAACTATTTCTGGAATCAGAAGCCAGGACTCAGTCACTGAGAGACAGATACTGCAAGAAGCCAATGAAGTATTTTAAATTAGTTAGTAATCCATGCAACCCAGATGTGGAATATGTTTCATTTACCCGATTAGAATCTTACAAGTCACTGAAACTATATTTTAACAACCTTCTAAATGACACTAAATGCTCTTTAAAAAATAATACATAAAACAATGAAAATTCTCAGAAGTTAAAAGTAGACAACAGTTGTAGATAAGTTCTAAATTTGGTCTTTTAATAAACAGTAGCAGAAAAATTAAGGTTCTAATTCTTTGCATTTCTGAACAGGCATCTGAGCAGGACAACGTTCCTAAAGGGAGTTATACTTTTACCTTTTGAAAAAAGTGCACAGATTAAAATGTAACTAGTATTTTAAGGTAAATAAAGCTTTAAATAGTATCTGTAAATATCTGATAAAATTGACTCTTTCTTCTCAGTTATTACATGAATGCATTGTGTAAACTTTACTTTTGGTATTGTAGTTCCAACTTAAACTTGATTTTACAGTGTATAAACTACAGGAATTAATGTAATAGATTTTAATATAACACAAAGTCATTATTTTCAGTTTGCCGTATTGCTTGTATTTTGGGTTTATTCCTATTTGTTCCTAGTTTCCACATGCATGTTTATTCTGTTCTGATTTTTTTTCCCATGTTGTGTTTTTCAGTTTTTTTAAATTTATTTTTTCTTTATTGCATTCAGGTTTAAATCTGATTTATTCCACTATTTTGCTTTTCTTCCAATAAATCCTGGGTTATTCTTTTTAATATTTTTCCCCATTTATTCTGGATTTATTCTGGTGATTTTCTACTTAGATCTTGAATCAAATCATGGAGCAGGTTCTGGGCACGACCCAGAAGATGAAGGATGGATCTGTTGGGTCAGAGGGTGTATTTAGTTTTTAAACACTGACATTCTTCATTGTCCACCTGTTCCATCCATGTGTGGCTTATGCCTATCTCCAACCGGGCCAGGGTTCTGATCCATCACAGGAACACAGAGAAGGAAGAGGAGGAGTCTTGAGGTTCTGCCTCTTAAAGGATCGGTTCTTTCTGGATTTCTGTTAAACCCCAACAGAACCAGAGGCTGTCGAGTTCTTCTGGGAACTCCTCAGTGAGTTGTGCACGGTTCTGATCAGCGCTGAGCAGCTTCTTCCAGAACCACTCTGCACGTTGGGGACTTTCTGAAAAGTTCCCTGGAACAAGCAGCACCATGTCAGAGGAGTCTGCTTCCTGTCACCAGGTGCGGCCCGCAGACCGGATCAGCAGCGGGGAGGAATGCCACCCAGCAGGAAGGGTGACGTAAAAAAAATCCTGACCACACCTGAAGGCATCACGGGATACCTGCAGGAGACTGAGATGGAGCTGATGCAGAAACACGTATAGTCTCCAAACTATGCCCTCTGCAGGCGAATAACTGGGACTGCATCTGTAGATACAGTATTGAAAATAAAACCAGTTTACCGTAAACCATAAAACCACTTTATGTTTAAATTCCATTTACGTTCTGTTAAACAGAGTATAATGCTGCGTTCAGGCATCATTTGTAAGAATCTAAAGAAAAAAAAAACATATTTCCAACGTTAAACATGGAGAAAAGATGTTAAAGAAGGAGTTTCCTGATTCATGAAAGGAGCTCCACCAATCAGGACGTTCCTGACTGATTCAGGTTTCTGTTCCTTTTATAAGTCTGACCTACAGATTCAGACTCGCCTAAAATGTTGAATCTAACAAACAAAGAAAAAAATGAGGACATTAGAGGATTATTCCCATTCCTAAAGCTTCCATGTGCAGCAGAGAACAGGGTACATTTGATGCCTTCAAAGACCAAGACAATGTGGGATTTTTTTCAGAAAAGATGCACTTAATGGATGACAGTTTTTTTTAAATCATAACTGTCTGCAGCGTTCCTTCAGTTCTGCTTAGAATGTCCCAAACTGCTAAGGAACGAAAGGAAAACTGTCAGGTTCTTAAGGTCCAGTTCTGGTGGGATCAGGTTGTCGGTTCTGAGCCTTTGTGAACTTCATTGAGTCTGACTCTTCCAGTCATACCTGGCAACACAACGGGTCCACAAGACCCAGTTCTGGATGGAAAGGTAGCCTTATAGCTCCCCCTGCTGGTCACAGACCCACATCACAGTCTGAAGACCAGAAACCTCCTTTCCAGGTTCTGGACTCATCAGGTGAATCCGGTCGGATCAAAAATCGAACTCAGTGATGATGGTCCGATCAGCTGCAGATAGACAGCCGGTTCAGAAGGTTCTGATGGTCCAGTCGGACTCTCTCCAGTCGCTGCAGGAAGCTCAGGGTGGACAGAATGAGACAGGCAAAGGTTAAGATTCACGCCAACAGTGAAACGGGGAGAAGAGTGGGGCCAAAGGTCAAATCAGTCCATTATATTTTCCAGTGAAAACAGCTCCATCTACTGGACATAGAGGAGGAGTGGCGAGGAAGGCTAGAGTAGAGGAGTGTCCTCCTCCTCACATCATGTCACATTTTTCTTTGTTCAGCAGGAAGGGGCTCCAATCAATCAATCAATCAATCAATCAACCAACCAACCAACCAACCAACCTATCTATCTATCTATCTATCTATCTATCTATCTATCTATCTATCTATCTATCTATCTATCTAT
>JAPXFQ010000969.1:0-60000 GCA_028564705.1 Apricaphanius iberus
TGTGAACAGTTCCTAATAAAGAACTGATTCTGTAATGTGTGAACAGTTCCTAATAAAGAACTAATTCTGTAATGTGTGAACAGTTCCTAATAAAGAACTGATTCTGTAATGTGTGAACAGTTCCTAATAAAGAACTAATTCTGTAATGTGTGAACAGTTCCTAATAAAGAACTAATTCTGTAATGTGTGAACAGTTCCTAATAAAGAACTAATTCTGTAATGTGTGAACAGTTCCTAATAAAGAACTAATTCTGTAATGTGTGAACAGTTCCTAATAAAGAACTAATTCTGTAATGTGTGAACAGTTCCTAATAATGAATTGATTATTTAATGTGTGAACAGTTCCTAATAAAGAACTAATTCTGTAATGTGTGAACAGTTCCTAATAAAGAACTGATTCTGTAATGTGTGAACAGTTCCTGATAAAGAACTGATTCTGTAATGTGTGAACAGTTCCTGATAAAGAACTGATTATGTAAAGTGTGAACAGTTCCTGATAAAGAACTAATTCTGTAATGTGTGAACAGTTCCTGATAATGAATTGATTCTTTAACATGCAAAACAAATAAAGAATTGATTCTGTAATGTGTGAACAGTTCCTAATAAAGAACTGATTCTGTAATGTGTGAACAGTTCCTAATAAAGAACTGATTCTGTAATGTGTGAACAGTTCCTGATAACGAACTGATTATGTAAAGTGTGAACAGTTCCTGATAAAGAACTAATTCTGTAATGTGTGAACAGTTCCTGATAATGAATTGATTCTTTAATGAACAAATAAAGAACTGATTCTGTAATGTGTGAACAGTTCCTGATAATGAACTGATTCTGTAATGTGTGAACAGTTCCTGATAAAGAACTGATTTTGTAATGTGTGAACAGTTCCTAATAATGAATTAATGAATTTATTCTTTAATGTGTGAACAGTTCCTAATAAAGAACTGATTTTGTAATGTATGAACAGTTCCTGATAAAGAACTGATTCTGTAATGTGTGAACAGTTCCTGATAAAGAACTGATTCTGTAATGTGTGAACAGTTCCTAATAAAGAACTGATTCTGTAATGTGTGAACAGTTCCTAATAATGAACTGATTATGTAATGTGTGAACAGTTCCTAATAAAGAACTGATTCTGTAATGTGTGAACAGTTCCTGATAAAGAACTAATTCTGTAATGTGTGAACAGTTCCTAATAAAGAACTGATTTTGTAATGTGTGAACAGTTCCTAATAATGAATTGATTATTTAATGTGTGAACAGTTCCTAATAAAGAACTAATTCTGTAATGTGTGAACAGTTCCTAATAAAGAACTGATTCTGTAATGTGTGAACAGTTCCTAATAAAGAACTGATTCTGTAATGTGTGAACAGTTCCTAATAAAGAACTGATTCTGTAATGTGTGAACAGTTCCTAATAAAGAACTGATTCTGTAATGTGTGAACAGTTCCTAATAAAGAACTGATTATGTAATGTGTGAACAGTTCCTAATAAAGAACTGATTCTGTAATGTGTGAACAGTTCCTGATAAAGAACTGATTATGTAATGTGTGAACAGTTCCTGATAAAGAACTAATTCTGTAATGTGTGAACAGTTCCTGATAATGAATTGATTCTTTAATGTGTGAACAAATAAAGAACTGATTCTGTAATGTGTGAACAGTTCCTAATAAAGAACTGATTCTGTAATGTGTGAACAGTTCCTAATAAAGAACTGACTTTGTAATGTATGAACAGTTCCTGATAAAGAACTGATTTTGTAATGTATGAACAGTTCCTAATAAAGAACTGATTTTGTAATGTATGAACAGTTCCTGATAAAGAACTGATTTTGTAATGTATGAACAGTTCCTGATAAAGAACTGATTCTGTAATGTGTGAACAGTTCCGATAAAGAACTGATTCTGTAATGTGTGAACAGTTCCTAAAAAGAACTGATTTTGTAATGTATGAACAGTTCCTGATAAAGAACTGATTTTGTAATGTGTGAACGTTCCTAATAATGAATTAATGAATTGATTCTTTAATGTGTGAACAGTTCCTGATAAAGAACTGATTCTGTAATGTGTGAACAGTTCCTGATAAAGAACTGATTCTGTAATGTGTGAACAGTTCCTAATAAAGAACTGATTTTGTAATGTATGAACAGTTCCTGATAAAGAACTGATTTTGTAATGTGTGAACATTCCTAATAATGAATTAATGAATTGATTCTTTAAGTGTGAACAGTTCCTAATAAAGAACTGATTTTGTAATGTATGAACATTCCTGATAAGAATGATTTCATAAAGAATTGATTCTGTAATGTGTGAACAGTTCCTGATAAAGAACTGATTCTGTAATGTGTGAACAGTTCCTAATAAAGAACTGATTTTGTAATGTATGAACAGTTCCTGATAAAGAACTGATTTTGTAATGTGTGAACAGTTCCTAATAAAGAATTGATTCTGTAATGTGTGAACAGTTCCTAATAAAGAACTGATTTTGTAATGTATGAACAGTTCCTGATAAAGAACTGATTCTGTAATGTGTGAACAGTTCCTAATAAAGAACTGACTTTGTAATGTATGAACAGTTCCTGATAAAGAACTGATTTTGTAATGTGTGAACATCTCCTAATAATGAATTAATGAATTGATTCTTTAATGTGTGAACAGTTCCTAATAATGAATTAAGAACAGATTCTGTAATGTGTGAACAGTTCCTGATTAAGAACTGATTCACACCGGAGCGCTTCATCATAAACGCTAATCTCAGTTTGCTGCAGCGCTCAGAAATCCTCCGCATCTCCTCCAGCACCGACCTCTGAAGGAGCGACGCTAATCAGCGCCCGAACACCAGAGACAGATCTGGGCCGAGCCGTGCGCCGGCGCCGCGGTGACTCATCTCTGCTGCTGCAGTACGCCTGGAGCTTCGCTCCTCAAAGCTGCTCGTAGCGGCGGAACAACAGCCGTGAGAGTCGATCCGTCCTGCAGAGGACACGGCTCCGTCTCCAGAACCACAGCGGGGCGTCGACCCACTTACATGCAGCCGTGAGCAAAGAACCAGTTCAGAGAGGAGGGGGGTGGAAATCTATCATCTTCCCTGCCGATTCAGACATAACTGACCTTTAGTCCGACCGGGCGGCGCCATGACGGGCCATTAGAACCGTTCCTCACAGGAAGTTACAGTAGGAATATATGTGTGCAAGTGTCCAAACGTGTAGGAGAACAGTACATGTGAGAGTGCTGGGAGCGCGCAGCAGAACAGCCTGTGGCCCAATAATAGATGCATTAAGAAAAACTGGGCCGCGTAATCAAGGTGCCTTGTGAATCACAGACTCGCTGCTCTCCAATCAATGGTCTGCTTGGTCTCACACGCTGCCGGATCCAGCTGGAAATCACTAAAGCCAGAGCTCGCGGCGTCCACTTCCTCCCCCCTCGTGCCGCTTCAGAAAGGATGAAATCAAACAGCTCCAGGGAGAAATCAATGCCGGGCCTAATAAAAAGGTAGCAGAGAGAATGTGCGAGTCTTTGTTCACAGAGGAGCGGGGAGGAAACGGTTCCAGGGATTACCGATCCTCGGCTCGACGACGCCATCTTTTTCCTCTGATCTGCTCCGAAATGAAACCTGAACCAGGCTGAAGCGGTGGGAAAAACCTGCAGCTCGGCTGATAGGGCGACGCCTTAAACATAAACCGTTGCTATGGAGACGTGGTCTCTCTACCACCTTCATCATCATCGTCGCCGTGCACATCAATTATGATAAAGAATTGATCCTGTAATGTGTGAACAGTTCCTAGTAAAGAACTGATTCTGTAATGTGTGAACAGTTCCTAATAAAGAACTGATTCTGTAATGTGTGAACAGTTCCTGGTAAAGAATTGATTCTGTAATATGCAAACTGAATAAAGAACTGATTGTTCAACACGTGAACAGTTCCTAATCAAGAATTGATTCTGTAATGTGTGAATAGTTCCTAATCAAGAATTGATTCTGTAATATGTGGACAGTTCCTGGTAAAGAACTGATTCTTTAATATGCAAACCGAATAAATAACTGATTCTTCAACACGTGAACAGTTCCTAATCAAGAATTGATTCTGTAATGTGTGAACAGTTCCTAATAAAGAACTGATTCTGTAATGTGTGAACAGTTCCTAATAAAGAACTGATTCTGTAATGTGTGAACAGTTCCTGGTAAAGAATTGATTCTGTAATGTGTGAACAGTTTCTAATAAAGAACTGATTCTGTAATGTGTGAACAGTTCCTAATAAAGAACTAATTCTGTAATGTGTGAACAGTTCCTAGTAAAGAACTGATTCTGTAATGTGTGAACAGTTTGGTGAACTGATTTAGTGAACAGTTCCTAATAGAATTATTCTGTAATGTGTGAACAGTTCCTAATAAGAATGATTCTGTAATGTGTGACAGTTCCTAGTAAAGAACTGATTCTGTAATGTGTGAACAGTTCCTAATAAAGAACTGATTCTGTAATGTGTGAACAGTTCCTGGTAAAGAATTGATTCTGTAATATGCAAACTGAATAAAGAACTGATTGTTCACCAAGTGAACAGTTCCTAATCAAGAATTGATTCTGTAATGTGTGAACAGTTCCTATAAGAATTGATTCTGTAATTGTGGACAGTTCCTGGTAAAGAACTGATTCTTAATTGGATAAAAACTATTTAAGTGAAAGTTCCTTAGATGATTTGTAATGTGTGAACAGTTCCTAATAAAGAACTATTTGTAATGTTGAACAGTTCCTATAAAGACTTTAATGTGTGAAGTTTTAAAGATTTATCTAAAATTTATGTGTGAAAGTTCTATAAGAACTATTGTAATGTTGAACAGTTTTGTTTGTATGTGAACTTCTATAAATTTTGTAATGTTGACAGTTTGTATTCTGTAATGTGTGAACGTTCGAAAGAATTTTGTATGTGAACATTTTAATAGTTGATTGTAATTGGAACAGTTCCTAATCAAGAATTTATTCTGTAATGTGTGGACAGTTCCTGGTAAAGAACTGATTCTGTAATGTGTGAACAGTTCCTGGTAAAGAATTGATTCTGTAATATGCAAACTGAATAAAGAACTGATTGTTCACCAAGTGAACAGTTCCTAATCAAGAATTGATTCTGTAATGTGTGGACAGTTCCTGGTAAAGAACTGATTCTGTAATATGAAAACCGAATAAAGAACTGATTCTTCAATACGTGAACAGTTCTAATAAAGAATTGATTCTTTAATATGCAAACCAAATAAAGAACTGATTCTTCAATACGTGAACAGTTATAAAAAAAAGGATTTATTCTGTAATGTGTGAAGAGTTCCTGATAAAGAATTGATTCTGTAATGTGTGAACAGTTCCTGATAAAGAATTAATTCTTTAATATGCAAACCAAATAAAGAACTGATTCTTCAATACGTGAACAGTTCTAATAAAGAATTTATTCTGTAATGTGTGAACAGCTCCTAATAAAGAACTGATTCTGTAATGTGTGAAGTTGTTTTAATTTTGTGGTAATTTCATATTTTAAATCTGATATTTTGTTTTAGTTATGTTTAGTTAACAAAGTCTGGTGCCTTTAGCCTCTTTAAGAAAGGTATAAGGAGGAAATTATACCGTTTATTAATTCAACAATAGCATCGGATCGGGTATCAACAGATACACAAAATCCAGCCATCGGTACCGGGACTGAAAAAGTCGGATCAGTGCATCCCTACAACAACTATTTTATTTTCCTTTTCTGCTTCTTACAAGTGATGCTGATTTAGTTAACAGGCACAGTGTGTAATTTTCGGCCAGTAGGGGGCAGTGCATACCTAAATTATCACAATCATGCGGTATCTGTGTCGTCGAGTAAGAAACTCAACTAGCACTCCAACTAGTGCTGTTTTCCCTGAGAATGATCTATTTGCAGCAACATGACGAGCACATCAGTCTCTCTTTCATCGCTTAGAACTAGCAAAGAGGTAAAAATGTATTTATGGAGAAACTTTTTTGCATTTTGAGGGGAAATCAATGTTTTAATAGCGGGCTTGTTCCGTGCGCTTTGTCCGTCCGGGTTCTTGTAGAAGTAAAGACGTCATCTAATATGGCTTTCCCCTGAAAAGAGGACCCGCGCCTATGTATTATAAAACTTATTTTTAGAGTCATATTTTACAATATCGCCAATATTTTGCAATTAATGTGCTTTACGTAATTATTATTACATAATATTTTACTGGCTATTTTCAAAGATGTACTGCAAAAACTACACACTGTCACTTTAAAAATGTAAATAATGTATAAAACATAATGTATAATAATAGATCTGAATAAAAATGAACACAAAACAAAGATTTCAGGTGAAAAATATATATTTTTGTGAAATCATTGAACAGTTTCCACATTTGAAGTATTGATTAATTTTAACGGGTACGAGTACATTAGAACGGTGTCAGGGCCTTAACATTTTAATGCATATTAAGGTATACAATAAAAGGTTTAGAGTGATATTTAAAAACATTTATTGAGCAAAATGCGTTTGAAAATGATTAATTATTTTTCCAAAGAAACACATTTTAAATACATTAAATGCTAAATATAATGAAAAAGTTCAAAATTGCCAGCTTTTTTAATTTTTTTTATTTAAACATGTAAAGAAATCTGTACATATTTGAAGTAAAAATGCGTCAAGCTCAACAGATTTCTTTTCAGTTAAATGAAAAATAACAAACTTTAAAGTTTCAATATCTAGTGTGAAGACAAACATCAGCTTCCCTGCATTCCTGGATAAAACTATTCTGGCACAGCTTGATGACATCATCAAAATTCATAAACGCGGTATAGTCAAAACCTCCACCTTGGGCTATATTTATATCCTTTCTACCTTTTATATTACCCACTAATAATTCCACGATGCGTTCGCTTGTCTTCAGTTTTTGGGAAGACTTGAGCCTGTCTCCAAAGAAACGCCGTCCTCTGAATGCGCCGTGGCAGCAAAGCAAGGCCAGAATATTGCGCCATCTGTGCTCCCAAGCTTGACAGAAATATGATCGCAACGCCGACCGAAGGCTCCCAGATGCCGCCTACACTTCGCAGCAGAGCGGTGCCTTTTTTGAGGGTTTTTAAACGGGCTTTAGCCGCTGTGTCGCACCATATTTAAACCCCAGGAAATCAGAACATCATGGAGAACTACCTTAAAGTTCCCAGATGCGGACAAACCGTTTCAGCATCCGTTAGCAGCAGCATGCGTCGGTGTTTGGCTGCATCGTAGCGCACGTCTAACCAGGCACTGAGGCTGCAGTCGCGCTCCGAAGTCTCAGAAACGTTTAAACACGCAGTCAGCTCCCGATCAAAGTGTCTGGGAATCTTTTCTTATTTATGTATTTACCAGGAATCTGTGCGTAAAGTTGAAAGGATCTGTGCATTCACAACAAGTGGTCAGCGTGAAAACTGATCTGTAAAAACAACCGAAAGCCTTCTGGATTTTCCATCACCGTTCAAATAAAACCGGACAAATATGTAAAATGTTCCGTTAACGCGACCCCTGATATCTGTACACATTCTCATTATTACGTTTATTTAGGTTTATTAGAATTTTTTTTACATTTACTGTTTCACTAAAGTCCAAAAGTGAATAAATTATGTTATTTATTACCTCACAGAAGTGCTCTGTTTGGTAACAGAATTGAATTAAACGTTAAAATAAGGTGAATTTAAAAAAAAAAAATAGCTCTCCGCTCTTCTTTATTATTTTTTTTTTATGTATTAGAAGTATCGGATCGGGACTCTGTATCGGCAGATGCTCAGAATAAAATGTCTCAGACTGGAGGGATAAAAAAAAAACCTGATCTGTAGTTAGAATCCTTGGGAGTGAACACCAAGATTGAGTCGGAATCAGAATCAACAGCTCCAACCTGAAGGTTCTGAAAAGGAGCTTCTGCAGGATTAGCAAATCTAAAGACAGAGGAAGCAGGTTTTTGTTTGAACAAAAATCAACCAAAATCTGGAGCATAATGTTGACTGAAGCTGTGAATATTGGGGCGAATCGTTGATCCAGTCTCAGCAGATTTAACTAGAAAAGTGCTGCATGGTGGGTTTGTGCTGCAGATCTTTTCTTTCTACGTTTCCCATAACTGAAAACGCCTCTGGAGAATCTCCTCCCTGGCTTAGACATGCAGGCTCAGGTAAAAAAAAAAATTATAAAACTACAAACAGAGCTGCTGATCTGACTGACTTTGTAGTCGTTGTGTAAAACCTGCTTTTCCTGAACCGAGCTGTCAGCTGCTGCGATTGAGACCGAAACACGATGGCTACAGAAGGTCCTCAGATCTGCTGCAGCCATTTTTAGAATTGAATTTCCGCCTCACTCCCCGACCCCCTGACCTGCTCTCACTCAGAGCTAATAGACTGGAGAACGGCTCGATACGGCCGTCGTCGCTTTCCCGCGTCTCGCACCGAGAAAGGGAGTCAGAAAAACGAAGCGAATTCAGCAGCAGCAGCCTGAGGCTTGAAGCTCAACCGAGCGGTGAAGACGTTCACCTGTTCTCCTCACGTTTCCACCGGAACGGCTCTTAAAGAGGAGCAGAGAGGAAATGTACAGTAGATACAGTAACTGCTGCATACAGTGGACCAACAGCGCCCCCTGGTGGATCATCTGACTCAGAGAAGTAGTGAGAAACCGCCTCAGTATTTGGACCTTCAACATCGGCTCTTCAACTTTGCTAAAATGCTTGTAGAAGCAGCTAATATTTCTAAATATAGATACAATAACAAATACAGTTTATAGCAGTTTTTTCATTGAACAACTGAATAGAATTTCCAAAAACAGAATGAGACTAAAATTATTTTTTCTTTATATCTGAATATTATAAATACACTACAATTATTTGAATGCATTGAGTGTATTTTTAGTATTATGTGTTGTAGATATAATAATTTATTATGCATTTTATTTTTACTACAATGTATTTTTTATCTTTTTTTAAAAGTGCATTTTGATCAATTTAAAGTTATTGAAAATGTAATTTATGTCAGTAACTCCCAGAAAAATGAATTATACAGATGAATGCACACAGATGAGTGTTTTCAAGCTTCTCTTTCTAACAATTTTATGTTCTTCTGCTTAACTATGATGAAAACACGACATTTAAGGTTAGAATATTACATCAGCCCATAAAATAAAAATTAAATACGGAAATGGAGGCTTATTTTTATGTTTTATAGTACCAGGTAGGAAAACAAACAGGTATGCAAAAATCTTTTATTCCTTCTGCCATGAAACTTTTTAAACCAGAGCAGATGTAATATTACTTTCGAGTAAAAATGTACTTAATTTGCCAGCTCAAGTGATGCTGCATGACTTTGCAACACGTAAAAAGTTTCTCAGTTGTTGCTGTTCCTTCATCGTTGTTTACCACCGTCTTCGTAATGTCATGGTTATTAGTTTTACTTCTTTGCTGGAGAATTGTTTAAACTGAATTTCCCCTTGGCTACTAATAAAGTTTGCCATCAATCTGTTGAAAAGTATTTTCATAACTCGCATAAAGGTTGTAATTTGGAAAAGTTACTTTTACTCTGACCAACTGACATCCGAACGCATATTCTGATATACTGGACCTGAATTATATGCTTTTATAATTCATTATAAAACCTAAAAGTAGAGATATTTTGGCAGTTCCTTAAATAAAACGCATGTTTATTTTTGGTAAATATTTTTTTTGAAATTATAATCTGTTCTTTTAAAAGGTCATACAACATTTGTGGCTCTACTTTTCTTTTCTTTTTTAAGCTTTTTCTCTTAGAACGATGGCTGTCTTTCTGCACCTCACGCACATTAACAGTTGTGCCAATCGGTACATCGGACATCGTAGCTCTGACGTTCTAGAGAGCTGTATTCAATAAAAAGAGAAGCATGTGTAATGCAAAAAGCAATAGCTTACCCACAAATGTACAGAAATGATTTACACAGAGGGAGGGGGGAGTACAGTTTAAGAGGGAATTATTATTTCAAAGTACCAGTTGGGAGGAAAAGCTTTTGTGTTTCGGTGTGAGGGGTTAAACTGTGGAATAGTTTAAGGAAGGAGCTAAAAGAAAGTCCAAGGGGAGGAGAGTTAAAGAGCTTCTGTTTGGAAAATATTTTTATTTGGAGAAATGATTTGTATATGGAAGATTATTGGATTTTGTTAATTCTTTATTATTAATTTTTTAAGAGAATATAGTGAAATTGGCTAGCGGCAAGTTGGATTCAAATGAACTTTCAATTCATGATTACTTGAAAGAGAGTGGGAGAAAATAAGTTTTAAAAACCTCATCCCACTCCTTTTCGAGCATATCTGACCTTTATTTTTTCATTTGCACTAATTGTGTATTTTTATACATTTATTCGTTTTCATCTGCTGCTTAGAGGTTCTGGTCCTGATCCGTTTATACACAGATCAGCAGCAGCTGCTGCTTACGGAACGTCAAGGTGTTGCAACAAAAAACTGCTGCTTGTTCTCATTATTGTAATAAAATCCTTATTCTGTCATAATCTAATGTTTCCTCGAGCTTTAGATGATAAATGTGGGTAGGAAGAGGCTGATGTATTATTTTATGGATGCAACATTAACTGTGATGATGGTTATTTCATTATCCTTAGTGTAAGTCATATGTCTGCTGTATCACCAATGTTTTATTTTTTATATAGTTCATAAATGTTTAATGGGCCATTACCTTAAAAATCACTATTTTAGATGCTATATAACACTTTGAGGTAATGTGTAAATATTAGAGCAGCTGCTCCTGCAATAATATGCATTTTACACTTGATCCGATTAGTCGACTAATCGGCAAAATTAATTAGTGATTAGTCGATTATCAAATTAATCGTTTGCGGCAGCCCTACACTTAACATATTCCAGTTTCTAGAGGATAATAGTTGATCATGTGGCAAATCCCCATTACAAAGAGTATTGATTAAGAAAAAAACCTGATTAGAATCGAGAATCGCTTCTGAATTGAATCTGTACCCCAAGAATCCGAATAAAAATGTAATCGTGAGATGTTGTAAGATTTACATCCTTATCGGGGAACATTAAGCTGATTATATCAGAGGAGGAACTGAGGAATTAATAGCTATTAAAATAAGTGAGAACTTGGATCTGAATTAAAAGGATCCCTGACTGGTCCAGTAACACACACCGGGACGATCCGGCAGCACACACTCACCTTCTGTCATGGAGTTAGGCAGCGCAGCGGGGAGCGGATCGGACTGGACCGGCGGACTGGACTCCATGCTGCTGCGGAACGACAGAGTAAGAATAATAATCGGCTCGGTTGTGGTGGGGGAAGGTTTCGATCCATCAGAACGGCGTCCGCGGAAGAGACGATGGCTGACCTGAAGGCGATCTGAGGCCTGCCGCTCTCGCTGTTCTCCGCCGACCCGGTCGAGTGCAACTGAACGGGGAAGCCGGCCGCGTCCTCCACCGAGCTCACTGGAATAAAACAGAAGTGAACCTGAAAGCACCAGCTGCAGTGGAAAGTACCAGGTTTTTATCTGCCGGCAGCCCAGAAGTCTCGCTGGGCTCACTCCTTACGAAAACCAAACTTCACCTCTGGACAAAAAATAAATAAATTATAAAATCTCTGTAAATACAATATATTTTTTAATCTATCAAACTTTACCTCACATGTGTGCTCAGCTGCACGCTATTTCCACGTTATAACTCCCACTGCTAGGGATGGATATCGTTAAGGATTTATCGATACTACTACTCTTGATGATACTCCTTATCGATCCGGTACTTTATCGGTATCGATATTGTTTTTTTAACAACAGCAAAACACAGAAAATAAAAAAAACTACAAAATAAAAAGTACAAAATGAATAACTTCATAAAAACACTATATAAAAAACTTCTTTTATATATCACAACTAAAAATACTATGTTGTCTATTTAGAAAGTTTAAGGTATTCAAACAAGAAATATCAAAAATAACTTCTCTATAAAACAATTCAATTAAAAACCATAATGAGAGATTTTGAATTCTAAAGTTTATAGTGCAAAATAAGCCCTGAGAACATTGAGAACAACAATATAACATCCACCCATCCATGTTCTGTACCGCTGCATCCTAATGCTGCAGCACTCAGGCCGTCAAACAAACTCTGTTTGCATCTGGTGTTTTTTTAGCAAAGTGTTTGGTCAGATTACTCTTGTTCTAGTTTTTGCAAGCAAAGCTTTTATGGCATTTGTAACAGCGTGCATTGTCGGCTTCTATTTTTGTAAAACGAAGCCAAAGTTTGGATCGTTCAGTTCGCTCTGCCATCGTGTCTTTGTAACTACTGGTGGGCGGAGCTTGTAGTCAGGGCGCAGCAGTCGCTCCTCCCAACTTCAGTCTCCATGGCGTGTTTGTTAAGGAGGAGGGCTGCTAATACAGTATTTGGTTTGTGTTTTTATTTCCCGCAAAAGATGAATACGACCTTAATTTTACCGTTAAGAGGACAGATAAGGCTGAAGCGTATTGGTCCGGGTGGACCGTCAGAATCAGCCCCGGGGCTGATTTAATACCGGGTTTCGGTAACCATCCCTATTCTCTGCATCTAGAAATGTGCTCAGGTAATTCTCGATTATATTCCGCCTCCTAATCACCCACTTTCTGCCACAAATCAGCAATACGGGCTGAAGAAATTAATCTGATAATCGATGCATCGTGATGTGGGCATAAATGATTCTGCATCGCTGCAGAAGCAAACCATAATTAATAATTTTCTAATATATTATGTATTCTTTGTTTTCCAACCGAGACATGGATTCGATCTTTAACACGAGCATCAAACCAGAACAGGTAGATCCAAACGTAAGCTGATCATGATCATTTTCCAGTATTAAAGATTTCGATAGCGTCTGCAGAGCATATTTCACTGATTTTGAATTAGCACAGTTTTTTTTATGTTCTTCCATGCTTGCAGATGCAAACTAATGTTTGAAATGTTTTCCACTTTCGCATGTTGTGGCCAGACAAATGTGTAATGATAATAAAACAACAATAACATCCGACTCCTTCTGTTCATTTAAAAATAGAAACATGCATCAGGACACTGAATTGCATTATAATGATGACATTATAATTGTAACTGAATCGAATCGTGAGTCCTCTGAAGATTCATACCTCTAATACAAAGTTCCTAGCAAATATTGTGCTTAGACCTAAACTGTATGATATGGGGAATTTTTACAGGTAACCATGGCAACTGGGAGGCCAAGAAAGAGAGAATGAAATCGAGGTGTTTGTGAGGGACGTAGTTTTATTGCACGTTTTATTTCAATCCATGTTTATCTATTCAGAGCTTTACTCAGGTAAAAGGCGACCAAAATGCTTGGCAATAAATGACAAAACTATGATTAGTAGGGATGCACCGATACCCATGCTGGGATCGGTTTTTCAGGGCAGATTCCGTCCAAATATACTCGTATTGGCTAGTTAACCAATATTATGAACCAATACCCCAACTCTGCAATAACTTCACCGAAAATGCTGATTGTTCACTTGAAATTCACTATTTCCAGTCAGTAATCCCACCTGTTGCTACACACCTTATAATGAATGCACCAATAACTGCTGCATAATCTAAAAACTAGGAATGTCCCGATCAGCATTTTAGGGTGCCGATTCTGATCCCATCTTTTAACCTCAAAGCCGATCGGATTTCGAGTCACATCCGATATGTTACCTTAATTTTTTAATTTATAGAACTGAAATATATTTTTGTCAGTCAAAGGATGTATTTTGAACATTTTCATAAAATGTTACATTTAAAAAAAAAAGAATACATCCACAGGGTTTTTAGAGGGGTGCAGAATGAGAGTAAAATATTTACTTAAAAACATTTTTTTGAATTAAAATATACATTTAAAACAGGCACAACAATGACATATTGTTTCCATCTACCAGCCAATAGTGGGCGCCATTGCAGGTTGACAGATACGGTCTCCATGATCCAACTATATGGGCTGGTACTGGGAAGAATGGTGGAGTCAGCAAGTCCAGCAGCTGTTTCAGAGACCCAAAGATTTTGTTATCCGAGTCAGAAGAGGAGAGACCGCAGAAGAACAGAAACTAGAGTAGTTTTAGGTGAAGCCTACACTAGATGGACCCACATAAAACATTTCTACGCCATCAAACACACGCAGAAACTGATACTTTCCTCCTGGATCGGTAAGCTAACTCACTAGCTAACTTAACTAGCTAGCTAACAGAAACTAGGGATGCACCGATACAACTTTTTCAGTCCCGATACCGATGGCTGGATTTTGTGTATCTGTCGATACCGATCCGATACTATTTGTGACAGTGTGGAGGTCCTGTCACAATGGCTCCGATAGATCATGTTCCCTGGCTGCTTGGCCACCGGGATATCCCTTTGGCTGACCGGTTAGCGCACATGACCTTTACCTGGGAGTTGTGGGATCGAATCCCGCCTGGGCCCTCGTTGTGTAACTTGCCACATATTGTTGAATTAATAAACTGTATAACTTTACAAACTAAACATAACTGAGACAAAATAACAGATGTAAAGTATAAAATTACCACAAAAATAAAGTTTCAAGTGAAAAATAAATATTTTTTGGTGAATTTGTTGCAGATTTTCCCCCTTTTGAGTATCGGTTCATGGTATCGGTTAAACTTAACCGATACCGATACCAGTACATTAGGTAGTATTGGGGCCGATACCAGATGCCAGTATCGGTGCAACTGTAACAGAAACTAGAGTAGTTTTAGGTAAAGCCTACACTAGATGGACCCACATAAAACATTTCTAAGCCATCAAACACACGCAGAAACTGAGACTTTCCTCCTGGATCGGTAAGCTAACTCACTAGCTAACTTAACTAGCTAGCTAATAGAAACTAGAGTAGTTTTAGGTAAAGCCTACACTAGATGGAACCACATAAAACATTTCTACGCTATCAAACACACGCAGAAACGGAGACTTTCCTCCTCGATCGGTAAGCTAACTCACTAGCTAACTTTGCTAACGTTATCTGTTAGCTAAACTCCTCTAGGATACATTCCTCACTGGACACAGTTCAGGTTGGTCACTGGGCATATCAGCAGCAAACCTGGCAACCCAACAGCTGGAATGATGTTATTGTGGTAAGTACAACCTACATACATTAGATGTCGCTATCGTGCTTATGTTCCAAATCCAATCTTTCACTCAACTAATTGCATTAATCAGCATAACAATGAAAAATGTGAAAATATCGGTCCAATCCAATCTTGACATCGGGACATCCCAACTAAATACATACATATGAACCTACAGTTGTATATATTTCTTAAATGCAACAGATTTTTATTCAGATTCAGTGCACTGCCAGTTTCTCTGTCTCCAAAATGAGCGCGAGAACGTCTCTTAGCATGACTAAGGTAGCGCACATTTGTCCATCACAAAGTTCGCGTGGAAAATGAGTTGCAAAAATTGTTTTGAGTGCGTGTGCAGAACCGGTCCGGTACCTGGATGAGCCTCTGCTGGGTTGACGGGGATCAGGATGTCGGCACTGGTCTGGTCCGTCACGGCCTGGACGGGGCTCCAGGTGGAGACGCTGGACAAGCTGCCCACCACCAGCCTGAAACAGAACATCATCAATCGGTCTGACCGCTCCTCCTAAAGGTCAGTGCTTTCATGACCAACGGCTTCTTCAAGTATTCAAACCTCTCTGGGTTTACTGGTGACAAACCAACAGAAATTAGTCAAACGGTGAAGAGGAAGGACCTCTGAGATCCAGCAGATGCTTCAGTCTTTGAGCGAACCAGAACATCCACAGACTGAAGCGGTTCAGATTTAAAGCCAAACACCTACATTGGTTTGGTTCTGTTTTGCTCTAATGTGATTGGTTTTAGGTTGATGACCTCCAGCAGGTCACTTTAACTCACTGGTCAGACGGGATTCTCTCCTCCCCCTGGATTTGTGTTCGGGGTTTGTACATCTCCTCCTCTAGCTCCTCCTCCTCCTCCTCATTTTCTACGCTCTTGCTCTCAGGGAGTGGAGAATCAGCGGGGGCCGCGCTGCGGCAGGGATGCGGCGACCCCACCCAGCCGAAGTTTCCCGGTTCTGGAAGGCCGTTCTGGGTCGGCTCCAGGGGGTCTACCCCTTCCTCCACGCTGCTCTGAGCCGGAGCGGCGCGGTGACTTCTGGTCGCCTTCACCTTCTGCGGGTCTTCCTCTCCGTCCTCCTCATCCCCGGCGCCTCCATCCAGGTCGTCGTCAAAGGAAATGATGTTGGTGACCTTCTTCTTCTTCCGCCGCTCCTTCCTCAGCCCAGAGTCTGAACGGAGAAGGATGACAGCACAGAAACAGAAAGCATCTAAAACTTCAACTTGTTTTCTTTAAATATGCAAATGGAAACTAAATCAACATTCTCTGGAATTGTTTTACCACAAATACAAAATTATTCATTTTACAGAGTTTTTCTGGCTATGAAACAACCATGGATAAATAAAACAGGTCTTGCTGAAACCTGGTGTCCTATCGCTGCATCTCCTTGGGGACCAAATAACAATAATCAGGAAGATAAACTGAGTAGTGAAATGTTTTTCTCTGCATCGTCAGACAGACTAAATTCATACAGACAATTAAAGATGGATAGTCTATCCTGTTCCAGAGAGGCTCAACTTGCATTAGAATCTTCTCGCTCACTCAAAGGAGACGGCACTTCTGATTTAATTCCCATCGATTCCAGAGGAAAGTTTTAGCACCAAACTGTTAAAAACTGCATTATCCTCAGTGGGAACAAAGGGAACGGCAGCTGCACTGATAACGAACGGACGACAACAATTTCGTTTCTTTTGTTTGGATTTAACAATCACATGAACATCTTCAATATATTCATACTCTGAGTGCCCTAAAATGGTCAAATAATTATGAAATCATAAAAAAACAAGGCTACGTCCTCTTCCACTTCAAGCATTTATCATGCTGAGGTAGGCCTGCACGTTATACCTGTTCATACCGAAAACGGGTGTTTATTTTCGTTATTGCATTTTTTAAAAATATACTGCTGTAACGGTGAATAGCTCAGACAATTTCCGTTTAATGTGAGGAAGTGTTTCAGCGGGGAACGACTTTCCTGCTACACGCTCTTCAACTAAGTACAGCTGCTAGCAGGAGCTACTAGAGCGAAGCACACAATGCTGAGGAAGGAATTCCAAAAAAAAGATTCAGTTCATATGGCAGTAAAATGGGCTATTTAAAGCACATTTTTATATTATTCATTCTTATAAGATAATGTGGATATGAACGGAAAAAAAACTGTTAAATACCGTAATACCGTTTTTTAAAAATACTTTGATATAAAAAATTTGCCATATCGCCCAGCCCTATGCTGAGGTGAGTGAATCTTCACCAGAGCACAGTGGCTCCGTCTGCACAGTGTAGCAGGATATTATGATTAAAAGGTCACAGCTACAAAAACTGTAGCACCTATTTAATGTTTGTATAAATGATGCATTTAAGCAATATATGTGGATGTAAGTCTGGCAAGATGTACTTTGGCCTACCATCGCATAGTTTAGCCTGTTTTAGCCTAGTTTAGCCTGTCTTAGCCTAGCTTGGCCTGCATTAGCCTTGCTTACCTTTTTTAGCCTAATTTAGCCTGTTTTAACTTAGTTTAGCCTGTTTTAGCCTAATTTAGCCTGTTTTAGCTTGTCTTAGCCTAGCATGGCTTGTTTTAACCTAGCTTGGCTTGTTTTAGCCTATCTTGGCCTGCCTTAGCATAGTTTACCCTTTTTTGGCCTAACTTAGCCAGATTTATCCTAATGTAGCCTGCTTTAGCCTAGTTTAGCCTGTTTTAGCTTGTCTTAGCATGTATTAGCCTAGCATAGCCTGTTTTAGCCTAATTTAGCCTGTTTTAACCTAGTTTGGCCTGCCTTAGCCTTGCTTACCCTTTTTAGCCTAATTTAGCCTGTTTTAACCTAGTTTAGCCTGTTTTAGCCTAGCGTGGCCTGTTTTACCCCAGCTTGGCTTATTTTAGCCTATCTTGGCACACCTTAGCCTAGTTTACCCTTTTTAGTCTAGTTTAGCCTGTTTTAGCCTACTTTAGTCTGTTTTAGCTTGTCTTAGCCTAGCATGGCTTGTTTTAACCTAGCTTGGCTTGTTTTAGCCTATCTTGGCCTTTAGCCTTAGCATAGTTTACCCTTTTTTGGCCTAACTTAGCCAGATTTATCCTAATGTAGCCTGCTTTAGCCTTGTTTAGCCTGTTTTAGCATGTATTAGCCTAGCATAGCCTGTTTTAGCCTAGTGTAGCTAGTTTAGCCTCATTTAGCCGGTTTTAGCTTGTCTTAGCCTGTTTCAGCCCGTATTTAGCCTGTTTTAACCTAGTTTAGCCTGTTTTAGCCTAGTTTAGCCTGTCTTAGCCTAGCTTGGCCTGCATTAGCCTTGCTTACCTTTTTTAGCCTAATTTAGCATGTTTTAACTTAGTTTAGCCTGTTTTAGCCTAATTTAGCCTGTCTTAGCCTAGCATGGCTTGTTTTAACCTATCTTGGCCTGCCTTAGCATAGTTTACCCTTTTTTGGCCTAACTTAGCCAGATTTATCCTAATGTAGCCTGCTTTAGCCTAGCTTAGCCTGTTTTAGCATGTATTAGCCTAGCATAGCCTGTTTTAGCCTAGCATAGCTAGTTTAGCCTCATTTAGCCGGTTTTAGCTTGTCTTAGCCTGTTTCAGCCTAGCTTGGCCTGCCTTAACCTTGCTTACCCTTTTTAGCCTAATTTAGCCTGTTTTAACCTAGTTTAGCCTGTTTTAGCCTAGTTTAGCCTCTTTTAGCCTAGTTTAGCCTCTTTTACCCTAGCTTGGCTTATTGTAGCCTATCTTGGCCTGCCTTAGCCTAGTTTACCCTTTTTAGTCTAATTTAGCCTGTTTTAACCTAGCTTAGCCTGTTTTAGCCTAGTTTAGCCTGTGTTAGCCTAGTGTGGCCTGTTTTACCCTATCTTGGCTTATTTTAGCCTATCTTGGCCTGCCTTATCCTAGTTTACCTTTTTTGGCCTAACTTAGCCAGATTTGTCCTAATTTAGCCTGCTTTAGTCTAGCTTAGCCTGTTTTGGCCTAGTTTAGCCTGTCTTAGCCTAGCGTGGCCTGTTTTACCCTAGCTTGGCTTGTTTTAGCCTATCTTGGCCTGCCTAGCCTAGTTTACCCTTTTTTGGCCTAACTTAGCCAGATTTATCCTAATTTAGCCTGCTTTAGCCTGTTTTAGCTTGTCTTAGCCTGTCGTAGCCTAGCATAGCCCATTTTAGCCTAGTTTAGCCTAATTTAGCCGGTTTTAGCTTGTCTTAGCCTGTTTCAGCCTAGTTTAGCCTGTCTTAGCCTAGCTTGGCCTGCCTTAGCCTTTCTTACCCTTTTTAACCTAGTTTAGCCTGTTTTAGCCTAGTTTAGCCTGTCATAGCCTAGCGTGGCCTTTATTACCCTAGCTTGGCTTGTTTTAGCCTATCTTGGCCCGTCCTAGCCTAGTTTACCCTTTTTTGGCCTAATTTAGCCAGATTTATCCTAATTTAGCCTGCTTTGGCCTGTTTAGCTTGTCTTTGCCTGTCTTAGCCTAGCATAGCCTGTTTTAGCCTAGATTGGCCTGCCTTAGCATAGCTTACCCTTTTTAGCCTGATTTAGCCTAATTTAGCCTGCTTTGGCCCATCTTACCCTGCCTTAGGCAATCTTAGCCTAGTTTAGCCAGGCCAAAGTTTAACTATCACTTTCTAAAATAACTGTCTTAGCCATGATGACCCTGATGAGAAATGGACTCAATTTAAAATGTATTTCTTTAAATATTGCTTCATTTCCCTCTGGGCTAAATAAAGTATCTTTGAATTGAATTTGACATGAAACAACACCATCTAAGTAAGAGTAGCCACAAAAAGCTTAGTACCAGCAGAGGTGCTGCGGGGCATGACGGGCAGCGGGTCTGAAGCGCCGTCCACCTTCGGGGTGAAGCCGGGCACTACAGCCGTGGCCGTGCTGATCTCTCGTAGCAGGGTGCTAACTCCCTGGGTGGACTCTTTCAGGAGGCTGCCGATGCCCTGGGTGGACTCCTTGAGCAAGTTGGACACAGATGAGCCTCCTCGGGTCACGGCGCCGTTCAGGTCGCTGTTGTCGATGTTGATGGCGAACAGGATGGAATTCAGACCTGGAAGAAAAAGTCGACATTTGAAGCAAAAATGACCCTAGATGTTCATTGAGACCCAACCTGGGACTGAAATCAAAAACCGTTCAGTCTGAGAGACACTTTTTTTTTCTGTTCAAGAGGGGAGTGCAGACACGCAGGGAGACCAACTTTGGGTTGTTTGATAATCTTGTTTAGATCCCTGGTCTGAAACGTGTTTGTTACCGTCTTCCTCCCTGCCATGGGGAATGCGATAAGGTGCATCTAGACGTAATTTACTGCCGTAAAACCCTTTTGTGGCTTAAACGATAGATTCATATAAAACGTTTTCTATCGTCCTGACGATATATTTCGTCATATCGCCCGGCTCTACTTGGAACTGCAATTTAATACACAAGGCCCAAACCATGCCAACCACCAATGATTAAATGCAACACACTGTTAAAAATAAAGGATTTATCTGAATTATGAAACATACATATCTACAACATTATCCAAATAAATACAGTTTATATATATATATATATATATATATATATATATATATATATGTTTTTGTTGCATCTAACTAACTTAAAACGGCAATTATTGAAGCTCCCCAAATCAAATAAAGCTTTCACAAATCAAACAGTTTTAACTATTCAGCTATTAAAGCAAAATAAATGTTAGAACAATTGCAAATACATGTATTATATATTATCATTTATTTAGTTAAAGACTGCGGTTTGTTCTGGGTTGCTTAGGTAAGGACACCTACTTGTGAAGGTATTTTTGATTTAAAAAAAAAATCAGACAATAAACGAGTCCCAGTTTGAACAGTTTTAGGTGATGTAGTTTTTTTAAGAGTTTGATGGCGATGCCTGCAGACAGTCACCGACATCTTTCAAAAGATGACTCCTACAAAAAAAAGGTGGCTGTTTTATGGAAAGTTTAGTGGAGGAAAAAAAGTGTGCTAGAAAAAAGATAAAAAGGAAACCTGCAGCTGTGAGAAAACCGAGCTGGGAATAGATCACATGTATCATTTACAGTGTATGAATATCTGATCAATTGATTGACTGATTAAACAGCAAAGATCCTTACCTGCGGCCATAGTGGGGAGCATACTCGCCTTCTCCTCATCCAGAAGAAAAGCCCAGTCTTCGTAGAAGGTTCTAGACAAGACAGAATCACAACATCTGAGTTGATCCATAAGAACGCGTAGGCCTGTTCTAAGAACGTCAACCATGAGAAAGAGAATCGGTGGGAGGAGCTAACCCGAGGCGCGGGCGATCGGCCAGCAACGTGTGCAGGTAGCGCTCCAGCGAATGTTCGTTCAGGGCGCAGCGCAGCCACGCCCGGCCCCGGCCGAGCTCCGACGAGATGTGCCGCAGGGAGTAGAAGCGCTGGAGCTCGTGGCGGTTCAGCTGCTCCTTCACGTAGAGCCAGAAGGTCAGCTCTGGTGGGTGGAGAAAAAGTAGCGCGTGAAGGAGACGTTAGCAGGACCAGCTCCTCTCTTAATCTGTGAAAACCAGGTAGGCAGCTCTGAAAAATCAGCTTCAACGCCTCTAAAAAGTTTGGTACTAGAGCCGGTTCAACCATTTATCGGCTCCAAACCGGTGCTTAGCTGAGCGCCAACTTGAAACTGGGCCAGACTGGTGCCATGGAAGGACCCGTTTCTTGATTTCTAACTTATCAAAATTTCAGACTCCATTCAAATTTTTCTATCACTGTTCAAAAGAAAACTGTAAAATAAAGAAAATATTTGGTTAACGCAACCCCCGTTTCATAGTTATGTCTTCATATTAAGCCTAGTTTATACTACTTTTCTTTAATAGTTCTGTTTCTTTCTCTCCGTTCTACATAGTTTTTTTCAGCAGGAGGTGCTAACTTTTCATTGCGTTCTGCCTACTATCTACCAACTACTGCAGCGTTGTTTCAGTTTTTTTCTTCAGACTGTGAACGTATTCCCCTCCTCAAGGAGCAATGGACGACAGAAAGTAAGTTAAGCTGTAAACCTTTTTACTAGAAGTGCAGCTCATTGAATACTCTAGGAACGCATGGAAACAAACACAGCAGCCTTTTTCGTTCCTACCTCCTTGTGTTCAAAATCGCCAAAAGACCACATTAGATAAATTATCCTTTCAATATAAATCATGTACTGGCCAAACGGTGCATTAACTACTGATTCCATCGACTATGGGGAATGTTTTACGTGCTATAGCTAGTGCTAGCTCCAGTTAGCCAAATGCCATCAGATATGCGACTTCTGACTTCTGATTTGTAGGCTTTTTAAATGCGAATTTTTACAATTAAATAAATCCCAAATCACTGGACAAACACAGTAGAAATGTACATCATTAGTTATAATTTAGATCGAAGTACAACATATGTGTGATTCAGGACGTAAGACAAAGCGCACCAGAAAATAACCTAACGCTCGATTGACCTCTATTCATAATTTTTACGGTTCGGGGACCCACGGGCCGACCGGAAGGGGAGGAGCCTTAGGCTGCCCATAGAGCCCGGTTCTGGTGAAACGATCTCTGGCTGTTACTGAACTGACCAATCACAGGTAGACGCTCTACGTTGATGGACACGGATAGTTAGAAAATGGGGCTCTACTCCTTCCATCCTTGCGTAGGTGACAGAGAGCCCTTGTGTTGACGGATAATGGCGCTGCGTCAATCCGTCGCCGTCAAAACGGAGACGTATAAACTAGGCTTTAGATTTATGCATTGCATTCAAGCTTACCCACAAACATCCCTTTGTATGCAAATTTATACACATATATTTCTTTTTTTTAAATTTCCCCATTCTTTGAAGCCTGCAGCCTATACAGCGCTGCGGTTTATGTATGGATTTTTACAGCTAACAGCCACTAGAGGGCCTCCTCGATCTATGGATTGTACAGGTTGAGTCCTTCAACTCTAAGGGATACTGTACCTTTAAGAGGCAAGTGGAGACGGGAAAAAGATAAGAGGGGGGTAGGGAGGTTTGCGCGACCAATGAAAGCACAAGTTGAACAGAGACATTATGAGAGCGAGACAGTCTGCTAAAAACAAGTTTCCATGCACAAAGGAATTAGAGCGCCAGCAGCTCCACATACAGCGTGAAGAACCGTCTCAATGCAGTAACACGAAAAAAAGCTTTAAGACGTGATAAAAGCATAAAGCAGATGGATAGAACTTGAAGTCTTTCTTGAAGAATGACTGAACACACAGAGAGAGGATGTCTGAGGTGTTTCCACTGTGGTGAAATGTTAATAAAAATCAAAGCTTCCCCAAACACCAATCGCTTTCCCAACAATCCCCTTTGCACAAACCATTCCATTTGGTTTTTAAACGTTAAAACACTTGCGGCTATACATTTGTGTTTTTTCCCCTAAAATAGGCTGCTGCGGCTTATAATCAGCTGCACCTTATTTTCTGGAAAGTTCAAACTGGTCATTCTCTGAATTCGATGCACTTTGGGGTCTCTGGTTACTGAAAAATCCAATATAAAATTGTTTCTCAACACTGCATTTAACAAAGAAGTATTTGCATCTCTGATAAACTATATTTATCCAACATAGACACAAAATCTCAACATTATTAAAAATATATTTTTTTTCTATTTTGGTTGTTTTAAAGCAGTTTTTTGTTACAGGGTTAAAGATTTTAGCTGAAAGTCCAGATTAGCTAGTGTTTGGAGCAGCATGAAAACAAGACATGAAAATATTTTTTTTAGACGATCATAAATATCATTTTTACATGCAACAGTGTGGAAATGTTGAGCTTGATGATAAGTTTAATGATAAAAACAATAAAATTCAAAATCAAGTTGCTTTAGATGATTCAGTGGTAAAGAAACCAAACATGGCATTTGATTAAAACATCAATTTAGGAAAAGCAAAAAGAGAGAAAACACAAGAAACACTAAAACAAAAATGTATCATTTAATTAACAAACCATCTACGAAAAGCATAAAAAGAAAATTTATGAAAAAAAATAATATTACTCGAAAGCAGCTCTAAACAGTTTTAATATTTGATTTGAAGAAAAAAAAACAATTCAGCAGATTTGCAGTCATCAGGAGGTAAAAGATTTGGTTGACTTAAAAATTTTATTTTTAATGTGGAGAGCTAAACAAAGATCTTTGCCCGATGTGCACCAATCTTTATTTAGGGTAGTTTCAGAAGAAGAAGGTCATCTGCGTTTATTTCATTTTAAAACATTGTGTGCTCGTACTACTGCTAAACAAAAATGTGTTTCAGTGTATGCAGTCAAATTGTGGAACTCCTTAAGCACTGAAAAGTTTTACAAGTAGGGACATATTTAAAAGAAAATACGAGGAGAAGATGCTGGTAGATTATGCTAAATGCAAGGACGAATGAATCTAGGTTAAAATGATATTGGTAGTCATGTGTATTATTATTATTATTATATTAATAATAGGCTATTAATATTATATTATTATATCGCATGTGGATTTATCATGTGAATTCCATTGTACATGAATTATAAGTTCCTGGAAATAAATAAATAAAATTGAAATTGTTTCAGATAAGGGGAGCATAGAAAATAAAAGCTGCTTCTCCATATTTGGTTCTGATTCTGAGCTAAAGAGGAGTTTTTCTCTCTTTATTTCGGCTTATTGTTACGTGTAAATGCCAGAAGGGGAGTTTCTACGCCTTTATTATATAGTTTAAAGTACAGTTAATCACATTTGTTGGGGTTTACCCGTATTAGAAGCTGTGTTTAATCTGCTATGCCGATTTATGGTAGTAAACAGTCCTTGTTTGCTCCGCTATGGAGGTTTGAATTATGGAACGTTCTCTGTCAAACATAACAAAGATCGGCGTGACTCGTCAGCCAATATAGCCGATCTCCGATCACTAAAAAATGGGAAAATATAAGCCCGATTTGATCGGGACATCCTTGTAAAAATATCAGTTCATCGCTACAAAAACGGAAGACCTAATATATACATTTATCCACAGTGGCGGCTGGTGGCATTTTCTCCAGGGGGCGCTATGACTATGATGGTTAAGTGTTAGCTGCCAAACGATTTTTTTTTTTTTACCTAATTAATCACAGGGTAGCTGTGAATTAATCCTGACTAATTAACATTCCAAATATGACTAAAAAAACAACAATTTGCGGTGTAAAGGGACAAATTGCCATAGTTATTTTTCATTAAATAAAGGAGTGAATAACAGATAGTTTTATCTTTTAGCCAGTTGCTAACACAAATTAACTGGCTAACATTTTCTGTATGCAAAGCTGTTTCTTATTAATGTTGGACAACCCTGATCTTCCTCTTAATAGGACTATCCTAAGACAACAGAATGATTTCAGTCAGAGGCTTCAACAGTTTCGGTAGAACAGACTGCTACTGTAGAGGGGGAAATACTGAGCTGTCTATAGAGGTTCTGGTTCAGACTGGGATCACTCTGTTCATACTGGGAGAACCTGCCAGAGCTCCACTTAAAGCCATTCAAAGTATGAGAAGATATGGTGGAGAAAAGGCTGTTATATTTCTGCTGTTCTTTATTATTTCCACACAGCTGCTGATACAAGTTTGGCTGATATAAATGTGAGGAAGGAGATGATGTGTGTGATTTCATATGAAAAATAAGAACTAATGCGAGGTAGAAATAACCTAAATATATGAATAAACTTAATATTTGGATATCAGCAGCTGTGTTAAATATCAAATAACTCAAATATAATATAGACTTAGTAATAAAATGTCACAATTCCCCTTTTTCCAAAACAGAAACACTCAGTAAACAAACTCTCAATCTAAACAATAGGACTAAATGCTCTTATTGTGAAGTTGCACGTCTAAACAGCTAAATCCGCTATGTGCTATTAGTTACTGCTAACTATTAGCAGTAATTTAAGTCCGAAAACATAACTTAAACTGAATAAGGCGCATTTGTAACGCAGCGGTACCTTACTATGAAATGTACTTAAGCTATACAGCGACCCAACATGCATAATTCCACATTAATACAGCGCTTTTTATTATCGTTTTACTGCTTTTTGGTATTTATATTTAGCTGATAATCAGGTCTGAGCTATTTTACCAGCTTCTCCTGCTATCTTTTTCTCTCAAAAGGTATTGTTTTGAGTGATATATATAGTATATAATAATATAATAATAATAATATATAGACTTGGACCAGCAATATAAGACTCTTTTTCTCCTCTCTTTTTTTGTGTAACTCCAGGAGGGCGATGCACTGTCGCCCATTATGGACCAGCCGCCCCTGTTTATCCACTTACTTCTACTATTCATCACTGGTTTGTCAATCAAACATGCTGCTAGGCGAAATACTACACATCAACTGAAGCTCCCCAAAAACTAAAACTATAGAAAGATATTTTATATCTTCTGAATGCCAAAACTACAATAAGATTGCAGATATTTTAATAGAACTAAATCCCATGGAGAACCTGGAAACACTCGTTCGGTATCACAGTTTTAATCTGTTATCTCATTAAATCTATCTCAGACAATAAACGGAATATTTGTTTAACACTTTTACCGTTTTTAGGATGACGGAACATTAACAAGTACTAACGAACAAAGCTGTATGAACATCCCATAATGACTTATGCTGAATTCCTGTTAACCTTTCCGAGTCGACAGAGTAGAGCGAGCAGCTCGGAAACAAAGATGGCTGCGCCCGTAGTTGAGATGTATTTTATTTGTATTTGTACTATGTTGGTAATTTCAGTGTCGTTTTTTAAATGCTCTTAAACACTGGACCACATTTCTGCTTCAATCCGGTCACCAGTTTATACATACTGCCTTGCTGTGCGTGGAATACAAATGTACAGCTTTGTTTTTCATGCTGGTCTGCTGGAGATGCTACGTCGCTAACAACAATAACGACGTTTTTTTTGTTGAAATTTTAAGTACGACGACTAAAATTCAAAATAATCGACATAACATATTACAGAAATAACTCCAAAGTCCGTGTGCTTGTCATAACCTTCAGCCAAACATAAGGAAACATTCAAAAATGGACAAAGGTGAACAAAAGAAAACAAATAAATTAAAATAAAGACAGATTTGTATAATTCAAACTACCTAAAAATACCTAAAGGGGATTATAAATTTGTGTTCTTTATGAAATCATGTAGTTTTATTGCATTATGTTGTGAACATTTTATTTAAAGATCTCAACAGCAATTTAATTACATTTTTTGGCTTATTCTAGGTAAGAGTTTTGGTGAATCTCTATTTATGTACAAAAAAACTTTTGTTATGATTACAAAATTGCTAATTATGAAATCAGCTTTTTTATATTTTAGTATAATTCCAAACAGAATGTTTTCAACCAAGAAATTATTAATATTAGTTTTATTAGACTTAAGTCACTCCTGAGGTGATTTCCAAAGATCCATAATTTTACCAAATTCATAGAAGACATCTTTAGTTGATTCAACCCTTTTGTTTGCATAAGTAACATTTTTCAACATTGAAAATGAATCTAGTTTGAATAAAGTGGCTCAATGGGTAAATATTATGGATCAGAGCCCGTGTAATATTTTTAATTTACTTATTATATTCAATAGAATAACATTGACTAGCCGCCCCTCGTCAGCTGCTGCCCTCAAACCGTCCGTCTTCTTTCTGACTCTGAGTGTAACTAGAACTCTTTAAGTGGGAAATTACGTCACGCTCTCGTGTACAGCAACTCGGACGCCCGAGTATCCGAGTTAAATGGAAGGCAGCGTCATATTCGATGTTTTTCATGCCTGCATCAACCCGAAACACCCTGATTCTGCTACTTTACGTTGTCCCGCAGCAGATCATTTTGTGGTTTCTGTGAAGCCGGACGGAATTGTGGCTTCAGAGAACTGAGAATCACGAGCTTCAACATGCAGACGCACGAAACCAGCGAGCCGATCCCATCAAGCCTCACAGCAGCCTGACCACAGCAGAACAAGTGAAACCAGGAAGGAGGCAGGTCCTAACAACCATCTCCCGGTTCCCGCGGCTCTCGTCTTTATGCATAGTTCTGCACTTGTTCTGCACGGGTAGGTAGGTGATGCGTGGCGCTCTGCATGCAGGTACCTGCTTCCGTCTTGGTGCTGAAGCCAGCCGCCTGCTTCAGGGCAGCGGCTGTGAGGGCCAGACCTTTGCTCTTCCTCAGGCCGTGCTGCAGCACCGCTTCGAACTGGGCGCACAGGCAGATGACCCTGCGAGGACAGACAGGCTCCCGTTACATCTGGACAAACGCCTCAAACCGGCGACGCAAGAACTCCCTCAACCTCTGTTTGCTGCAGAGCTCAGCTGCTACTTTCACGCATAATTCAGCAGTGAAATCAGCAACGTGCATGAAGCTGAATCCCTGTTTTAGGTGACTGAATAAAACAAATGAACCTGCCTCACCTGCTGTCTGAGTCAGTGGCGATCTCTTTTCTTCCTCCAAAGCGGATTTGACACTGGAAAGAAATGAGAGGAATTATTAGTGGGACATATAAAAAGATAGAAATTATAGAAATGTGGCCAAAGGTAGAGACTTTGTCTGTACCACAGGTATTGATTTTGATGATGTCATCAAGCTGTGCCTACATTACCAGGTACGTAAGGATGCTGATGTTGTGTTCGTCTTCACACTAGATATTCATACTATATAGTTGTTTTTTTTAACTCCAAGCCTTTTTAATTCTAATATATGTAGATTACTTTTTGTGCGATATTAAATGTATAAATGAGTTACCAGGAAAGCAAAAGATTTTAACTTTATTTTCAAAATATTTAGCTTTTATTTTATTTTTAAAAATCCTCAACTTTAATGATGTTGTGAGAATTTTTGTTAATAACTTTTTTAGGTTTTTATTATGTGAAAATTTGTGTTGCATCGTTTTGGAAAAAAGAATTGAATATTTTTTTTTATATACATTTTTTTATTTTTTATATTTAAATTTTTTTTCTGCAACATGTCTGGAAACTGAGAATTTTGACATTTATATACTTAAAAAAAAGAATATACTGCAATACATATCGGTACTAGGGATGCGATACTGGTATCAGATATCGGTCCCGATACGTCTAATTTACATATATCGGTATCGGTTAACCGATACCATGAACCGATACTTAAAATGTGGTAAATCTGCCATAAATTCACAAAAACTGGTTCATTTTTCACTTAAAATGTTTGTTTTATGGCAATTTTAAAGTTTACAGCTGTCTCAGTTATGTTTACTTAGTAAAGTCTGGTCTCTTCAACGATGGTAAAAGGTGGAAGGTATAAAGTTGAGTAATTCAGCAATAGTATCAGATCGGTATCCGATTTCGACAGCTATACAAATCCCAGGCATCGGTATCGGGAGTGAAAAAGTCGGATCAGTGCACCCCTAATCTGGACCACATATGCTTTAGCTTATATAGCAATACAGATTTGAGTCCAGCTCTAAGAGGAATGATGTGTGAAAAGCTTTCCTGCAGAGAAGGCAGCGTTTCCAGCTGTGCAAGGGTTAAAGTTCATTAAAGGACACCATTCATTTCTGAATCCGGTCATGTAGAACTTCTGGTTTCTGTTGTTTTTTAAGCTCCAAACTGCAACAGAGCAGCTTTCCGCAGAAACCAAAGATGCTTCCTTAGAGAACATTCCTGGGGAACGTCTCCAGATTTAGCGCTGATAAGATAAGAGTCACACAGCTGCTGTTTTCATCTGTTAAAATTACTATTTAAGGTCTTTTTATTTCTCGAAGGTTTATAAGACAATGTGATATAAAAGCAAATAACAAAAATATTTTTTATACAGGTTTTTCACGAAAACAGGAGGGATCGTTTAATTTCTTAACTTACATTATTGCTGCAGACTGTTACCCTAAAATTCAAGTATTCTTATATATATATAATTTTTCTATTTTTTTAACGACCCCACCACTTTTGAAAGTCTCCCTAATTCTAAGCTTTCTAGGTTGGGAAGTATGGTGGGGACCCAAGCTGAGCTGGTCACATTTTACACTTTTTATCTGTTAAAATTACATTTAAAGTCATTTTATTTTGCAAAGTTTTATGTGACAATGTGACAAAATCAAATAAAATAAAATATTACAACCGCAACATCAGGCATTTAAGGTCGCAACCGTCACAAAAAAGTGCCGGCAAATCCTTGAGGGACTCATTCTCCGTGACTTTGCTGCTTTTACGGTTAAATATCCTCCTAGGGGACGATAAAGGATTATTATATCCTCTAACTTTTGGAGCTTATTATCTTGTGTTTTCTTCCACTACATCCTGTGACTCACCTGTTTGACGGCGTCCAGCAGCCTCTCTAGGAGGTGCTGTCTCTTCACGTCACTCTGCTGAGTCCCTGCAGGGAGGACAAAACAGACCGATGATGAGGACACAGCGACACTCTGAAGATCATCACCTCGTTAAACAGGAAAAAAAACTGGAAGATCTGTTTCGTTTTTACTCCTTTCTGCCGTTTTTTCCTCTTAAGTTAAATGAAGGACTTGATAACAGGTGATTATTTCCGTCCAACGAGGGAAAACAGCCTGAAAATATCATGTTGTCTCAATCTGAATGAAGAAAACATCCAGCTGGGTAAAGAGGAACGGGTTTCCACTCAGATTCCCTCTGCTTAGTAATGAGCCACACATGAGGACATCCAATCCTTCTTCCTCAAATACGCTTCAGAATGCAGCTTTTAATCACATTTTATTTAAATCTGGGATTGCAAAACTTTTTATGATGAAGCAAAACACACAAAAAAACGTTTTTCTCCTCAACAACAAACTAAGCAGGCGGTACTTTTGTTAAACAAGAGAAAAAGAGGTGTGTGTATTATTCTAGATCCAAAAGCTACAAGTTTGTTTCTTTAATATATTTCTTTAAGGTCTCAACCAAAAATAACTAGCACAAAAAGTTAAAACGAGAGCAATAAAAACTGAATTTTTTTATTTCAATCATTCTTTCCGTCTTCCTCAGATCAACAACACGTCTATCAGGTTGATTCCTCAGATACCACGCGATTCATTGCACTACTATGGGTGAATATTGATGTTTAAAACTATATTTCGCTGTAGAAAAACTGTCAAACTTCTCCAAACACTCCAACCCGTTTCATCCAGTTTTATTATGGATCTGGTTGATAATCTGGGACAAAGAAGGTAGAAACAGCCTCCAACTAGCCGTCGACGTTATTGGCGGCATTCAAATTCTGATAGAATAGGATAAAAATGTTTTAATCGATACATTGCTTTTGAATATTGATATCGGGACATAAAAGTAGGACTGTCCCAATCCGATCAGGACTCAGATATATTATATACCTTTCAATTTTTACATTCTATGTCCATCGGGCTTAAGGATGTGGTAAAGTATCGATATGGCAATATATCGCGATATTTTATGTCACACTCTCGTGTCGATATTCAAAACCAAAAATATCGTTTTATTTTAATTTTAAGAATTTGACTGAACCATTAATGATAAAAGTATTTTTCTTTAGTAAAACTTAAAGTAAGATCACTAGTTGGTGGCTGTTTTCACCTTCCGGTTCCGGTTGATCAACTGAATCTATTAATAAATCCAGATTTGTTATACATGTAAAAATGTTGGGAGTATTTAGAATGCTTTAACAGTTTTTCTACATTTAAAAGCAGTTTTAAAAATGACAATGAAATGACAAGGAAACAACTTACTGATTTAATCTATTACTAGAATAGTTGACAACTAATTTAGTAATCGATTAGTTGCTTTAACCCCTTAAGCAATAGGGGGACTTTGTGATTTAATTTTTTTAACAGGCCTTAAGCAACTCTCACACTACAGAAAAAATAGTAATAATGTACACCACACTCTTGTAAAGTGCCTTGAGATGACATCTGTTGTGAAACGGCGCTATATAAATAAACTGATTTAAATTAAATTAAACAGCACACCAAGCACTACAAGGCTATCTAAACTATTTTTACCAACCACAACTCAAATGCCACGTAAATAAATATTTGCAAACAAACTCATATAATCATATTTACACAAAAAACCACCACTCAAATGAAAGGAGAGACCCAGCCGATTCCAAAAATGCCAAATAAATAAGCCAAATAAAATTATTAATAAAAACGATTAATCGATTTATCGTAAAAATAATTGACAGATTAATCGATTATGAAAATAATCGTTAGTTGCAGCCCTAATTTAGTCTTACTCATAGTATCACAACATGTGTAATTTTCTCAATACATCTTTGATTCATTTTGTCCAACATTTGCTTTGGCTGTAGACTCTGTCCAGTCAGACACATTAATTGTGTAGTTGATGTTTTTAGTTTTCAGTTAAATTATTTCAATCGGAGTAAATGGAATATTCACAAGATGTCACCAAAATCACTCTGTCGCCTTTAAATCTTTCGGAAAATGATGTAAGTGTATCGAATTATATTGAATCGTTGGCTGAATATTGTGTATCGTATCGTATTGTGAGATTAGTGCATCTCTACAGACCATCAGCTATTCATAATATTTATCTTTTATTCACTTTGAATAATATTCAATCCAAACAAGTTGAACAGAGAACTTCTCATTAAAGTGAAATAAAACATTTGCACAAAGAATCCACATGGAACCATTAGAGTGTAACCAGATCGTGGGATTGCTGCAGAGGTTATAGTTTAGTTTAGTTTATTATGGATCCCCATTAGTCTTCCCCTCAGGTTAGACTATTCTTCCTGGGGTCCAGATATTCAACATAAAATACATCGTACATGCATTTATACTCAATACATTACAATAAAATCATACTTAAAATCAAAAGTCACAAGAATACAAAAAATAAAAATAATACCACAACAGCAGCAGTGATATTAATACAAATAAAATGTTTAAAAGTAAGAATTCATTTTGAAATAATTAAAAATAAAACATGCAATAAACACCATGGCAATAGAAAACCATAATGCAAACTGACTAGAGCACTTGAATCGAATATCCCCATTTCTTCCCTCTTTGCTCAACCTATTCAATCCATTAAGGCTCACATAAATTAAATTGGTGCCTTTGACAATTTAGGCTTTAAATCTAAATAATGTCTTTCCCACTAATACTCTGTTTTAATGCCTTCTTAAATTTTGATTTACTTTGTATCCTAATTATATGTAGTGCAAGTCTATTCCAGTATGTTACTGCTCTGTACATTACGGTCCTTCTGAGTGCATCTGTTCTTGGTAGGGGGCCCTATTCTGTGCCATCTGGAGTTTATTTAATTCCTGTTTTGAAGCACTTGACCACATTACGGGGCGATAATCTACACGAGACAGTACTAATGACTTCAATAAGAGTTCAACTGCTGCGGTAGACAACAAATGTGCCGCCTTTCCCATCACTGAGTCATATTTCGACTCATTTTACTTGCTAGTTTACTAATTTGTGCGTGCCAAGAAAGTGTTATATCGATTATCACCCCCAATAATTTAGTGATATTGATCAGATTTAGTTTTTTTTTTTTCCCCACAGACAGATGACTTCTTATGGGGGGTTTAGATGTTTTGGAAGCTGAATCTGGGCTCCGCTGCCGTAAGGGAGAGCGGGGTATGTTGTCACTTTACACACTGTCTAATATTTGCTGAGCACCATACATAAAAATGGTATAAATCTTATACCAAATGAAAGAAGTGAGTCTCATGTACATATGTTGTATTCATAACATCTTCATATCTTATCTCATTACGGAGTCGTAGACTTTTGAATAGCGAATGTGTACTTGTGACAATTTGCCCCAGCGGACGGTAAGTTGTCACACCAGATTATTTACAAATAAGAACACAACTACTCAATTGTAAATGTTGATTTTAATTTTTAAACTCAAACCACAGCTGGAAATATAATCCGGAAAACCAATTCTTTTAATCCAAATAATAAATATTTCAATTAAGTGGCAATTGTATTTTCATTTGAACTTTAAACTCAAACATTGTATAGCTTGCACACAAAGATCCTAATAACTGGATGAAATGCTGCAGATAACTTGCTTAACTTAACACCTTTAACCTGTGAACAAAACAGGTGCCTTGTATGTGACTAATAGGACTCATCTGCAGAGTCACAATTCTGACACACATAAATTGTCTGGCCTGAGGTGCAGGCATCATGGGCCCAGTTGTTGCATTTTACACATTTCACCCAGGTCTCCTTTGGACGACTTTTTGAAAATGGCTCTACACGGACGAGGCAGACGCACTCTTCATCATCTGATGAGGACTCTTGCATTATTTTTCTTCTTTTTCCTGCCTTGTTCATTGGTCCAGATTTCTGCTTCCCTTTCTTTTGAAACAGCCTTTTGCCAGATTGAGGCTTATCCTTTTCTTTTTGTAGTCGCTGCTTCACTGGCGTGTCAGTAAGTATTGCTGATTTGCGTCTCTTTCTTCCTTTGCTGGCTGGTTTTCGGGGGCCAGCTTTTGGATATGGCCGGATGTCCTCTGGAGTTGGTAGCCCACTGTCAGCAATAGCATTGCTGAGTATAGGTGCGCTGGTGATCGGAAAAGCATAACTGGACGTGCTAGGCAGCGCAGAGTTGGTGCTGGAGACTGGCAACGAGGAAACATTTCTGCAATTAAACCTATCAGACTCTCTGAACGAACAGTTTCCTGATCAGCGGTAGAAAAAAGCCTGCAGGCGTCGGTGTTTCGGCTGCATCGTAGCGCGTCTAACCAGCCACTACGGCTGCAGTCGCGCTCCGAAGTCTCAGAAAATGTTCTCAACATGCAGTCAGCTCCTGGTCAGCGACATGCCTGGATCGAAGTGTCTGGGAATCTTTTCTTATTGATTTATTTCCCAGGAATCTGTGCGTAAAGTTGAAAGGATCTGTGCATTCACAACAAGTGGTCAGCGTGAAAACTGATCTGTAAAAACAACCGACAGCCTTCTGGTTTTTCCATCAGCGTTCTGATAAAACCGGTCAAATATGTAAAATATTTAGTTAAAACGACCACTGATATGAATACGCATTACCAGTATTACGTTTAAGTTGAGATGCTTTTTGTTAAAGTTAAAATATAAATAAAATGTTAAAATAAGGTGAATAAAAAAACATTAACATCCTGGATCTGTTTCTTCGTTCTTCTTAATTATTATTATTTTATATTATCTATAGAAGTATCGGATCGGGTTTCGGTATCAGCAGATACTCAAAAACAAATGACGGGACGACCCTACATAAAATATTGCGATATATATCGGCATATCGATATTTCATCACACAAAATCAGCCGAGGTGCCGCAAGGACCCCCAGGCAACGCTTTGGACACCCCTCATGCCCAGATCGGATTTGTTGTCTTGATTCAATTAAAACTATAGCAGAAAAAGGGAAACCAGGAAGAACCTTGAGGTGCTGTCATGTGGGTCAGAGAACATCTAATAAAGTTTTCTTGGTCTTACAGAAGAAAAAGTGGCTGCTGTCTTTAAGTTCAGAACTAAACTGAACAGAATGTGGACTTTTCACTTCAAAATAAAAGTGCGATGATTCCGGGAGCCTTGTTAAGGTTACCTGGTCTCTTTATTTCATTTCCCAGCAGCAAAGTGTGACCCGGTTCTCTGTAAACGAGCTCAGGTGTTCAGAACCACAGAATAAAAACCCAAATGTGTGCATGAAGTAGCTGCAGCTGCTTCGTGCTTCTCTCATTAGCTCTCCTGGCGGAGAAACTCACCGTTCATCCTGACATCCGATCTCCTGGACCGGGAACGGCTCGGACAGAACGGTTCTTCTCATCTCCCGGAACCAGCACCAGGCTAGCGAGGCACCGGCTCCATGCCGCCGCTGTAAGCCGACCTGGACCCACCCAACAGCGGCGTGACCGCCGATGCTCGTCTCGGTGGACGAAGAGGCCTGCAGGGGGAGCCGTTTCACGGTCCAATGAGCCGGCAGGCCGAACAGAACACGGTTCCGGAGCCGAAGTCGGTGCCGTTTGGTTCCGCTTCAGCAGGGCGGGGAGCCGCTTTGGAACTGAAAGGAAAAGTTATCAGAGTATAATCACTTCATCCTGTGACACTGCGAAAAACTGAAACTGACCACTTACATGACGGCTCGGGGGTCACATGACCAAACACTCAACGGTCATATGATGACGCGCTGCTGGGAGTTGGAGTTCACAACCGGGAAAAATAAAAATTACGGGTTTCTGACGCTGTATGGAAGAACATCCTTGCCAAAATTGACACTAGATAAATAAAATTAAATGATTTTTTATTTTTTATTTCCGCATTTATTTAAAATGTATTTATTTAAAACAAAAATAATTTTAATAAATAAAATGTATTTAAAACGGCTCAACAACCTGATAAAGAAGGCTGGTTCTGTTCTGGGGTCACCTGTGGAACAACTGGATATAATGATGCAAAGAAGGATTCTTCATCAAATTAAAAAGATTATGGATAACCCTGATCATCCTCTTCATCAGACTATCCTCCAGCAACTGAGTATGTTCAGTCGGAGGCTTCTTCAGTTTCGCTGCAACACAAACCGCTACAGGAAATCCTTTCTCCCCACAGCTATCATGGTCTACAACAACTCCTTGCAAAAGAATTAGTAATGAGCTACAAAAATACTTAATTTTCCTCTGGGGTCAATAAAGTATTTTCTGAATTGAATTTATTTTTTTTATTTATAATTTCTTTATTTTACCTTTTATAGGAAGGTTTAAAATTAAAAAATTGAACCCCAGAATGATATTTTGGCATATTTCAAAACTTTTCTTAGAAGAAAACAGAAACTGTTGTTTAATTTTTCAACTTTTTTTATACATTATTATTTAATAATACTTTTTTATTTCTGCATTAATTTATGTATTCATAATATATTTATTTAACCCTTTATAGGGCCCTCATTGAAATTGTTTAAAATTTAAATTTTAAACTCCAGAACGTTATTATGGTATTTGTCAAAACTTTACTTCTGTTGTTACATTTTTCAGATTTTTTTACATTATTATTTAATAATATTTTTTTTATTTCTGCATTTATTTTTATTTTTTTTATAATTTCTTGGCAGATGACCGCTTGTACTGACCCAGGCTGTGGTTCTGCTGGAGGTTTCTTCCTGTTAAAGGGGAGTTTTTCTTCTCCACTGTCGCTACATGCTTGCTCAGTATGAGGGACTATTGAGAGAATGCTGTGGTTGGAGTCTGCATCAGATGCGCATTGATTATTGGGAGAGGCAGGACATTTCCTAGTGGCCTGGGCTCTCATTTATAAAGCTGCTTACACACAAAACGTGGTCTGAAACCTACGTTAGCAACTTTACACGCAAAGTTCGGGATTTATAGAAAAAAATATGCGCAACTTTAAGCACAGTAAGGTTCTTGCTTACGCACATTTTGGACACGGATGACACTGACAGCGCAGCAGGACGGATACCAAAATTATGAATTTAAGCCACGTTTTCAGACTTGTAGAGCATTGCACACACAGACGAACACAACCAACACACAAACTTCTCCCCCGTCCCGGTTTCTTAAAGCACAGATTGCGTTCTTTGAGTCACACAAAATCTTACATTTACAGTTTTGCCCCCAGTTGATCCAAAATAAATGGTGCAAAACTCATAAACGTATCTATGGGGGGAAAAAAACCCAATGACCTGTGTATACTTTTGAGTCGCTCACAGACACAAATCGGTGAATGCTAACCTACACAAAACCGCTAACACAACTCAGAAAAACTTCTTTAGAAGCCACGCCTTTTTTTTCCACACACTCCTCCTTTTGCTCCATTTGTGCCGCTGTCAAGAACATTTGTGCGTAATACCTTTGCCGTACAGCAGGGGGCTCTAGAACAGCTGTGAACTACACTCACCGGAAGGATTATTAGGAACACCAAACTAATACGGTGTTTGACCCCGTTTTCTCTTTCAGAACTGCCTTAATTCTACGTGGCATTGATACAAAAAGGTGCTGAAAGCATCTTTAGAAATATTGGCCCATATTGATAGGATAGCATTTTACAGTTGGTGGAGAAGAAGAAGCTCTCGTTCCATAACATCCCAAAGATTCTCTATCGGCTTGAGATCTGGTGACTGTGGGGGCCGTTGTAGTACAGAGAACTCATCGTCACGTTCAAGAAACCAGTTAGAAATGATTGGAGCTTCATGACATGGTGCATTTATCCTGCTGGAAGCAGCCATCAGAGGATGGGTACATGAAAGAAAACACCCCCCACACCATGACACCACCACCACCAGCCTGCACAGTGGTAACAAGGCATGATGGATCCATGTTCTCATTCTGGTTACGCCAAATTCTGAATGTCTCAACAGAAATCGAGACTCATCAGACCAGGAAACATTTTTCCAGTCTTCAACTGTCCAACGTTGGTGAGCCGGTGCAAACTGTAGCCTCTTTATCCTATTTGTAGTGGAGATGAGTGGTACCCGGTGGGGCCTTCTGCTGTTGTACCTACCATGTGGATGATGAGAGATTTATCTTTAAAACCGATTATTATCAACGGCTGAGGGAATTTATCATTCTGTTTACACGTCTTCATCATTAGAAATGCCAAAGGGTATATCCAAAAAGTTCATTTGGAACCATAAGAGCCATTACTAAAAGAAAGAAGTTATGCAACGCCAAAAAAAATTACGTTTCGAAACGTTAAATAACTATTTTAAAATGAGATGGCTAATTAATTTAGCCTATTGAAAAATAAAGATAAAATTTTGAATACTTTCCCCAAATACATTTTTAATTTAATAGGTGCTCTCAATTTTATTTTAAAGCGCGGACCCCTAGTGGTCTGTATTGGTATTGGAGTCCTTGATGATTAATTTAATATATATATATTTTTTTTTTAATCCTCTGACATTTATAGATTATTATTTAGCTCAGATGTGACGGAGACCTTTATCTACCTAAATTACAGAAGGTACCATAACCTTCTTTTTCTTTATAAGTTTGTTTCCTTGTACAGGAGCTCGTCATTAAAGTAGAACATCATGAAAAAGATGATTAATTTCAGTAACTGCATTTAAAAAGTGAAGCTGTTATATAAGTTTCATTCATTACACACAGACTGATATATTATACAATATATAATATTATATAATATATACATATTCATTATAACTGACAATTAATGAAAGTCCCAAATTCTTTATCCCAGAAAATTAGAAAATTGTGAACATTTTTTATATTTAAGACAGCTTTATACAGTATTTTTGCAGAAATATGTATGAAATAAAACATATTTTTTAATACAGTATTTTTCAGACATAAGTAACAACATAATGCTACACAGATATTTCTGAAAAAATACTGTAAAAAGTGTTTTGTTACTATATTTGAAAGTCACTGCACCTAGTTTGTTTCCTAATATCCACAAGCCGCCGCATATATATCCTGTTCTGTTAAAAATTTTCTGCCAAAATAAACCAAGGAGCTGCTGCTGAATTATGTTTTTTGTTTTGGAAATAACAACTGAAAGCTCATATTTGCGTGAAAGACAGAATAAATTCAAAAGGCAGTTTCCGCTGTTTCTACACGTCCTCAGAGTTTATCAAACATATGAGAACCAGTGGTTTATACAACTGTAATCAGAAGACTCTCAGCTTTTTAACGATATAAAATATGTAGAGGTTAATACGACATAAAAGTGAGAATTTCAATGGGTTTTAACTAGCAACCTGGCTTGGCCCGTGGGCCGTCGGAACGCTAACAGATATGTTTGTAGGATTGTAATTAAATTACTTTTCAAATCAAATCAAACTTTATTTATAAAGCGCTTTTCAAAACGACAAAGCTTCTCAAAGTGCTTTAAAGCAACAGTAAATAAAAGCAACAAGGTGCTGAGTAGAAATGAGCCGGGAAACGCCGTCATGGAGCCATCGGCATCGGCAGCAGTTAAGGCACCCACCCAGGGCGCCCAGAGGAGGGAGGGGTGGTACCCCCACCTCCACCCAGGCAGCTACAACCGACCACCGCCCCCGATGCAGAGGGCTCCCATAGAGGAAACACTGGAAGGAAGATTAAAAGTTAAAATGTTAAAATAAGACGTAGAAAATGAGATTAAGTAGTAAAATACTGATAAAGATGTTACAACTAAAGTGTAAAACAATGATAAGATATGATCAAATAAAAGTGTGAAGATAAACAATAATTAATAGATAATAACCCGTTAAAAGCTAAACTAAAAATTCAATGATATAAAATATGCAGAGCAAATAAACAGTAATTAATAAATTAGTTCAAATCAGTTAAAAACTCGGTTAAAAAGGTGAATCTTAAAAACATGAACGTTCTCTGCGGCCCTGAGATCCTCCAGCAGCCTGTTCCAGAGGTGAGGGTCATAATAATGGAAAGACGCCTCATCATAAGTCTTTGGGGATGATAAGGAGACGGCTGCTAGGGGAGCGCAGAGACCGCGAGGGTTCATACGGTAAAAGCATTTCTGACAGATAAGAAGGCCCAAGAGCATTAAGACACTTAAAAACCATTAAAAGAACCTTAAAATGGATCCTAAAACATACTGGGAGCCAATGCAGTGATTCTAAGACCGGTGTAATGAGCTCCTTCCTCCTGGTCTTCATCAGGACACGAGCTGCTGAATTCTGTAAAAGCTGTAAACCTGAGGTTGTCTTTTTGGGAATACCAGAAATCATTACAATAATCAATTCTACTGGTGATAAAAGCTGCATTAGTGTCTCTGTATTGGTATGAGAGAGAATGGGGCGGAGTCTGGTGATGTTCTTTAGATGATAAAAACCTATTTTGGTGATGTTTTTAATGTGAGGGATAAAAGCTCAGAGTCAAAAATCACACCCAGGTTCTTCGTTTGTAAAGAAGAATTAAAACACAACGATTGTAGTTTTGGTAAAAGTTTTTCTCTCTGAGCCTCAGGACCGATAACTAAAACCTCAGTTTTGTCCTGGTTGAGCTGCAGAAAGTTTTCTGCCATCCAGGATTTAATGTCTAAAACGCAGTTAAAAAGTGCATCCATTGGCCGTGTGTCATCAGGAGACATGGAGATGCACAACTGTGTATCATCAGCATAACTGTGAAAGTTAACTCCATGTCTTCTTGTGACGTGCCTTAAGATGACATCTGCTGTGAATCAGCGCTATTTTAATATAAACTTTAAGGCGTAATCATTTCAGGCAGTGACCAAAAAAGGCCCTCTTTGCTTTTAATGCAGCGGCTGCAGGATGGCACAGGGCGCCCATACAGACCAGCAGAACTTCAGTGGTCCTCAGGGTCTTTGCTCCTTCACTTTGAGCAGGATTTATGGGATATTTGGCATCTGGTTGCAGCATATCAGAGTTAAAGCAGCTGAAATTCTTCATGGTTCAAACAAACAGGATGGAAACGTTATTGAACAAGTTCAGTGTTGTGGGTTTTTTTTTTTATTCCCGAATTAAATAAATACATTTACAACCATTAATTCAATGTTTCAGTGCAGGAAGTGGGTTAAATATATACAAAATGAACCAGTTTGGATCGGTTTGGGTTCGGAAGCTTCTCCTGATTCCAGCGTCTCTCTGTGGTTTTGGTTTTTCCAGCAGCAGCTTTCATTCCACCCAGGATGACAAATGATAAGGAGTAGCAAACGTTCCCGTGTCTGATCAAAACCCCGACGTATCTCCACCTCGTTTTCCACCTCCACAATCTGTGAATGATCAACAGACGGGTCAGTAGTAAAAGCAGAAAGCCGCTGTGATTGTGTGCAAAGATTACATCTTATCAGCGGCTCAGTGCTGACTAATGATTACTGATGCAAGTAAATCAAAATAAATGCAATGGAGGCGAATATGAAAGATCCGAGCTCAGGTTCTTACTGTGATGAAGTTCATATGGAGAGTGTTTCTCTCACAGGTTCTTTGGATGAAGAGCCGTTAGAGACGGCGTGTATGGTGGAGAGGGCCACGTCCGTAGAGGCGTTTGAGGGCCCGGGGCCCTCTGACGGCCCCCCTTCAACGGGCCGACCTTTCTTCCTGAAGGAGCTCCTGATCCGGTCGGAAACCCGCCTCACGGCCCGGCTCAGAGCCCTCTTCCTCGTCTTGGTCAGGCCCACGTCGTCCTCCAGCTCCTCCGGCGGCACGTCGATGTTCCCCGAGTACCAGAAGATCCACCAGATCAGGCTGAGGAAGATGACGATGGCTCCGCCGTAGATGAAGACGTCGTGGATCGCCAGCCCGCTGAACACCCCCACCATGATGATGAGGACGCCCAGAACGTCGTGGGCCACCGCGAACCAGAAGGAGCACTTGCAGCGCCCGACTCCGCCGTGGCTCTTCTCCTCGACCGGCTCTATCTCCACGGACGTGGGCATGGCGGCGGTGGCGGCGGTGGCGGCGGCGGTCACCCCCCCAGACTGGAAGCAGAAGCGACAGAGAAGCGGGATCTGTCCTGGCGTGAAGCAACCCTGCAGTGACTGTTCAAAGTACAGCGTACGCAGGGCGTTATCAGCTGGAGCCGCAGCAGCCTGACTGGATCTGGTGGCTCGGTTACATCATCGATGACAAACACGGCGGGCTCATTCCTGCAAGAGGAGCACAACTGGAACTGGAAACTTCCCAGTGGGACACACGGTGGTGGCAGAGTAATGCTGCGGGGGAAGCTGGTTGGTGGAAACATAGGAGGAGCTAAAATCTAGAAGAACTAAACATTAGGGGCCCCAAAAAAAAACATAAATACTGTTAACATTTATGAAAATATGAATATTAATCAATTTAATTTAGGTGTAGATTTAAAAATTTAATTGTTGTTTATGATTACATTGTGTACATCGGTTCCACATAATCAGAATAAATAAATCTGACATGATTTACCCTCTTACTCCAAAGTAAAATTACAATTTTGAATCTACATGATATTTTTTGGGTTGCTGTAAAATGAATTTATTACATAATGTAGTAACATTATTTTTAGGTCATTAAAAAAAAGATTTTCATTTCTACATTTTAGGGATTGTTACTTTTACTCAATGTTATTGTGTAAAAATGAAAAAACAAGTTGAAGTTTCCCAGGCTAGGTATTAAACTTAGGCCTTCTGGTATATTATTTTGCATAAATTTATTCTTTATTGATGGATAAATTGATTTCCTTTCATCTGTTTTTGATCTATATTCTTTCTTTACACTTTCTCACCTTTACACCTTCTTTTTAAATTTCAAACTCTCACATAAGTTGTATTTTTCATGCTTCAGTTACTAAATGCATTTCTTTTAGTAATGCTCTGTTTTCATTTTCTTATTTTTTATCATGTATTTGGTTTCTCTACCACTGAATTGCCTTCATGTTGAACGTTTGCTGTATAAAGACGATTGCCTTGCCTTGCTTGGAAGGCATTGCATTACACACCACACCACCGCAGCCATATATAGTTTAGCAGAGATCAATATGTACTAAATAATAAAAAAATGACACTTTTCTCATGAGACATATTTGTAAATACCCAAAATGGTTTAAATCACATTCAATATTTCTCCTCACGTGGTTCAGAGGTTTTACCTGTGATAAGATTTTTTTATATATATATTACTTTAAAATATATATGTTTAGTCAACTAACAGGTAACCATTAATGCTGTAGCAAAACCTTTACTTTAATCTTTCTATAAAAAGATACAATATTTTCCAATCTATTTTGTAAAGTTTACAGAAAGTTGGGAATAATTCATAATATTTTCACCATGGGGTTAGAAGAAATAGCCAAAATTTGAATAGTAAAAACCTCAGAATCCTCGTATTTATTTGACAGTACATGGAGGCACAAAAACATAAAGCAGAGGACGGGACTCGAACTCATAAAAGGAACAAAGTCTTTGCTTTACAAACACCTGCACTAACTACTTTGCTACACAATATATTGGAACTGTTTCTATTGTAACTAAACATGGTTATCATTATTTCAGTAACACAATTCCTTCACTTTCAACCAAAGCAAGAAAATTGTGTAAATTCTGTATTGTTGATAATCGCTTAAATTGCTCTTAATTAAATCATGGAAATAACATGTATAGATTGTTTAGCATTTACTAGATTTATTTTTGTAAATTTAAAGACCTGCCAATTTCCTTTTTTTTTTCAGTGTACATTTTGTGTAATAACCAGGCAAGTTTATTTGTAACTAATTATTATTTAAAATATTTTTTTTATTAAAATTCCACTTTTTTTTTAATCTAAAAATGTTGACAAATATTTAAATTAAATACACTTAAAGGAATAAAAATGGATATACTGTACCCTTTCATTTACAGAACGTTTCCTTACATTAAAAAATGTGAAATAAAATAACATTTCAAATTATCTTTTTACGTTCATTTATTGTTATGTTACCATAGTTACAATCTGATGCTTTAGTTTAAACTTTATATATTGTTTGAGCTTCAGATTGTCTCAGATAATATTAATAATAATTAAACTCCGCCTACTTTCCCAGATTAGACCAAATTTTTAGGAAATGCTGTTATTGTAGTTAGTGGTCTAAACAGAAAGAGGGCGCCCCTGAGTCAGAATCTGCTTAAGGCTCCAGATCACGTTTCCAACAGTGACACCAAACTGCTTCACAATATGAAGAAAAATTAACTATAATAGTAATGTGAATTAAAAGAACAGACATAAGAAAACCAATAAAATAAAATAAATACTTAAAACAAAGTTTCTGATTAAAAGCCAAATTGCAAAAATGTGTTTTCAGTAAAGTTTTAAAAGAGACCAAGGATTTACCAGACCTAAGATTAAAAGGAAGATTGTAGCTTGGGACCACGGAAAAAGCTCTCTCACTACGTGTCTTTAATTTGATTCTCAGCACCACTAAATACAGCTGGACCCAGGGCCGGTCCAAAGTTTTCTGGGGCCTTAGGTAGATTCTGACTCAAGGGCGCCCCCTTTCTGTTAACAATACGTTCCATATATTACAAAGTTTCCTAAAGATTTGGTCTAATCTGGGAAAGTAGGCGGAGTTTATTTAGCTGATCCTAAAAATCAATCAGAGGTAATTATTCATATCTGACACAATCTGAAGCTCAAACTATATAGAAAGTTTAAGCTAAGCATCAGATTGTAACCATGGTAACACAACAATCAAACAATGAATATTAAAAAGTAATTTCAGAAGTAATTTTAATGTAATTTTTAGATATAATTTTAAAATAAATCAAAATTAAAAGGTACAGTATATGTGTACTTTTATTCATTTTAAATTTATTTGATTTAACTATTTTTGGATTATTTTTTCAACATGTTTTTTAAAGAAAACTACAATTTTAATGATAAAAAATATTAATGTAATAATTAGTTACAAAGAAACTGCATAGTTACTATGCAAAAGTCTAAATAATTGAAATTTTTCAAAGTAATCTACACCGAAAAACCCCAAAATCAAAAGAAGTAATAAAAGCTGTAATCTCTTAACCTTGCTCTGCATGATGTATTCTTGCGAGATTTGGAGTTTTCTTGTACCGCTCCAATCTAAACCGTCCGACCTCCGACTCATATTTGACCAGGCCAGTCACGGCCGCGCCGGTTGATGCTCGCGTAGAAGCGGCTATTGAATCGGTTGCAGAGGAACTGGATACGCCGGTTGACGTTCGCATAGAAGCCAGTGTCAGCTGGGCGCTACCTTGCGCGTCCTCCAATCAGCTCAAAGTATTCTACCAGCTGCCCCTCCCAACAATTAAATCTTCATAAACAGAAAATTCGATTAATCAATACAATCGATTAATTGCCCAGTCCTAATTAGACTCAACTGGCGGTGAAGGTGAAGGGCCCCACACACTCGGGTCAGCACACTTTGGACCTCCTACTGACATGCGTCACAGCAGGGCATTCGTATAAACAAAAAATCTACATTTAAAAAAAATGTAATCTTCATACACAGAAAATTTGATTGAAATTCGACGTTTTCTGCTGCAAAGATTCCAGATGGAAATGTTTAGGCTCGACACGGGGCGGGGCTAATGCCAAGTTAGTATTCACTGTTCAATTTCAGCAATTATGGGGGGCCCTAAGCAACCATTTAGTTCGCTTCTGCCTTGGACCGGCTCTGACTGGACCTCAAGGTTCTGGCTGTTGTGTGATTTAAAAGAAGCTCAGACAGGCTCAAGAACATCACACCATGATGCTAGAGGCAGATCCTTACGCCGGGAAGGGAAAGCAGCGTGAAGTTCAGTCCTCCTATCTGCTAGTCCAGTCCCTGGCTGAGGCGCCTCCTCCTGTGCGCCTCCTTCAGGACGGGGAGCCACACCAGCCCCAGAGCAACAAACATCAACCCTACGGAGAGGCAGGCCGAGGCCAAGGATGGGGACGCGCCGGCCACGCCCGTCGAGCGCAGCAGGAGGAGGACCGCGCCCGCCGCAGACATCAGGGAGCCCATCACCAGGGCGATGACGGCCTTGTGGAGGACGGCCCAGCCTGGAGCTGCAGCTGCTGGGCGGCGATCCGAGCACAAGCCCAGATCTTCAGCGGAGAGTCCGTCGAGTTCCTCCATCAGAGCGAGGATCTTCCTCCCAGCTCTCTGATCAGCAGAGTGTGTGCGTGATGCATCAGCATGAAAGTCCGACGCTCCCACACGGCAGAGGGAGGGCCTTGTGGAGCTAAACAGAGCATCATCAGCCCTTCCTGACATCATCTGGTTACACCGAGCCTTCATGGTTGAAGTCTCATATCCTGGAGCCCACCTGGCTGCACAAACTGTTCTCTGCTGGACAAAAGGCGCGTCACCTGATACAGGTAAACCCACTCTGATGGCAGCGGTAGACAGCAGCGTGTAACACGATACAGATGCAGATTTGTTTAATCCCATCCCATCCATCCATCACTGGGTGAGAGGCGAGGTCCAAACCTGGACAGAGCTACAATCACATGAGACTAGTTCACCTAACAGTCAAAACAAATATTAAAGGGGGATATTATGCTTCTTCCAGGCACACAGCACCATTCTAAAGCAAACTGAAATGAAAATTTGACCCTGATTCATTCTTAAAATCCCGTATATATAAAAATCCACCTTAAAGAAGTTTGCCTTCTCAACACTTCCGTATCTGACGCCTTGATATTCGCCTCTCTAAGCCCTCCTACCCTTTGTGAAACTCCCCCTGCAGAACGTCTTATACCGGCTACAATGTGGATGAAACAGGCGTCTTAACAGTACCAACGCCACAGCAGGTAAGCTACACCTGAATACTAGAGGGCATATTAAAGTGCTAGTACATAGGTTAAGAGTATGGTTCTAGTACACAATAAAGTGCTGGTCTGAAAATGAATGGACTGAAAAGAAATACAATGTACCTTTAGAGCAGTAGTAGAATACTGGTTGCACATGCCATCGATCCTAAACTTTCTATTTCGATCAGGTTGTGACAGAAACAGGAAAAAAGCAAGTTGGTTCTGTCACATCGGCTGAGAGAGGAGAACTGGTGACTGTGGTGTGTGCAGTGAAGGCTGCTGGGAATGCCATACCTCCCCCATGCTCGTCTGGATAATCTTAAAGCTCACGTCTCACTGAAGGCAGTAGAAATATCAACCAAGAGCAATGGTACCAAACATCCCACCGCCTGCAGCCTCTCGACGTGACCGTGTTCAAGACCCAAAACAGCCGTGCTCTTGATGGGTGGATGAGGTCAAACCCAGGAAAAACAGTCTCCATCTACCAGACTGCAGCACTTGTAAATGAGGCCTTCATGTCAGCAGTGACACTCACTTCTGGATTTAGGTCCGCTGGCATTTTTCCATATGACCAAGACATTTTCCCTGATGAAGCGTTTGCACCACCCATGGTGTCAGACCGGCCAAACCCTGAGCTGCAGCCTCCCACTGCAGATGATCTTGATGGTCCACCCGCTGCAGATTATCCATCCACGGCACGTGGTCCACATGGATGTGCCTCGCCAGCTGACTCAGATGTTCCACTTGTTCCCAGCCGACCTGGATATGCGTCAAATGCCCCAAATGTCCCCCTAGAACACAAACCAAACGAAAGCGTGCGAAGACAGCCATCATAACTGATCCTCCCGAGAAGCAGGCAAGTGAAGAGGCTTATAAAGAAAGACAAAGGAAACTGGCGGGGGAAAATCGAAAGAGCAAAGAAAAGGGAAAACCGAAAAAGAAAACAACCAAAAGGAAAATCGTTGTTAGCAGCTCTGAGGGGAGGGATGTCCCTGTCCCACTCGATGACGGAGACAGCTCTGAGGATGAGATAAGATATCCAGAAAACAAAGATCTGTCTGTGGGTGACTTTTGCTTTTGAATCTTAAGTTGCGCTTTCTGATCACTTTTTTGTTTCGTTTTGTTTACCCGATTGTGTTTTATCTGTTTTAATTGCATAAATTTGTTCCTTAAAGTATTTTTTATTGTTGTGGTTGAATTTCTATTCTTACTTTTTTAAGTGATTGTGTATTAATTACATAAATTTGTTCCTTACATTACCTTTTCCTACTGATTGATTACTGTTAAACTTGTATGTTTTGTTTGTAATCATGTAAAGCACCTTGAATTGCCTTGTGTTGAAAGTGTGCTATGCAAGTAAAATTGCCTTGCCTTTGTCATGATTGACGTTACAACGAAACGCAGGAGCGTCCGGTATGTTGGCGTGGTCAAAAAAGGTGAAGATGATGAAATTCTTACCCAATTCCTTACAAAAATTCAGGGAAACACAAAAGTGTGGGAGAGACCCACATTTTGTTTGGAATTATGTTTCAAGTGTTGTTCATTGCCCTTCACCCTGAATACATCCTGATAATTACCATTGCAAGGAAGCATCCTGAATTAATGGGAAATGTGTAAATATAACTGATATATCATTTTAGCTCCCTTTGATGGGAGCAAATGTAAAAAATGTCCCACTCTACCCCACTCTCCCAATCAGACTTTTTCAGTCCCGATACCGATGGCTGGATTTTGTGTATCTGCCAATACCCGATTCCGATCCAACACTATTGTTCAATTATTTAACTGTATAACTTCCACCTTATACCTTTCTTGAAGAGACTAAAGGCACCAGACTTTATTAAATAAACATAACTAAGACAAAATAACATATGTAAAATATTCAATTATCACAAAAATAACATTTCGAGTGAAAAATGTATCTTTTTTTGTGATTTCATTTCAGATTTTCCACATTTTGAGTATCGACTCATGGTATTGGTTAAGTTTAAACGATAAAATACATGTACATTAAACGGTATCAGGGCCGATACCGCAGAACCATGACCCCAGAAATACCTCCAGAAGGAGCTTTATATTATATATATACATATTATTTACACTACAATTTGGTTTAAGGGAATAACGTAATAAAAAATTGTAGACATACAATGGAAGAATGTAGTCAAAAGGATTTCTTTGAAGTCTAATTTCCCTCAAATATCCAGTAACACATGTTTCTGTGACAAAAACACATTTATGAAATATATAGCAAGCATTTCGTGTGATATTATTTAGAGATATTTGCAGGAAAAGTGACAAAAAAGTAGTTTATTAAGTCCTTTACAACTAGAAATCAATGTCGTAACTGTCTACTCAATGGTGCTGGTTTAGATGCTAACAAACATGTAGCCTACATGTAGCCTTTAAGCTAACACAAATATGTTAGCTTATTGTAGTTAATATCGGTGTTATATCTTATTGCTATTTTAATGAATATGGGGCGCCAAGTGTAAAATTTTCGTTATTTAGTAGAAATGCAGTTTTTTTGGAACATTTAGCTTCATTTTTCTACGTTTAGCACACTTTGATACATTTCGGAAGAAAATGTTTCTAAAATTGAACAATTTACCAGCATATTTACATTTTAAAAATCTAAATTCTAATTATTATTCCGAAACGTAACATGTTAAATCTAAATGTTAAATCTAAATCTAAATCTAAATGTTAAATCTAAATCTAAATGTTAAATCTAAATCTAAATATTAGATTTAACATTTAGATTTAACATGTTAAATTTCGAAATAATATTTAGAATTTAAATTTTTAAAATGTAAATATGCTGGTAAATGTTGAATTTTAGAAACATTTTCTTCCTAAATGTATGTAAGTGTGCTAAATGTGGAAAAATTAAGCTAAATTTTAAAAAAAAGTTCATTTCTACTAAATAACGCACATTTTACACTTGGCGCCCCATAAATGAATGCATTAGGTTATTTTTGACAAAAATGTTAAGTGTTTGCCAACGTGTTACCACTACCATTGTAGCAAGCATTTGGAAATTAGCTACTTTTAGATAACAAGCTAATCTCTATTGTTTTGCTGAGTGGTAGGGTTGGCAGACTGTTTTTATTTTTTCCGCTTATTCTGATCATTTGACTTCATTCACACTACATTATCGTAGGAAATGATACTTTTTCCAGTTTACAACAAAGATTTTCAACAACATTTTCAATAAAGAAGTCCTGTTTAAGAATCTAGTAGAGAAATAGGACCATTCTGTTTAATGAGTGGAAAACTTCCCGTTATGGACAATGAAATTATTAATGACGTTAGTTATTATTTAATGGATTATTTTGGGATGTTATTTTTTTTATAAAACCATTTTAATCATATATTTCTGTCACAACTCTGGGGGAAGATCTGTCATGAGGAGTCGAGTCATGAATGATTAACTCTGGTTGATGTGACCCATAATTCAAAGGAAAGAAGCTGTTGCAACAATTTAATGGCAAATTTTAAACAATATCAAGGCAAACTGATAGTTATTGTCCCCCAGATAGTTATATTTTAAGTATTTTCTTTCTCTCTCTCGGCCTGTGTAGGTACATCAACTGATTTCTAAAAACAATTTGTTAATATTATTTAAAAACTCTAATTTATTGATGTATTTGTTGTAACCAGAGCAGAGAACAGTCCCTTTGTTAAACCTGCTGGTAAAGGTCAGAGTTCACACACATCCTATCTAATAATATTGTCATTTTTATGCATGAATAGTGAAATTTCCTTCTAAATTTTTAGTCTTCTGGAAATGTTTCTTTTTCACGTCTCTCAGCTGGACACGTTTCTAGGCTCGTAAATATGAACAAATAAGCTTCTACATTTTTTCCAACATTTCCTGAGGACGTTAACTCGTTCCGCTTCTCCCCCTTCAGACCATCCAACTACCTCCTATTGAGCATTTCTAAAAAAACAAAAATGTTTTGTCAAACACAACAGAAATGGGTCATGAATGAACTCAAAGTTGTCTAAATTTGTGATAAAAACCAACGAGTTTGAGCTTCATTCATCAGCAGATCCACGTCTCTCCCTGTAGGTCGTTCATCCTATCGCAACTTTACCCAAAAGGAAACTCATTGAAAGGAACTCATCTGTAGGTATCAGCGCTGTAGCAAGAAACAGCATTTTGGGTGGGCCCAGCAAACAATGGGGGGACCAAATAAATATCATCGAAATTAAGTTATTACCACTGTTGCTCAGTTGGTTCAATATGGAATGCCATTTTATTCCTAATTAAATAATTGATATATAGAAAAATATATGAACATAGAACTTTTATTTTGTGCAAAATTTACTTATTTCGGGATATTTTGTAGAATATTTATGTATAAAATGGCATTCCATAATTCAACAAATTTGTGTCTGCATACATCAGAAATTGCTTAGAACGAAGCATCCAGGCTAAATAAAACGTATTGAAGCTGCAGCCTTACACAGGTAGCTCATATTAGCTATCTGAGATAAACCATAGTTATTTTTAGGCGGTAGTTCAGCATTATTGGGCTGTCATGTCAGTTACCAAATGCTTTAAACAATTATTTGAATCCATTAAGGTCCAATATTAACTGTAGATACCAATAGGTGTGGAAGCTGTTAATTATGTTGCCGCTTTGCACCATTTTTTTGCTAACTGCAAGTAGCACCAGAAATTTGTTATTTATACAACTTCAAAATGACACCACTCAAAAATAAAACTTTAAATATAATTTTAAAAAATGTATTTCAAGTAAGTGATTTATTTGGGTGGTCTTGGGCCACCTCAGGTCCACCCATAGCCACGCCCCTGGCAGGTAGTATTTTATTAACACAAACTGCAGCCAACAGACCGATAAAAGTTCAGTCTTTCATCTGAAACAGTTGCTTCTGTTTAAGTATTACAGAGCTACAGCAATGATCAGATCTGCAGCTGAAATACGATGCATGATGCCCACTTTTAAATCGCGATAGCTCATTAACGGATGGCCCATAATGAAGCAAGATCGTTCCACTGGTTAACCACTAGGTGGCAGAGTATGGAGCAACACTACGGTCCATTCCAATGGCTTGTGGGGAGGTACACTGTAAACCTGAATGTTGCAAATTAATTAGACTTAGCTGAAACCCAGTACTCTGAAAAAAAATAAATTCTAACTCATGCATTGAGTTAAAGCAACATATTGTTTGAGTCAAAAGAATTTAAACTTCAAATATGTGAACTACTTTTATTTAAACTAGGCATAACTTAATTTAAGACCAACTTAACAGGAATGAGTAATAATGTGAAAATATTAGTTTAACTTATTTCTATCGTTTCAACATTACTGTATTTTTTTTATACCAACAAAAGTGAAAACTATAATTATTTAATCTATAGGAAAAGCAAACGATTAAGAATTTGGTAGATTTTAGGGACGCTGGTTAAGAAAAGCTGCCAAGTGGGCAGAAGAGACTTTTATGGATAGTTTATTAGATAAACAAAATATAATGCACATTGTGTTAAGTTTAAGTCAAAAAGGGAGTTCTGGTCACTAATTTTATAAAGCTCTGTTGAATGGATCAATTAAAGTGACAGTGTGTAGTTTTTGCAGTACATCTTTGAAAATAGCCATTATAATATCATGTAATAATAATTAGGTAAAGCACATTAATTGCAAAATATTGGCGATGTTGTAAAATATGACTTTAAAAATCAGTTTGAAAATACATAGGCGTGGGTCCTCTTTTCAGGGGAAAGCCATATTAGATGACGTCTTTACTTCTACAAGAACCCGGATGGACAAAGCGCACGGAACACGCCCGCTATTAAAACATTGATTTCCCCTCAAAATGCTAAAAAGTTTCTCCATAAATACATTTTTACCTCTTGGCTAGTTCCAAGCGATGAAAGAGAGACTGATGTGCTCGTCATGTTGCTGCAAATAGATCATTCTCAGGGAAAACAGCACTAGTTGGACCTCTGTTGTTGAGTTTCTTACTCGACGACACAGATACCGCGTGATTGTGATAATTTAGGTATGCACTGCCCCCTACTGGCCGAATATTACACATTGTGCCTTTGATCTAAAAAAAAGTAATTGTAAATGAAAGCGATTAAGATTAATAATATTACCGTGTAAAGTTGAAAAAAGTACATTTAACACAAACTGAAATACACTCAAATGTTTGAGTTCATGACCTCAAAAATAACGGGGCAGCTGAGTTTCTTTTTAATTCTGCCAACTTAACAGGGTTTACAGTGTGTGCTTCACTTTAGAGGGTTACAAACATCTACAGTGACAGTCTGAAACACTTAGATAAATTATTTTAGACTGTTTAATAGACGAATCAGGTCTTTAATTATTCACTGCAAAAACATTTAGAAGCTGGAAATATTCAAACGCTGAAACAGTGATCCAACCCGAGGAGATTCTAGGTAAATCAGCGGGTGAGAAAACTTTCCGAGCCGATGGAATCGAGGAGGGTTCAGTTGCAGTGAAGAGACTTTTGGTTCTATTATGAGCACCGGGTCATGTTCCCCCGCTGCCACCAGTGCAGAGCTTGGTTTGAGCCCGGCTGGAACAGTTCTGCTGCAGGACGTACAAAGATGGACGTCAGAGGAGCTGATCGACATAGAATGCAGCCAAAACGTCTTCAGAGATCCTTTCAGCTGATCAGATAGAATAATAAGGTTCTACTGCTCAGAAATTTGTTTAAAAAGCGAACATAAAGTAAGGATGTGAAGCGAGTCCCGGTGATTGAGAATCATTTCCCTGGGAGTTTTCTCCTTCCTTTCAGGACCGTCTTGCCAGCCTTCCTGTTCGCTTTGCTTGGAGTTTTGGAGATCTTCTTCCCTGCAGCAGCCTTGGTCGTTTTCTGCATCGGTTTCTTCCTGGACGGCTTCTGGAAAACAAAGTCAACAAAATGTTTGCAACAGAAGCCCGACGATAGACCGTGCGGAGGATACGGGTGGTACCGACCTCCAGCTTGGGTTTTTTACGCGGCGATTCGATGGGAACCAGCTGCGGGATGTCTTCATCCTTCTCCTCCGTCTCTACAATCGGTTTTGTTTGCTTTCCATCTTCAGTCTTGCCTTTCTTCGCCTTCTTTTTGCCCGAAGCTCTCTGATAAAACCACAAACACGTCAGCTGGCTGGTTTACAAACTGAATACTGATATTATTCCTAATGTTTCAGAGCTTACCCTGTTTCTAGCAGAGTCCAGCACACTGAGGTGGCTCAGGTCTGAGGTGTAGATGGGCAAAGCCACCGACGTTTGACTCTTTAAATGGATCACCTTCATCATTGGTCCTTTCTGTGATCAACGAGTGACGGGAAACAAATATGGCTGATAAGGCAAGGCAATTTATTTTTATAGCACACTTTCAACACAAAGCAATTCAAGGTGTTTACATGATTAAAATAGGAACACAGCATGAATGTATAAAATACAAGAAAGCATTTACAGTAATCAAGACTCTAATTCCTGTGGAAATTAAAAAACAAGCAAGTAAAAACAGTCATAGGCAAGTCTAAATAGTTAAGTTTTAATTTTAATTTCAATTAATAATAATAGATACCCGAAGGAAATTCAATTCTGGACACCTGCTTTAATTTACACAGCAGCAAATTAATGTAAAAAAAAATAAGTAAAAAATGTAAAAAGAATGTTTGGACACGGCAGGCGTGTAACATTTATATTTTTTGATCTGCTTAATGATAAACTAACCATGCAACATTTTAATTAAGTAAATACGTTTTTGATTTTTACCGTTTCCCCTCGCTGTAGACCATAAACGGATTTTTAAAGTTTGCTTGAATAACCCCAAAAAAACTCCAATATATTCTGGATTCAACCAATGAACCGGAGCGTACAAAGAAAAATTTAATATTACAATACTGAAATCTATAACAGAGTATTAGGGCCACAGTAAACAAAAAAATATTTGAGTACATTTTCCAGCAAAAAACAAACAAAAAAACCCTCAGAAATTTTGAGATTGAAGTCACATTTTTTCCAGAAAAATAAATTAAGTGGAAATTGTCCCAAAAGTAGTAAGATTACGAGTTAAAAGACAAATTAATTTCAGATATTTTTTTAGGAAAACAAAGAGTATATCAAAACTAAGATATTTCTTAGATTGTAACGTCAGAAAATTGTAAAAAAAAATTTAAAAAAAATTGTGTATGCCGCTAGGATTTCCGCTTTTTTTCCCTTAAATCTGAAATTACTCTAAATTTCTTTCTAAACTTGTAATTTTACAACTTTTGTGACAAAGAATTTCGGAGCTCTTCATTGAAAATATATGAAATCTCTAAATTGATTTTTTTTGGTAGAAATTTACTCCCATTTTCCCCCTAATATCTAAAGTGGCCCTAATGCTCCGCTGTAGAAGTCCAGGACTGAGCTGCAGGTTCCGTAGCGCATTCATGCACCATGTTAGCTTATTTAATAGTGTTACTGCTTAGGGAAGACGAGAACTTTAAACAATTACTCTTGTAATTTACCGCAATGAAGCGTCTATCTGAGGGTAAGAAACTCAAAGTCTGAGAAGCGCGCATGTTTCGGGTCGATAGAAATAGATTTACCTAATTTAAGTATTTTATTCTCATTTATGACATGCAAGGCTGGTAATTCCGTACTGCCAATTATTCTTGTGGCCGTTTTAATCAAGTTTAGAATTTTGTTCTTATCCGTTAGGTCATCAAACCATATTCTTCGTGGATACTCCATCTAAACTGATTGAACTAATAATTAGCCGTGTTCATCATGTCTTCCTGTCGTCCATTGATAAGTAGCGGTTGTGGTTAATGTTTCCTCGTTAAACCAATCTGCATTAAACTCCCAACTCTAAGTGATTTCGATCGCTGTCTGTTTGGATTAGGACATCCATGAGATTACAGAATTCCTTTAATCTGTGACCGGATGAAAAACCTGGTTTACGTTATTACTTTCATTCCAGTGGGATCTTGAACTCACCATCCTCAGCTTGGCCGCCACCGTCCGGACCGCCGCTTCTACGTTCTCCGTCACCTCGTCGGCGGTCATCCCAGAATGGGCGATGCGCGCCATGCTGCAGAGAAAGCAGAACGTCAGATCCGGAAGTTCGCATTAAGCCGACTGAACCTCCCATGTTTTAGTCCGGTTACGATTAGTCGCTATTTTTCATCAGCTGAAGGTGAAAAAAAATGAGATATTTTTATAAAAACTTTCCACAAATAAGAATGTTCGCCTTTATAGAGGTTGGAAAATCTACAGAAACCAGGAGCTGAACAGTCAGGTTCTTTCTTGGGTCCAATATGTCCACCTTCAGTTATACTGAACTAGAAACGGTGAGACGGGTTCTGGTCCAAATTCTGCCAATCTACTCCAGAAGAAAAGCCAAAGACCGTGAGATAGAATCATCCTCCTCCTCAATGAAAAACATGGACTGAAGGGCGGCTCAGCGAGGAAGAAGCCATCGCTGCCAAAGTCTGATGAGAGGAAAACTGAACTGGTGGCCTTAACCTCTTAACATTCCCGCAATTTACACCCAAAATATTTTCAAAGCGCATTCCCAAATTAAAATTAAAGCTGTTCTTGAACAGTTTGGAGCAGAGATATGGATCGAGTCTCGTTGGAAAGAAAACACTGAAGTATTTCACAGAACAGCGAAAATATGTCTACTTGAAATTGTTGTCCACTTGTATAATTTTTGATGGAGAGAAGAAGATAATATGTTTTGTTTGCTTATTACAATTTATAAAATATATGCTCAAAAAAATACTTTTAGAATTGTGTGGTGAGCCGGAAAACATTGTGGTTCTGAAGTCTGATTTATTACCTTAATCCACAAAATAAATGACAGCAATAAACAAAAAAACACGCATTTTTCATCATATATAAATAAATACCATAAACTAAAAGTCAAATGTGCCCAAAGGAGGTTAAATCTTTGCCAAATCTATTTCCTTCTAGTTAAAAAACCTCCCAGAATCCCCTCTGTCTTGTCTCAAACAAAGCTCCGCGGCTTCCACCACCTTGTATAATAACAAAGTGTGTTTTTACCCAGCACATAAACGGTTCCTTACTGTGCGTAACGCTGCGTAACCCTTTCCTTTCTGCGTTTGGATCAGCTTCTTTACGCGGGCCGTTTCCTTATGCAAAGAAAAAGTCCAACCCCTCGAGTGACCTATTGCCGTTTTCAGCATTCCATTGGCTATTTGATGCTTCAATCACCATTGTTCTCAGCTGCGACCGGTTTGAAGCAAGTACGAGAAAATAGGGACGGTACTTTTCAGCTATCAGCCAATAGCTGAAGATTTAGCCACATAATACCGGGGTAACCTGTCAGCTATTGGATCAAGTAAGTTATGAGTCATAAGCTAAGCCCTTCAGGCATGCGCAGTGTAATTCGTAGTAGGAAAACCACATTATATAAGATTCTGTAATTAAAAAACAATGAGAAACGTACTCCTGGGGAGAGAAATCTGTTTTATTTTAGAGCAGATTATGTTAGACTGTGGATCTGGGACTTGTTGTGGGGCAACAATTAAAATTAAATGGATCATTGCGGATGTAAAAACACTGTTTAAGTTGGACCAGATTTGTGAGAGACAGCAGGCTGCAAAATGTGAGTTCTGCATAATTCTTGGGGGTGACAAAGACAACTGCTGTGTTCACACTTATGATTGTGTCCTTTATTGGCATATAAAGGTCAGAAAAAAATGCTATTAGCTTTCTAATGATATAAAACATAAATTCATGGAAATCATGAATCAGAAGATCATGGATTAAAAACTAAAAATGGTGGACGGGCCCGCCGGCGGAACGTTAAGGGGTTAACGGCCATCGCTGCATTTTGAGGGAAAAGGGAGAATAAAGACGATAAAAATGTCCCGATCTCAATCTAAGAGAACATCTGAGTTCGTTGGGAGGAGGAAACCCAGAAGGAGACAGATTGAAGGCAACGAAGGACACCAGTGAACTAATAAACTCATTATTCTGTCATTTAGCGAGCAGAAATCATCTAATCGGGGAACAGGGAAGGGTTCTGTGAGGAATAAATGATAGATCTGCGGTTCTAGACGCTGTGTATCAAAGTCGTAGAGACGGGCCCCATGAGGAGGGGAGAACCATCTGGATTCCCGTTGAGTCTCTCTGGCACCGAATTCACCCGAGCCGAACAGAACCAATCGACAGGGTGGTACTGAGGTGCTATAGATTTAACAGACACTTCCTGGGCTGGACAGATACAGTCGTCCGTTTTAGACTTCGCAAACTATTTACCAAGAAAATAATTAAAATACTCAGCAGATGTTCCTTTCGTTCGTTGAATAAACCAGATACGCAAACGGTACAGTTCCACAAAGTCCATTTACAATATTTCTGTATTTATGAGTTAATTATTTTAGCCTTAAGCTTTCTTTTAAACAGAAATATCCACACATTCACACCTTTAAACAAACTTCCTGGATTAATTTTATACAATTTTAAACATGGATAAAATGGGATTCCCCCCCGACAAATCAAGATTGTAAGCTCCCCATCTTTTTATTATTTGTGTGCGTGACTATAATATATATATATATATATATATATATATATATATATATAAATAATATTTCTGTAAGTTAACATTTCAGAGGAGATGCAAGGACCTAGGAAATGTACTTAACTTTATGTAAAATACCAAGTACTCTGTACATTTTGGATTTAATTATATATATATATTTTATTTTATTTATTTTTTATTTAAACTCCAGTCGGTCTCTGCAGATGACCGCTTATGCTGAGCCTGGTTCTGCCGGAGGACCGCTGTTAGCTGCATTTTACTCGGTCCAATCAGATACCTGGATCATTTTATGTAGTCGTTCTGCAGTAACTGTAAAGAATCACTAGATGGCAGCCATTCTCAGTTACTAATCATTTCTGTTATTTAAGCAATACTGTTACACTTTTATTATAAATAAATTATTTCAATTTAACCATTAATGCCTAATGTGATAAATTACACAAGACTAATAAAAACTGCATCAATTTTGTCTTTTACAATAAGATTTGCGGTACAAAATCTGAGGAATAAAACCAATGATCAGAGACGATTTTTTTTAAGATTAAAGAATCGAATGGATTTGGAGAATCGTGATGCCCCATATACACATACACACACAGGTATACGTACACATACATGTATACATATACGTACGTGTATATATACGTACGTGTATATATACACATATGTGTATATATATACACATATGTGTATATATATACACATATGTGTATATATATATACACACACGTATATATATATACACATATGTGTATATATATATACACACACGTATATATATATACACACACGTATATATATATACACATATGTGTATATATATACACATATGTGTATATATATACACATATGTGTATATATATACACATATGTGTATATATATATATACACATATGTGTATATATATATATACACATATGTGTATATATACACACATATGTGTATATATACACACATATGTGTATATATATACACACATGTGTATATATATATACACACACGTATATATACACATATGTGTATATATATACACATATGTGTATATATATACACATATGTGTATATATATACACATATGTGTATATATATACACACATGTGTATATATATACACACATATGTGTATATATATACACATATGTGTATATATATATACACACACGTATATATACACATATGTGTATATATATACATATATATATATATACACACACGTATATATACACATATGTGTATATATATACATATATATATATATACACACACGTATATATA